>OU964963.1:7542388-7667388 GCA_918808275.2 Dolichovespula sylvestris | reverse complement strand
GACGTAATTTACGAGCCACGGCGATTGTAAACAAAACTCGTTCCGCGTATCATGGGTGCGTGCACGAGGCGCATCGCCGTATAGGAGAGAACTCGTGTACGCCCTCGGCCTGTCAAACGTCGGTACTTCGCAAGAAATTTAATCTTTCTATTTCTCTTCCTATGTCGTCTTTTCTATCCTTTTTCGATCCGAGTTAAGAAGAAAAAAAAAAAAAAAAAAAGAGGAACAAAAAAACGAAACTAATCGTAAGTAAGTGGATTTCTCTACGACGTGAAAAAAAAAAAAAAAAAGAAAATAAATAAAAAAGAAAAAATATATGGCGAAACCTCACCGGCATTCCAACGAGTGGTAATTATTAATCGTGGAAAGCACTGCGCTCATTTGATCGATCGTACCGAGACTTTTACTTCGCTTGGAAGATGCATCCGTTCGAATTTAAAAAAAAAAAAAAAGAAAGAAAGAAAAGAAGAAGAAAAAAGGAAACAGAGAAAAGGATCGACGAGAACAAACGCGATCTATGATTATTTACGAGATATAACGTAGTTTTACAAGATATCACATAGTACGTACTCGTTAAATCTGTTTCTCTTTTTTTTGGTCTCGTCAAAAGACTGTGCAATAATTATGAATTATACTGATAAACTTCGATTGAAGAGATGTCATAGGATGATCCGCGTAATTAAAAATACATGAATTTTACAATACCGATTAATCACATACTTCCGGAAATACGTGTGATCAATTTTTTACGAATATATCCATTAAAGTTAAGCACAATGTTCGTCTATACAATTTTTTTACAAGACATTATATTCTCAAATTTATCGAAATATTCTCGCACGTATAGACTAACCTGTATAACAAAAGATAATGCGTGTACCGGACAGGTTTATAATTGATCCACGTCCATAACGATTATGTCCTAATAATGAAATTTCATGGATAGACAATATAAGGTGGTGAGAAGGTGAGGGGTAGGCGACGGAGAGAGGAAAAAAGAAGGACACATTAAGGGGAGCATAAAATTACCTGGGAAGTTATTTTTACTTTTTATTTATCCCAATGGAGATAAATTAAAAAAAAAAAAAAAAAAAAGAAAAAGAAAAAAGAAGTTATATAACTCGTGAATCGGTGCACTTAGACCTTCTTTAAGTTGTTCGAGTTCAAGCAACTTGTTTTTATAGATATCTACTGGAAGCAACACCTTCACTTCGTGCGTGCCACGATACAGACCGGAAGCTCCTTTGAATTGCAAATACAAGATCGGCAGCATGATTCTTATCTCCTACTGACTTCTCAACGTCTATAGCCGAAATTTTCTCGTGAATCTTCTTCCTAGGATTACTATGTATATACTTGGTTACACGTGTGCATATACGTCTATACACACACACACACACACACACACACACACACACGTTTGATCGAAACGCCATCAACGTTATTGTATCGCGTATTTCGTACTTTCTCCGTTTGATAGGACGTCATAAATCTTTGCTTCGTGAGAAAAGTTATTGTTTCGAGGTGAAACTGAGATATATATGCGCGTGTGTGTATGTGCGTCGTGAAATATTCGATCCTGATAAATTTATGACGATCAATTTAAAGGTTGAAACTGATTAGACCGAAAAAAAAAGAAAAGAAACAGAAAAAAAAATTGACATTGAGAAAATATTCACGAAATTCTTATGAAATTGTTATATCATAACTCTAGTCGTTTTGCTAACTCTAAGAGACTATCGGAGAATTTTTAACTATATTCTTCAAGGAAAGAACATTTTTCCCGTTACGTAATTGTCACGAGCGAAAGTATCCAGGGCGATATCGAAACGATTTCGATTTCACTTGCTCTCGAGGCGATTTGTACATATATACGCAACGTACTTAGAGAGATAGAGATATATATATATATATATATATATATATATATATAGAGAGAGAGAGAGAGAGAGAGAGAGAGAGAGACACACACACAGACGGAAAAAAAGGAAAAAGAGAAAAAGGAAAATGTCCGAGAAAAGTTGAAAAAAAGAATCGTGATCGAATCGTGAAGAATTTTCCAAGATCCTATAAGATCTTAGACCGGTCTTTCCGGTAAGAATGGCAACCTTATAAAGCAAGACGAGCGTAAATTGTTCGGACACTTTTATTTTTCTCCTTCTTCTTCTTCTTCTTCTTCTTCTTCTTCTTCTTCTTCCTCTTCTTCTTCTTCTTCAATCTTTCGGCACGTATAGACGAGAAGAAAAAAAAAGAAATTACGCGAGGCGTTCACTTTTCGTGAGGAAAATTCGCATTAAAAAGAAAAAGAAAAAAAAAAAAAAAAAAAAAACAGAAAAGGAAAGAAAAAAAATTATTTGAAAGTAAGTAAGTACTTGAAGCGTGTCTTGTCATTAGTTGAATTGTTTGAAATGTTCCAAGAACGGAAGTGGGATCGTGTTTCCTACAACAACTGAAAGAAGCCCCACCAAGTATGTCGCCGAGGTTAAACATAGTCGATCTTACAATTAGGCTGGTGTAGCTTCTATTGTCCAGCACAGGGATTCAAAAGTTTCAATGGAATACAGTTAGACCAGTTAGAATAATGAAATGTTTGCATTACCTTCTGAAACTAAAGTTATCCAAATTAAAAATTCAATTCGTATGGTCTTTCGAGTTGTTTTATAGTTAAAAAAAAAAAAAATTTATAAAAGAAAAATAATATATACATATGTATATTTCAGACAGCATTGTTTTTGAAAATGATTTCTTGCTATTACGTTCGAATTGTTTTATAAGAATTTCTATAATATTTATAATGTTTCACGTGTGTTATGCATATATAAACACACACACACATTCTATATTATATCTGTCTGTAAAATTATTATTTGAAGAATATCGTTTGTATTTGAAACTCTTTAAATTTTTATTTTAAAAAGAGTTATCATATATTTCGCATAGATATTCTTTTATAAATCATGCATACATACGTAAGTACGTTCTGTTAAATTAGTAAGGAGTATAAGGTAGAGAGACAGTCCACGTAATGGCTAACAGTTTATCACGTAGAAGCTGATTAACATTCGCCGACTCTCCGCTCGCTTTTCCATTTTACACGCATGTATGATACTCGACGCATGATACTCGGCTTCATTCTTCATCGAGGTTTCTAAATCATCAATGATTGTATCGTTATTCCGTGAAGTTAAAAAGAAGAGAAAGATGGAGGCCGTAAGGTCTTCTTCGTACATAGAAACGTGGGAATTTGCTTAGTTCTTACTTCCTCTATCTCACTCTCTTAATCTCGGAGGTTGTTATCTCGTTCTTCCGGTTGGAAAAATGTCTTGATTGTCACTTGCTGATTTGATGAAAGCACGCTATCTCTAATAACACGAAGAAATTCAACGAACAACTTATCTATCTAATCAATCAATTATAACGATTATTGTTTGACAGTAATTCGTAAAGAAAGTAATCATTTGTAATTGAAAAGAAAACAAAAAATGTAAAAAGAAAAAAGAGTTGCCTCTTACTTTCGTTCTCATTAAGTTTTTTTCTTCTTTTTTTTTTTTTTGAATAACAAATTATACCTGAAAATGATATCTGAAAATAATTTCCGGTTACGACGATGAATCAAATTTGAAGACTGGAACGGTCTCACGTATTTCGAGAAGTATACATAATACGGTAGGAAAAATGAGGAGGGTCGTCGTCGAAGGAGAAACCTGCATTATATCATGGGAGCCCTTTTTGAGGGTTCCAAGGCGTAATCGCTCGTTTCCTTTGGCCGACAGGTGCTTCGTCCGTTACAAAGGTCCATAACCGGGTGAACCGAAACTCGTACCTTTTGTAAGGACTCCGCCCGGAAAGGCGTTGGCATCGAATCACGTTAACAGTTTTTCTATAGGGGGGAAAAAAAAAAAGAAAAAAGGAAAAAAGAAAGTAAAGAAAAAATTTAGAAAACGTTACTTATAATATAATAAATTATATCGTATCATAATCTTAGAAGTTAATAATTGACATTTAATGGTAAAAATCAATATGATTGGGAATAAAACCGTTTCGAGAATGAACGTAATATGCAAATTATTATCATATTAATTATATCTTGTAGATGCGATTTCGAAAAACCATACACGCGCGTATTTACATGGATAATAAAATACCACACTGATCTCCGGTGTGATACACCGGACAAGACGGTCCATAAAAATAACGTATGCCCGACATTCGCATCTGTACTTTCCAACGAGACTCTCGTCGCGGAAATGATTAAAGACGATTCGAAAGTCGAGCGTACGTAAGCGGTGCGGAAATTTTTTTTATTTCTTATCATAATTATAGAAAAATAGGTGATCTCTCTCTCTCTCTCTTTTTCGAAACGACCACCTACCTACTCGAAATTTCTCAAAATTTGTCGTAAGTTGAAGAACGTAAGTTGGATTTCTCTGCATTGAAGAACTTGTTTATTTATTTTTTTTTATTTTTTCTTTTTTTTTCCCATCGAACGAAAACAACGATGATAATGAGAAAAAAATAAGGAGCAATCGCTTCCGACTTTTTCCTCCCCCTTCCGGTTCCGATTTCTACTTCATTGCTCGTTGTACTCACGACCGTCTCGGCATTGTTGTTTCAAGGGAATCGCGGATACGCACACGCCCACGCACTTGATACGCCTTTTTCTTTCATCGTAGCTTCTTCTTTATGTCTTTCTTCTTGCCCCTCGATCATCTACCTACTTTGCCTATGTAACATACACACACACACACACGCGCGCACACAGAGTATGGTAAGAGCCATTAACCGGCTGTCGCCAATGGAAACTTATGGCAGCCCTTCGCCAACGATTTCTACAATTTTTGCATCACTATTTTCTCTCTCTCTCTCTCTCTCTCTCTCTCTCTCTTTCTCTCTTCTACTTACAAGCGTTCTTCTCGAAAACGCGATTCGTCTCACGCCATTCGTAGAAATATCTTTGCTCAGTGTCTAAGCAGAATTACTAAGGATGAAAATTTCAACGGCCAGAAAATTACACGATCTATTATCCTTCGGACGTGTTCAACGTGTTAATTACTTGCCGTCATTTTCTTATTCTTGTTATTTCTCCTTCTTTTTTTCTTTTTGTATTTTTTTTCTTTTTTTTTTTTTTTGTTTAAGAAGGGGAAGAATATCAACAACGATGCAACGTACTCGCGAGAAAATTTGTTAGATTTTATAATGTATTCTATACTTGGTTATCTGCATCGTAAAATAACGTAAATATTAATATTTTATTAGTAATTATAGTAATAAAATCGAAATTAGCGGAAATTCACGGAACATACGATTTTTCCTTTAATTGAAACGCGCACGGAATGTACTTTCTCGCAGGTTTTTATCGACGTTTGGATCAGCTTTATAAGAACAATATATTTATTTAGATTCCGCGATGGAAAAATAAGTGATTATTGTGAAATTCGAATTAACATAGAAAATCGAGAGAGTCGAGACATATGGACAAACTTAACGCGTCGCGTTAGACTTTTCGTAAAATCATTCCTCTTACCAATTCGGGTTGAATACGAACAACTCGTTTCGTTTGATTTCTTTTTTCATAGATTCACTGGACGATTCTCGAACGGAAAGAAAAGTTTCTAATGCAAGTGGACTGTCGTGTTAGAGTCCGTTCTAAAAGTCTCCTTTCGCATTCTCGAATGTACATTCCAATCGAGAGTTCTAATACGGATATTGCCTGGTCTCAACGATACTGTTTAATTAAAAAAAAAAAATATTTATTGCGGAAGAATAAATTTTTCAATTTTACAATTATATATTTTAAGGGGAAAGCAAGACCGTGATAAAAAGAATATTTCATTTTTAAAAAAGGTCGATATAAAACTTTTTTATTTTGGTTTATTTAATACTTAATAAATTTAGACGAGGAAAAGTGAATATATATATATATATATATATATATATATTTTTATAAATATATAAAACAGGTTTCACTATAAACTGGTCATTGACATCGACTGTAATTATTTCTCGATTTACGTCGAAGAAAGGGGGGGAAAAAAAGGAAAAAAAAATCTGTTCGAATAAAGAGAAAAATGCATCGAATTGATCGATCGATACATCCTTTCATGAACGAGACCAAACCTACCCCATACAAAAGACAGACAGGAATTCGAGAGTTGAAAGGAACTCGCTCCAGTCGAGCGATTGCTGATCAATTCGAATTTCCTGATGGGACCATCTCTCGTGTCTTGCAGCACACTATAGCCCAACTCCTTTCGCAGGCTTTTCCATTCGAAGAGCATCGCACATTGGTGCAGCGCGAGCATTGCAAATAAAAGATGTATGTATGTATATATGTATATATACGTTCATAAAGTCATCGTTTCTCGTGGAGGGGTTCGACCCAGATATCAGTCCTTCGAAGGCATCGGCCAACAGAGTTCGTGGCGCGAAGCTCGAAGCATGTTGAGCCTAGAAGCGTTACCTTCTGCTTGACGGAAGACCAACTTCTCGAATAAGCCGGGTCTTCAGTCACTCGCTCGTCGTTCTTCAGTACGGAACACAACACGAGCGTCTTTAGATTATGATAATGGTGGATATGAAATAGAGATAAACGGATTAATAATAAAGGAGGATATATTGAATTCATTTGATCGGTGTGTTATTAGAATAGAAAACGACGAAATATATATATATATATATATATATATATATATATATTTATATTATACATAATTACATAAATATTGTTTGGACTGATTTTTTATTCGTGTTCCGCAAAAAGAAAAAAGGAAAAAGAAACGAACGAACGAACGAACGAACGAACAGATGTATGAAAAGTGACAAGTGACTAGTGTTCCGTAGATGAAATTTCGTTATTTGACGACTTCGTGTGAGTGAGAACGAAAAGTATCTTTTGGAATTAGTATCTCGAATAAATCGTGACGCATATACAATGTGATATTAAATTTAGTCGGTCGATTATTCAATTTATCATTGCTTTTTTATTCTATTATACATCCTCTTAGGAATCTTTTATCTTTATCTAAATAGGTCTGATTTGTCATTTAAAATAGCACACATAGAGATGTGTTTACGTGCTGTCGATCGGAACTCGACCGTGATCTAAAGTATAATGCGTACATCAAAGAGGGTTGGCCTTCCGTGATTCGTTACACTCCCTCGTTTTACAATTACAATGAAGGAATTATCGTAATAGAGCAGAGAGCGTTGGCACGATTAACGTTATGCGTGCCAGCTTGTAACAGCGGCCGTGCGGTTAACTTGAATCAGAGAACGGTCATGTAATTAATAGTGCGTGACACTGGAGGAGGTATAGAAAAAAAAAAAAAAAAAAAGGAAAAATGAAAAATAAAAAGAAAAAAGAAAAAAAAAATTAACAAAAATATAAAGGACGACAACCGGTCGTCGCTTTAATCGATGACTGCTTCTCTTCGAAAAGTGAATTTTCAACACACAATCGACGCGTAAATATCGAAAAGTTTACGTCTTTTTTTGAAAAATGTTCTGTGCAAATTTTCTGTCTAAAGCGTTACATAAATTCGTGAAGTATCGTTTTTATATCACGCTTATAGTCAACGACGTAATCGATTCTTCGAGAACTCAAAATCGTATCCTTGAACCCGTTGAAATTACTATAATCATAGGTTGATCTATTGATCATCGTAGAATATACGTCTACATTCGTATACCTTCTCTTCTCTTTGCTAGCTCGAAGGTACGATCTCGATCGATCTAATGTTGTAATACATCGGTTTCCCGTGACAGTGTCATGGCGAAATCTTAGTACCCATGTCACGAAGCTCGATTACAACGAAATTACGATCTTGTTTACCTCGTGGAACCGCCTCTTTTAAAGTTTTCCACGGTGTTTTCTCTTAAGAAGAATGTCCGTTGAATTTTTCAGATTAACGAATACGGACATAAACGAATGGAGAGCATTAAAGATCTTTCGAAAGATCGCGGGAAACGATTCATCGTCTTGCGGAAAATATTCTTCTGAAATTCGTGATAATAGAGTAATAATGTTATATTTCTCGTTCGAGAAATCGAAAACAAAAATAACGATAAGAAATTATTATTAATCGTATCACGAAAAATCCATTACGTTTTTTCTTCTCTCTCTCTCTCTCTCTCTCTCTCTCTCTCTCTCTCTCTTAATCTCTCTCGTTTGCTTTTCTTTCTGTTCTTTTTTGTTTGTTTATCTGTTTGTTCTTCCTATATACAGTTCTTTCGACTTACGATCATTCTTTAACATATGACGTAATTTCTTTCTTTGCTCTTTTTATGAAAGACTGTTTATTCCTTTTTAAAAGAAACGTCTGACGTAATATATACGAACGAAACACGCAGTTTGTTTTTTACCCGAGAACTCCTTCGTTCGAGTATAACAGAGGAGTCTACTACGGCTATTTTCAAATAAAATAATATTACCAGGATCGCGATCTCTGTTACGTAAGTTGAACCCTTGTCGACCTCGTGCAATTCATTAAAGTAACGTGTCGTTTTCGTGTGTTTCGAATAGATTCAAAGATACTTTCGTAATTTTCGAATACATATGCATTTAAGTATATAATACGTGCGCGTAGGTTAAAGATATCGATCGTCTTTATTTTCGATTCTTCAAAACTCGCGCGAAAAATAATGAACGTTAATTATTCATTCATTTGTTTAATCCGGAATCTCTCATAATCAAAAATTATAATTTAACAACTCCTCACGTCGTTATCGCTTTATTAACCTTGTCTCGAAACAGGAAGTTTCAATACTGAAACAATGGACTAAGTACTTATAACATGACGATTCCTTGATACGGCAAAGGTGTAACGTTACTCTCGATTTATTTAATGATTTATTTAATTTATGAAGTTCATTATTATCACGGGCAAATGTTGTTCAATATAAAAATAGTTGAACAGTGTTAAAGAAACCGTACAGTTGAATTTATTAAAACCAGTTTTACGAAATTGCAGATTTTCGAGTTTTCGATTTATAAAAAAAAAAAAAAAAAAAAGAAAAAGGAAAACGCGAACACTCGAAGAGAAAATAAACCAGAACGCGTCTAAAATGCATATTAATAAGTGGACCGTTTTCAAGAATCTGCCGGTTTAGGTATTTACCGGTTTAAAGAGTCAAATAAAAAAAAAATATATATATATATATCAGAAAGGATCTGAAAGGAAAAGTGGAACGTGTCTCAATTAAAAACGAAGTTTCACGTTTGTTAATTCACCAATGATAATACGAGAGCTACGTGATATTCGAGAAAACAGGGCCATTTCTCTCGGTTGACGTCGCGTCAAAAAGAGAAAAAATAACAAGGAAAAAGAGAGGAAAAAAAGAAAAAGAGAGTTTGTTAGTGCGAAATAATTATAATTAAATGCGAAGCATTGTTCGTCGAGTCCCCGCGAATCCCACGAGAGTCTTCTTCTTAAAGCTTCTCACGGTGTCCCCTAGGAAGAAGGTCTTCCTTGATCTACATGCTTGACGTATTCTAGAGTCTGCTTGAATATCAAAACTAGTTCGACATATGAACATTTGATTAATCTAAATGAGATAACGTTCGATTTAGAAATTCACGAAACGCGACACCAATCGAATGTTAAATCTGTTAACGCGTAGAGCAAACGATAAAAAAAAATAAATAAATAAATAAATTATTCGTATTTGATAGCATTGAAAAAAAGTACCGTATCTTCCGAGATTCGTCTTTTTTACGACTTATTTTGAATTTATCAAAAAGCTTGCGATCTTCATACGTACTGTCATTTTTATTTTTCATCGAATTAAATGCCATACGTCTACGTGCACCGATTAACACAAGTTAAATCAAAGGAGAAAGGTGTTTCGTGTGAAACGATCGAAAGTCTGTTATACCTTACGAATGTGTCTTGTTGATAGTTAAAGTCTTCTTTAATTTCTTTTTCATTAATATAAATATTATCACACTTCCGCAATATAAGTGCATTCATATAGTTTTTTTTTACAATTAATATAAAAAAAGAAGTCTTTTTCGAGGAATAATACATTGACGAATACATTTCTTCGACCGATGATTACACTTTTTATTAGCTGCAACTCTAAGATCTGCTTTACGTAAGGTCAACGTTACGTAAAGTCTATAGCCACTTCGTTGACTCTTTTTTATGCACAGACCTATAGATATTTCTCTTTCGATAGGTCGAATCACGAAATACCTTAAAAGTACGCGAGAATGTAATTACTATCGTTTATCGAACTATCATTGAAGACGATTTCTAATGACCTTAAAATGGCCTCGTATTTTCTGCGTTAAATCATTTTCTCATCTATCATCGAGACGATTTTACGCTGAATGGTATAAATTAAAGGAGAAAGTCCATAACAAATTTATCGAAAGTATCACGAGGATGCTATTACATATATTAAAATCGACTATATTTAATATCCGAGGGTCACGATGTATTCGAGATATTTCTAATAACGAAGAAAGAAAAAAAAAAAAAAAAAAAAAAAACAGGAAAAACTTAGCATTATCTTATATCCCTAAAATCATTATAGAATGGTATGCTTCCTCCCGAAGGACGATGCATCGACGTTTGAAAGTATTTCAAATTTTTGAAAGAAACTAAGGAGATAGCAATGTTGGATAACAGAGAGTTCAAATAAATTTAAAAAAAGGAAAATTACCAAGGACGATAATGGAACGTGAGGTTTCCGACGCGGAGGGCGTGTTTTCAAGGAGACTATCCGGAAATTGGGAAGAGTTACCGACGACCTTGAGAAGACGTCAGAAGCACAGACCAGAAATCCTTAGTCAGTTCGCCGACTTTTCGGAATCGTCTGAAAGTGAATTTCGTAAGGTCGACGGGCATTCGTTCAATAACGTTCAACGTATCGTCAAAAGATCCGAATTTTTACGAAGGCTCGACGTAAACGAAAATGGAAAGAACGTGGATACGAAGCTCGATAGAAGAACGACACCCGATCGTTTACATATTAATCGATTGGACGAAGATTATCGACGACATTACGATAGTCATGAAACGAAGCTCGGACAGCGTAGAAAGAGCCTCGGTAATCTTGCCAACAAATTCGATTTGAAGAGCCTTTCGGACGAGGATCGTAAAACGAATTCACCGGACAGTCTTCTAGTGAAATCCTCGGAATCCGATCTGAGCAGCGACGAGTATGGACACACTGATGATTCCGGAGCGTTCTTGGAAAAGACGTCGAACTTTGATCGTGGTACGAGGATCGAACAAAGGACGACAGGCTTCATCAAGTTCTTTGCACGGGACGATTGCAACAAGCGAAAGAAAAAGTTGGAGGACGTAGGTACGACGGTACCTTCGGAGTACAATCATTTGGACGTTAACAAGAACAATTTGAGCCAGAGTCCAAAGGGTCTGGATTATATTCGTAAGGATTCGAAAAAGGATTTCTTCTGTAATCAACAAAGATTCGAGTATGAAAATATTCCGAGGGTCGACGTGTCGAAGCTCGATCAAAAATCATTTTTAAATCAAACTTCGACAAAGATCTCGGATAACGTTTTGCAAATCGATCATCATCATCAGCAGCAGCAGCAGCAACAACAACAACAGTATCGCAATCAATCTCAACCGACGATCGAACAATTGAGATTGGAGGAAGGTTGTCAACTTCGAAACTCGAGAAACTCGTCACCCAGCTTTGCGAGAAACGCGGAAGACGGTAGGAAGTATCGGACGCCGTCACCGAATCGCCAGAGAAACGGTACTGACGATCTAAGGATCAACGGACTCATTCAAGATTTCTACGATAGCGAGCAAATGATAGCACGGGTGAACGGCGATCGAAGGATGTCCAAGATGGAAACGATCACTGAAGAGAACGCGGCGGATGGTAGTAAACTAAGCGTACGTGAGATATTGAAGAGATTCGAGGAACTTCGTACTCAAAACGAGATGCAACAGGCATCCGAAGAAAAGTCGAACGACAAGACCCTTACCACCATTCAGGAGACCTTGAAGAAACTCGACGAGAAGGTCAAGAGCTTTCAGGTCACTATACCGATTAAAAAAGTCGAATATTTTTCTTATACCTGAGAGTGTCCCCGATCAACGAACGCATTCCGATTATATTTTTATCGTACGACGTTGTTTGTAGAAAAGAGAAATTCCAACTTTGATATTTCTCTTTCGAGACAACAATCTTTGAAATGTCTTTCTTTTTTTTTCTTCTTCTTTTTATTTATTTATTTATTTATTTTTTTTTTTTTTTTTTTTTTTTTTAATTCATCTAGAAATTAATGTGAGAGTAGTAATGGGAAAGAAAGTGTAGTTCCGCCGTTAATAGAAAATAAAATACTGAATATGTATAATTTTACAGTAATAATCATTGGTATTGAAAAGTAACAGTTCGTTTATAATCAACAATACAATTATTGTTATTAAATAAACATCGTTCCCATTGCTAAATGATAAATGAAGGAAAGAAAAAAAAACATACGAGAGCATTACGGGCTATCATAAATCACGAAAAATTCTCACATATAATCGCTACGCATTCGATCATTAAGATATAAACTTAAGAGCATTCAAGGATTTCTCCGAGTTGATTTTTTACGAACTCTATACAAAATCAACTTTTTTTTTTTTTTTTTTTTTTTAATGAATTCGAGGAGCGTACAAAGAAGTCGACCTTGTGTAGATCTCACCTTTCAAGATTTTTCTTCTTTCGTATAACACCCTCTCCCTATCTCTCCTTCTCTTTTCCCTTCTTTTTCTGTTTCTTTCTTTTATCCTTCGCCAGAAAAGTGGTCAAAATAATCGTACGTTATCCCGTCAGATGACATAAATGGCTCCTCTTTCTTTCGTGGCGATTTTACGTTTATAACAAAATATCCTCTAGATTAAAGGAAGAAAGGAAGTAAAAAAAAAAAAAAAAAAGAAAAAAGGCATACCGCTAGATGAGCAATATAAGACATGGGGAAAGGAATGTTCGATGCTTTATATAAATCATGCCGGATAACTGTTTCCACGCCACGATTGTGCGAAAGGCGAATTATCTCGAATGAGGTACCTATCTCGAATAAGTAGCATGGCCAAGGAAGAAGTGAGACACATGAAAATATACGTATCTGCTTACGTCGTTGATCTCTCGGTTTATATCGAAGGAATTATTATTCAAATAATTTTATCAAAAAAAAAAAAAAAAAAAAAAAAAAAAGAAAGAAAGAAAGAATAGAGAAACAACGACTCCATGTAAGTAAGTAAACGAGTCTATTTAATATATCACTCGGTCATTAAAGCCATAACGTCGATATGGAACTGGTATTTCGAGATTATACGACTACTTAGCATCCTCGGATTAGAAACTGCATTTTTTGAAAGCTTCAATTCCACGAACACCGAGTTCTTATTATTCGCATTAGTACTTAGAAAGTTAGAGGCATGTTCGTACATGTATCACGTGATCACTTGTACATATAGATTATTATTAATTCGTTAACACTCGTCTATCCTCATCTCGCAGTACGTCTGGATGCATTCAGTATAATGTGGGTCAGGGTCGACATCTGTTTATCCCGCATACAAATACACGCGCTCGTATACTGTTACATACATATACGAGCTAACGTTCGATACTTGTTACGAGTAGAACCGAGCTTTCAGGTATCCATATCCCTTTATTTAGTTATCGAGGTCAGATCGAGGTATAGAACGACCGTTCGAGAATGGGGTTCGATTCCTTCGCCATAGGAATCGATAATTAATTTCATTCTCGATTTATGCAATATATAACAATCCAATGCTGAAAGGTATTCCATTAAAAACGCATGGAACGTCAAGAAGAACACCGATTAGATAGATGAAAAACTCAAACGAGATTTGAATTAGATGCTGCTTGGTATTCGATTAGTATCCATGAGGAATTCATGAGAAATAGATTGAGAGAAGCTATATAATTTATTATTAATGGACTGATTTAATGTATATCGATGTTTCTTTCTCGACGTAAGAGAAGAAAAAAAGGAAAAAAGGAGCAGCACTTCGAGAAATGCGGTTGCATGTCGGTTAGAGGGAGCCGGTCAACTTAGAAGGGAAACGTGTTTTTTTCGCACAAGAGACTGATCAGATACCGTACATAGGATTGGTGAAAAGGAGGAAATGAAAACGACAAAAAAGAGTATGGAGGAAATGCGAGAGGTCCTCGTGAGTCGCGATAAACTCGTTCGAATTGCACGGAGACACGCGAAGGAAGAGTCTTTTGAAAGAAAGTAAAAGAAAAGAAAATCACTCTGATCTTATAATTTATGTTATGATTTATCAAATATCTACCTAGACTATGATTTATCGTACTGTTCATCGTACTTACCAGTTGTTTTTTTTTTTTTTTTTTTTACATATATATACACTCGCAGTTATCATATCGCTTATCGTACTTCATTTTATCATACACAACTTTATTCATCATGAAATACTTATTAGTTCTTTTATCATATACCTATTATTATTAATTATCCCTGCGAGTTATGCCATATTTATTATCTGTATTATTGAAAATACACTTTATATATATACTTTACAATCTATCGTATAATACGTAATACTTATGTTACATATACATACATATATATATATATATATATATATATATATATATATATATAATGTTTCCTTTTATTTACAGATCGATCAGAAACCTCAGCACAAGCCGAATCATCATCATGAAAATCACGTTTCGCAGATCACAAAAACTATTCAATTGCAAACGAATCACGCGACAACGAATCACGTCCAATCCCACAATCAAACCAATCACATTATTTCCAATCATGAAAATCACATGCCGTTAAATCGCGTGCCAAATCATGTGTCTGCGGTAAACCATGCGAATCATCAGAAAACTCAACAGAATCATCGAACGAGTCCTAATCAAGAATGGCGCCAACCGGAAGACAATGGTAGAATGCATGACGAGAGCATTTATGAGAGTGGTCCGGTTGTCAACGATGGGAAACACTCGCTTTTACAATACGCCATGTTAAATTTCAGACAGAGCACGGAAAAGTAAGAAACACGCACTATTTTTTTTTTTTTAATTTCTATACCCCCATAACGCCTTTCTCTCCTTTCTTTTTTTAATTTTTATTTTTACGTCAAAAATATGATAGTCATTATTATCATATATAATAATAATTATATTATATATTAATGATAGTTATTATTTTCTGACTATAAGTTAGTATACTACTTTGTTTACGTTAGATAACCAAAAAATTGAATTATAGAAGTTTATTAACCGATTAATAATGATTCAAAAAAAGAACTCAACGAAATATGATTATTAATTGAATACGTCTCAAACGAATCGTTCTTTCTATCGTTAGATTATTTAAACAACATATTTTTGTTAATTATATAGTAAATGGAAATTCAATTATTTTTCTTTTGAATGTTATCGTTCCGTAAATACGAGCCTAATTGCAATCGCTTTAACATGAAGAGGGTTTGAAATATCATATCAAATTTTACTCTGAGCACTGTCTAACAACAATTTACAAAGCTGATGCATCTTCGACGCTACGTCGTTTATTTCTCAAGCACGTTCGTTAAATCGATCGAGAGCATTATCTTGCAGACAAAGGTTTATGAAAGTATGGGATTCGCATATAACAATGTAGAAAACTGCTATGTTCGATCTCGTACGTAGGCAAAAGATTACTATACATAAAATCTACTTTCGAAGAAGGGGGAGATTTTTGCACTTTGATAAAATGCAAGATCAAGCCAAGAGAGAGAGAGACGAGAAACGTTAAACTTTCACAAGAAAAATGCCACCAATCTCGTCTTGCTCAAATAGAATTGGCTATTTCAGGTGGTCAATAGAAATAGTAAAAATGTTGGATAGGTGGTAGTAGCAAGGAAAGCGAGTATTATGTGCTTTATCGATCGGTAACACGTTAATTACGAATAAATAAACGTGAAATGATAATAGTACCGGGCTTACGCAAGAGGACACACACGAGGTAATCTGTGTTGAGAAAGCATAACGCATGTAGTTCTCAGATAGCATCAACTACCAATCACCGACACGGTTCTTCTTCTCTTTCTTCGTCTTCCTGAATCGCGCTCTCCATTTCTTCTTCATTTTTTTCCATAGTTAGAAGTGCGCTCTCAGGATGTGCTGGTAAAAGATTTTCATCTTGCCTTTCTCCTATAAAACAATCGCCGTATAAAATTTGCATTTCTCGTTCGCGGAACTAAAGAAAATCTTATATCTTTCTCTGAGCGATACGTTGCCCTCCGTAAAGGAAATTATATTTAAAAATGATGATTTTCATTCTTGTTCGTTAGGTTCGAGATGTTAAAGACAGCGGACGGTTCGATAAGTGGTTCGTTAAAAGTGATCGAGTCGTTGAAGAGCAAGAAAAAAGGTAAGAAGAACAAAGGACAACAGGACGGTGCCGAATGGACATGGAAGGAACAAGTGGATCTCGTAAAATATTCTAGTGTACCGATAGAGCAAAGCCTTTTGAGACTCGATGCAGATTTAAGTGCTCTGGCAGTGGAATGTTTCCTATGTTTGATGAGATATATGGGAGACCAACCGTTACCTCCTGATATGAGCGAGGTCAAATGTGTTTATACGATTCTTATGGTAAACCTATTAATAGCAT
Source organism: Dolichovespula sylvestris (assembly GCA_918808275.2). Taxonomy (NCBI): domain Eukaryota; kingdom Metazoa; phylum Arthropoda; class Insecta; order Hymenoptera; family Vespidae; genus Dolichovespula; species Dolichovespula sylvestris. The sequence goes on along the minus strand of OU964963.1, from coordinate 7,650,746 downwards.
TATCTAAAATATATAATATTTATCGTCGATATATATTCATCGGTCGAATATATTGTTCATAGCACTGTCACAAATATGAGCTTTTACGTGACGAAGTTTACTGTCAGCTAATGAAACAAACAACGAACAACAAGAGTCCCAATCCTGACAGCTGTCAACGTGGATGGCGTCTTTTCAGTATCGTCGCTGCTTATTTCACTTGCAGCGAAGGACTCAGACCGTATTTAACGAAGTATCTTGAGACCGCAGCGTACGATAAGAGACGAGCCTATCACGGTACTGCCACGGTTTGCCTTCAAAATCTCAGGAAAACGGTCAAGTATGGTGGACGAAAAAATGTCCCTAGCGTTGAAGAGATAATGGCTATAAGTGCTGGAAGAAATGCGAAGAGACAGATTTACAGATTGCCCGGTGGAACCGAGAGGGTGATCAACACGAAATGTACTACGGTTGTGCAGGTTGAGATTAATCTTTATATTTATATCGTGTTAATCGACATTAACTTATTTCATAAACCCGAACTATCTGTGATGCGATTGTTTGTTCGTTTTTTTTTTATTTTTTTATTGATCTTTTCAAATTATTTTATTTTTTAAAGGACGTCATCGAAGAAATGTGCAATATCATATCCGTAAGAAATCCTCACGAGATGGACGAATTTTCGTTATATTGCATTGTCGATGGCGATGCATTCACCATGCCGTTGGCTAGAGACGAATACATTTTGGACGTGACCACCGAATTACACAAGAATCATCAGGTGTTTTATTTAATATTTTGCAGGTATGATCGTTTATATGAAAGACAAGTTTAATGAATTCGTGTTATCGAACATAGTTATCGTGTTAATATCAATGCGATCATTTGTTATTTCGCAGATCTGTGTGGTATTATTCATTAAGACTTGACGCGCCATTGTACATAGAAGTTGTTTTTAACCAAATTGCTCCAGATTATTTAGAAGGGCTATTACTAGTCTTACCTGGGGAACATTTACCTCAAGAAGTTATTGTGAGTCCAAGATATCGTCAATATCTCTTTATTTTATTTTTTATACCGAATTATTAACAAATAACATTTCTCGCAGTACGATATGGCTCAAATAGCAGCACTTTTACATAGAGCAGCGGACATGACACACGAGCCTGCCACGAAGGAAATTAAATATTTGTTGCCAAAACCAGCGCTTAGTTTAAGAGAACCAAGACCTCAGCAATGGTCGAACATGGTACAACAAGCTTGGAACAATGTACAACATATAACGGCAGCTGCTTCCAAAGCCCAAGTACTAGGTACGTATACACGTATTCGTTTAAAAAAATGATGAAAATATCGTTTTGCTTTCGAATAAAACGAACTTGACCGATTTGGATACTTTTAGAAATATTATCGAAATGGCCATTATTCGGTTCGAGTTTCTTTGCCGTGAAAAGAATTCCGGAGGGCAAAGAAAAGGGTGGCGATCATATTCTAGCCTTGAATCGACACGGTGTCCATTTTATAGACTTAGTCACTCACGTGAGTATTTATATTCTTAAAAAAAAAAAAAAAAAAAGAAAGAAAAATTTAATATCAAATATATTAATTAAAAATGATCGAATATTTTAGGAGACACTGTATCATTATCCTTACTCCGAGGTAATATCAACGCGAAAGGTTAAATCCGAGGAAGGTACTTTGTATTTGGACATGAAATGTGGCAATCTTATGCAACAACGTATAACCAGACTTCAGACGGAGCAAGCTCATGAAATTTCACGTCTGATTAGGCAGTATATTACCATGGAACAAAGAACGACCAACTCGCAACCCGGAGGAATTGGATTTGGAATGAGATAAACTCATTAACGGTCCCCTCAAATTGATCTGTCAATGTCTCGACAGCTTAAGAAGTTCGTTTTGCAACGATAATGAACGATCTTCTTCTTCTTCTTCATTTTCTTCTTCTTTTTCTTCTTCGATCGTTAGAATACGAAACGAAACGAAACGAAACGAATTAAAAGATCCAATCATCTGAGCGTTTGCTATAATGACCGTGTAAATACCAGTGTAGAATCGTTTAATGGAAGGAAAGAAGAAGCGATTAGAGAGAACGACGATTCTGTACATCGAAGGGATTTATTCCTTGGGGTTTTTTGGTTTCAGGCTTCAGTACAGGATACTCGTCGATGCTCTTGATTTATAATATTTATAATATTTTTTTTTTTTTTTTTTTTTTTTCTTAATATGTACGTTTATTCCAATTCTTTACTTTCTTCTCTCAAATTATGAGATTTTTTTCTCTCTATAACATTAATAAAGAAAATAAAGTGATTGCCAATGAAGGTATAGACCTTTACGATCCGATTTAAATCGATCTATTAACCAAATTAGCTCGATATTTATTTTTTGTCTCGATCGTCAATCGAGAAAAGATCAATTGGAATTTTAACAATCTATTTTTTTTTCTTTTTTCTTTTTTTTTTTTTTTTAATATATTCATTACATAAATGTATACGCTCGTCGATGGAAAAAAAAAACTGGTGAACATTTATAGGTGAAATTCATTTCACGAGCACGAGCGTTTATTTATACAAATCGTAAGAAATTTGAAGTATCAACAGTTCTATTACAGAGAAGGAGAGAGAGAGAGAGAGAGAGAGAGAGAGAGAGAGAGAGAGAGAGAGAGAGAGAGAAAGATAAAATATGTAAATCCGCAACAAGACGGTAAGACTAATGTTAATGATTACGTTTTCAAGAGACTAACAAATAGAGACTACATATTATCACAAGATGATATAATAAAAATAATAAAAAAAAATAATATTAATAATAATTATATATATATATAATAATAATAATATTAATAATATTAATAATAATTGTATGTATGCATATAGAGATATGATGTGAACAAAGATCCTTAACTTTATATTAAAATTTGTACCAATACCTAACGTGAATCGTGAATGAACGTAAAATGTTATTTTTATGAACACCTGGGTTTGTAAAACATGATACGGTTAAATGATAAAAACGTTTTGTACAAATTTTCCAACATGATTCGTTCAAGTTCATTTATGGATAACAGAAAATTCGATCGGACACGTGTGTCTGTGTGCATGTGTGTGTGTGTGAACATTTTTACAGAGTATAGTAATAGTTAATGAATTTAACGATTAAATTAATCGAAAGGTTTACTGGTTCCTGTTATGTTCCGGACTGGAACCAGGTGTTTTTGCTTTGAGATCGTGTGGCCAATTGCTTGCAGTATGACGAACATATCCAGGATCTGTCGGTGAGGAAGGTGTACGAACGCCAGTTTGAGTTCCAGTCGATCTGAGAGAACTGAAACATTCTTCCAGCATTTCGATCTCATTTTTGCTCCTTTCATCAATCTTATTATGAGTTTTCGGAGCCAATGAACCATTCAAAGAAACTCCACGATCCTTCTTCAAGATACTCGATGACGTTCCTCTCATCCTCACTGGTACATTGTCATATTGGCTAGTGTCGGAATATCTTTGGAAACATTTAAAGAAAAAAAAAAGAATTTATTAAATTATAAAAGTTATTTAAATGATATTCCAACTAGAACGTCGGAATTGCTATTAAATAATTTCATGATAAATATTGATCATTTTTGGAGATTAAACAATGGTAAAAAAAAAAAAAACGATGATTTCAATTCTCGTATTCCTGTGTGATCAAAGAAAAAATATGTATAGAGTTTTTATGGAAATAATATCATTACATGTATAAGATATAAGGATCGAACAGTTACCTGTAAGAATCATGTGGTTCGTTTACGTCATGTTGGATCTTCATTATCTTCACACTAGGATTTATGATCGTGCCGAAGTTGGGCTCGTTCCCTCGGCCGAAATTAGTTGGAAACGGTGGTGTATCGACCTCGTCGACGGGTCGTTGATAAATATCCCGAGTCTTATAAATGATCCTCGTATCCTCCGATCTATGATCATCGTCAAACGATCTGTTCGGGGCACTGTTCCCTTGAAGAGTCTCCGCTTCCATATACCGCTGGGAATTTCTCAAAACGCGTCCATTTTCAAAGTTCTGCGTGTGTTCTCGTAATTCTCTCTCAACGTTATCGAAATTACGATTTCTTTCCAATCGATAATTGTCGTATGCGAGTTGTTCGAGTCGTTTAGGTTTATCGGAATCTTCATCGGTCTCCCTCCTTCTTCGATCGTCTATCTTCTCGAATCCTTCATTAATCTTACCGTTGATTTCTTTCGATTCTTCCTTCGAATTCGTACTTTCCTTTTCTTTCGACGACTTCATCTCCTTTTCCGTCGTCATCGTGGTCACGGTAGGTTGCTTGGCTGTGGCATTTTGCAAAAGGTTCATTGAAAGGGATCAATGGACAGGAAAGGAGCAAACAAGTTTTTAATAGAATTATAACAAAAAAAAAAAAATGTCGATGCTCGATGAATTAGATAGTGAAGTAAAATCTCCAATATTATTTAATATCGAGATCGTATTATATTTTCATTATACGTTTAACATATTCCTCTAAAACTTAAGAGATTAATATAAAGAAATTTTAGAAAAATATATATATATTTGTGTGCGTGTGTGTGTGTGAGAGAGAGAGAGAGAGAGAGAGAGAGAGAGAGAGAGAGAGAGAAATACGAAAAACGATTTTGGATCAAGGTGATCCAAAATGATCCAACGTGATGCGGACGAAGGTGTAATTTAAACAGACGAGGAGAGACCTTTTCCTGCTTGCAACTTGCCTGAGTCTGCCTTATCGCTGCCCATTCGCACTTCCTCCTTATCCTTTTTACGAGGAGGAGATATCAGCAGGTCTGCGATGAATACAAGAGCAGTGATTAGAGTTAGTGCGCCGAGAACTGCAGCATTGTCGATCAAATCCTCTGGAATACTCTCGATTGATGCTAAAGCAAGAGCACCGACGATTCCAAAAAGGATCACACCGAGACCAAGGAAGAAGATCTCCTTTAGATCATAAAAAATAAAATAAAATATAATAAAATAAAAGAAAAAATGACATCGGTATAACATCGTTTTCTTAATAATAGTAACATTTTATCAATAAAAATTAACTGTCGTATTGCAAAATATAATAGAATTGATTCGCTTAATCATCATCGGAGCAAAAGCATCTGTAAGAGATCAGTTTGAGATCTGGCCTAGCCCTATTTATGAGTCATAAAATAAGTTAGAATAGCATGCACGCTGAACGATTTAATGATCGTATATATACCAAGGATAGTGTTACGTGTTCAAGATTCTATACCAATTGCATTTAAGGACACCGCCAACCTTGGCCACCAATGACAAACTCCATGAATGCGTTCAGTTATGTTGCTGATATTCTCACGCTGTCAATTAGATTCCCAGTATTTTAATACGTACTAACCGCACCCGATCGAATCGACTTAGCTCTGAATAAATTAAAAAGAGAAATCCTGAGAAAGATCTCGTACGGTAACTTGGTTTTTCAATGATTACGCATAATCTTCTTATTCTTGTTTCGCGTACTTCGTAAAACAAAACTTAAAAAAAAAAAAAAAAAAAGAAAAAATTACACTCCTCATTTATATACTTTAAATACGTTGATGTCAATATTATAAATCGATCGTTTAATTATATTTTAACTTTATTTTATAACAAACATTTATACTCATCAAACCGGTCGCATAAAGCTAAATGCATTACGAGTTTACCAAGAACCTTTGAAGCAACTTGTTACTGTTGAGTAATAACAATTTACCGTGCATAACTATAACATCATAATAGCGACCCGACGAAACGTTCTTTAACAACAAACAGAAATTTGTTACGTCTGGAAACGTAAAACGGAAATGTATTCGACAAGTTTGGTATTGTGCTGACAAAATTTTCGAAGAGCATTTGCAGAGATAGTTTCTGCCGTTAAAATATGACAATGCTTGGTATCGCAAGAGAAAGATACGGCTTTGGGAACATGAGAACAATGAGGTAATTATGACACGTCAAACGTCGAGTCACGTGTCACCACTTTTTTTTTTACTAATCTTTTAAAAAAAAAAAAGAAGAAGAATTTCAAGAAGAAAATAATATATGTTAATGATCTCGTTTTGTTCATTTTGGCTTTCGTTCGAAATAGGAATAGAAATGTTTCTATAATGCAAATGTGTGTGTGTGTGTGTGTGTGTGTGTGTGTGCGCGTGTGCACATACTTACATATATACATATTCTATCTTACTTACGTCACTTATGAAGAAATATTAATTACCGTTTTTCGGCCCGTAAGTTCATTAGTTGCCGCGGCAATAAGAAGACCGGCAGTTATGATGACGTAGCCACCGCAAGTCGCTGTTGCAAGAGCGGCACCTAAATCGTTGATGGATCATTGTAGTCTCGAGAAAATTTCAGATACATACTTCTCGGACCAGGTATCGAGAATATCTTCGAGAATAGAGAGAGATCTTGCAAATGGAATATGCGACAAATGAATGTTCTCTTGTTTTTTTTTTTCTTTTGTTTGTTATTTTCGTTAATTTACCTATGGTGCCCCATGTGACGTTATTTAAAAGCGACCACTCTCTGCTGCGATTTCTCAAATAATGAAATACTCTTCTGCTTTCGTCATCCGTCACTCTGAGCGCTACCACGCATGCGATGGAAAGCAGCTGGAAATTTCATTTAACCCGTTAAGATTTCGAGTAGACAAATTTATTTGTTGAAAGAAAAAAAAAAAAAAAAAAAAAAGAAGAAGAAAAAAGACGACAAAAAGAAAAACGATTTATCGAACATATGTAATCAATCAATTTTCAAATTAAGATCAATCTCGTTAAGTGACACTATTCTTTCCTTTCCATTATTCGAACGCTTTCGTTTAATTATCTGAGAGAAGTCACACGTTGCTAATAGAGATGGCAGAGGAAAAAAAAAAAAAGAGCCATTATCTAATTAGAAACAGAATAGTCGAGGGAAGGTGTAAGTTTTACATACCACTTCGATTATTCTGACGAAAACCTTGCGATTCCACATTTTTTTGACGGAAAATTACGTGCGACGATTAAAAGCGATAAAAAAATAAAATAAAAAGAAATGTATTATTTACGTGACAACGAATATATGATCCTCGTATACAATATCTTTGATTAAAACGGTCAAATTCTTTTTAAAAAATATCTCAACGAATTTTCTTCCGAGATAAATCAACTTGCTTTTTTCTCGTGTATTTCAATAACAAGTAATTATTCCTTTCGCGTTAAAAATAAAAGAGGAAGAAAAAGATACGAATAGAACGAAGTGTCTCACGAAAGAAGTTTTTCGTGTACAACAAGGAAGATTCACGCTTGACCGATTTTCTGAGTACACTCTGCTTCGAGTAATCGAGCGAATTCTTAAATCCTGCACTGATCCTCGACGTCGATCCAAGTGATCTTTTTGATTTTATTCATTTTCATTTTTTTTTTTTCAAATCGTAAAATATGTACAGAAAAAAAATTAAAATAAATTAAAAAAGGAACGGAAAATAACGAAAAAGAATGGTGTCATTTAGAAGTGACGTTATACTTTGGAGAAATTTTACGATGTTTTTTTTTTTTTATTTCTTGCTATTTTTTGGAACCCCAAGTCGTTCGATCAATCGACGTCAAGTCAGGTAAGAAAGCAAGTGGAGTTTGATTCGCGGCACGCTCGAACGACAACTGAAGAGATAGCGAGCCCGACAGCACGATTTCCACTTACAGCCAGTGCACGGTCTTACAGCCTTACAGCCTTACAGCACCGTGCTTTGTAATAAGGTCTCAGGCATGGCGGCGGACAAGAATACTATTATCGCACAGTGAGTGCATTGGCGCAGCGTTTCGAGAAGCAATATTTTTGAAAAAGGTTAGTGAACTTTACAAATAGATTAACGATAGTTCATCGATAATATATTAGTGGATAGATATAGAATATTTATCTATGAAAATGTAATACAAATAATTAAAAATAATTATATATTATTATATAGTTATATAAATATATATATATATATATAAATATATATATATAATTCAAATATAATTTAACAATAAAGATATATGAAATCTCTTTAATTGTAAGATATATATAGAAAGGAGAGGAATCAAAAAAATTCGCTTATTCAAGCAAACTTGTGATGTGTCAGTTAAGTCAAGATATGATTCATCCGAAAACAAAAAATTAAAATAATTAGATTCCCCGGGTCGTGACAGGTTCGATCATTAATTGTGGAAAAAGATGAGCTTGCGTAATCGAGAAAATACTCTTTTTCATATATATAAATGATCGAGCGACTAAAATAACAAATAATAATTTTAAAATACATTTAAGAATAATTATTCAAGAAGACTTTTGTGTGATACGAATAATGACAACGATTAGATAAGTTAAAAATGTAAGTGTGGCGTCTTAATATAGAAAACGTTCCAGTTGGTCGGTTTTCGTCGTTGCGTTTGATCAATGAAACCTATATATTACGAAGTTCGAAACAAATGCAACAATACTTTTATTTAAGTAATTATCAGTGATATATGTTATTGAAAAAAAGTATATAGTCATTTTGTATAAAAACAGTGATATATATATATATATTTTTTTTTTTTTTTTTCATAGAGAAACCATATATAAGACATAAAAGACGGAAGGTATAGTCGTCTTCTATTTTTTTTTTCTACTTCAAGACATTCACAAACCTCTAATTACGCATTATTTTCATGAAATTCATCCTGTTACACGCGAGTCTAGAAATGACTAATGCCGTGCGTCAGAATCGTTCTTTTTATCATTCATCATATGTGTGTGTGTGTGTGTGTGTGTGTGTGTATAAGTATTTACGTGGTACATATATACATACATACATCTGTCCAGGACGATGTAGTAATTCTTAATATTCATCGATTCCAACTATTACATAATTATTTTACGAGATAAGTATTACAAAAATAACAAATCTTGATCTTCTTTTCTTATTCTTGACACATACGTACATAAGTAAATATCTATCTATCTTTGTCACGTGAATAAACGATAATTCGTTTGAAAACAATTGTCACGAGATTTGTCACAAGTTAATACGATAATGATACCACGTAGTTTAATTACGTATGAATTTTTATATCAAGATCTTTTGGATCGAAAAGGAAAAAATATTTCAGAAATAAGAATTCGGACAATACGCAAATCTTTTTTTCCGCTAATAAAATCTACAATAGAATCTCTTCTACAATGGAACTATAATCGAATTGAAAATTTTCAATTTGTTCGTGACATATGCATATATTCGTCGATTGTCTTGCAATGACGATCTCTTTTATATCAGCAGACATCTAGTCCCTACGAGCCTGGTTATCGTCTTAAGAAAAACAAGGAAGGAAGTATAGACGATAATACAATCTTATTAATCGACATCGAAACATTATTTCAAATGAAATTATCTGCCTAAAGTATCTGATTTCAATGAATAGTAACGTCAGGACAATAAATTAATCTTCATATTTATATCGCATAATTCTTAACTCGGTAAATATTTTTGATTGAAATTAACCTTCATAATAATTTACAATTTTTCTATGTAACATCTAGGAATCTTTGTGTTATTATTACATTGTCAATATAATAGATTCAATTTATGATAAGGCCGATATATTTTATCCACTTTATCTATTAAGATGATTAATATTTAATAATATCAATTAGTGGGATCATTAGGGTATATCATTTACGAAAAAATCGTAATCGTGTTAAATATTCCTTTATATTATTTCTAGATAATCTAAGTAAAAGTTGAAGAAAAAATGTTATAAAAATGAACGTCAGCGAGATTGCGTTTGGGATCCTAAACAACGCTTGCTTCACAGATAAACCTTTCGATTGTCAATTCGATTCTAGAGGAGAGACGAAAAGTCGATGTGTGGTGCTGCTGTAATAAAAAAAAAAAAAAAAAAAAAAAAAAATCAGATAAAAGAGAAAAAAAAAAGAAAAGAAAAATGAGAAACGAATTTATGAGAATAAAAGAGAGTTTGACCAATGAGCGGCCCGAAATTAGCGCCATCTAACCCTACGTACCTGACCCTTAAGATCAAGTTTTAGACTAGCTAGTTAAACAAAAATCATTCATCAGTACGCGAGAAGCTCTGGTCGATTTCACCGTAATCGATCGATCTCGATCGCCGTGAACTTTGCCGATTTCTTGCTTCCTTCTGCTGAAGTTTCTCAAAATAGGATGGATAAAAAATATAAAGAGGAGGACGATCAGAAACGATATTGTGAGAAAAACTCTAACGGTGGCGATAAATCGAGATCTTTCATCGATCAAAAAATTCCAAGGATCTTCACGATGGGCACATCTAAGAGGATATGTCGCGATGGTAACAGCAAATGGAGTAAGTCGATTTTCTTTCTTTTCTTTTTTTTTTTTTTTTTTTTTTTTTATTGTATCTTTACAAAGACGATAGTCGTCAATAAAAATAGAATGATCCACTCGTTAACTTCCTTCGCGATAATCAACGAGGATCTTATTGTCATAGATGGCTTTTAAAATCGTTTTATAGATTCGATATTTCTAGGTTTCCGATCTTCGACAATGGTCCGTTAAGTAAAAAGAACAACGTGAGAATCGATAGTCGCGTTCTTCACGTTGTCATTATGTCGGTAACAATTGTTTAATTCTAGAAACATATATCTCATTGAAAAAATCGATTGTATAAAAACTAACAAACTAATTAATTCACAATTAATACATTATTTTCTTATTGACGATTTTCAGTGCTTTTTTTTTATGAAGGCCGTTTTTCGATCTCGCAATTTTTCTATTATTGTTGGTACCGTTATTATATAATAAAAAAAATGATTATAATAAAAAAAAGTTTATATATATAAATATATATATATACGTATGTACTACATAGAGAGGGAGAGAGAGGGTAGCATTATTATCTTGCTTGAAAATAGACAAACGAGTGCTGTTGCTTGAATAACGATTCATTTCATCGATTTCCTTTGTTGAGAACATTATTGTATATATCGAATCGATCGTTCAACTCTAATCTCAAAATATTTATATACACCTAATTCTCCAATTGCACGGTTGTTTGAATAAATGAAAACCCTGTAAGAAAGAATACAGTGCATATGGAAAAAAACAAAAGAATAATTACACATGTGAAAACTCTATGCGAACAATAAGTTATTTTCAATCAAAAACTATGAATATTATTGAATAAAACTTTATTTAGTTCCAATGGAATAGTTTTTCTTTTAACAATTCTTTATTCTAAAATGCTTTATTCTCTTTGGAAACATAACAACTGTTATTATCCGCACGTGTCTACTTATCATTCCTTTTTTCGGCCTTATCGCTTTTTGGCTTAGGCCCTTGTAATATGCCATAAAAGGACGCAACCCAGACAAAGGATTAAAATATCGAGGTGTTATCGAATATTTTTTATGTACATATTTACTTACTTGCCTTTCTAGGGAATGATAATCAGAATAGAAAATATTATTTTTAGCAGAACCGAATTAAAATAGAAATTTTTTAAATAAGCACCGTATGAACCTTTTTCATTCAAAATATACCGTGTAAAAATAGAATTGCTTTTGTTTTCTAAACTGTGTTATTTCGAAATCGTGTAAGATGAAAATTAGATTTGCGTATATAAAGATGATACATAATTTATATCTCTCTCTATCTTTCTCTCCTCTCTTTCTAGTATAACAATGCGTAGGTAAAAGCGATTAATAAAAGTACGATTTTGCTAACGTTTTTTTTTTTAAATATATTTTTTGAAATGTTTGTTTAGGAAAAGATAAAATTCCAAATAAAGGTTTTTCTCTTAGATAACACAGGTTTTCGAACGTATCGACCCATACTAGGCGATAAAATTCCCGACGTGATGGAACAGATGGAAGCAAGTAGAAAGATTTTACAATTGGTAACGGATTTCAACTATTCGTTGACGCAAATCAATGGGCAGAGAAAATTTGGACCACCATTGAATTGGACCGGTCCAGCGCCTGGTCCTGGATGCGAGATCTTTGTAGGAAAAATTCCAAGAACACTTTACGAGCACGATATCTATCCTATCTTCAGTTCGGTCGGAAGTATCTATGAAATTCGTTTAATGATGGATTTCTCAGGAAGGAATCGGGGTTATTGTTTCATAATGTATACCAAGCCGGAAGATGCATCTCGTGCAGTTAAGGAGCTCGATCGTTACGAGATTTGTCGCGGCCATAGAATCGGCGTCGTCACTAGTATTAATCATTGTCGGTTACATATCAAACAATTGCCATTGGATATCGAAGCTGAGACGGTCGTCAAGGTATCGATGTTTCCTCGTCATTGCTTATTAAAAGATTCCTTTAAAAAAAAAAAAGGAAAAGTATAACACAAATATAGAAAAATACTTGCGTAACAATTTTCAGCGAATTTACGAGATCACCGACGACGTTAACGAAGTAGCGGTTTATCGTAACACCGATGGATCCGAATGTTACGCACTAATATGTTACAAAACTCATAGAGGAGCCGCGATGGGTAGAAGACGATTGGTACCCGAAGCAGCGACTCTTTTTCCTGGTGGTAAAATTATCATTGATTGGGCACATCCTAATCTCTATCCGTCGGATGTGGTGAGTATTCTTACAATATCATAATTGGATCATTCGCATAAAATGTTTTCGAAAGAATAATTCGATAATTAATATGCGAATCTATGTTATATATTTGTCGTTAATTTGCAATAAAAATTGTCGCGGATAAACTTATCAAAGATTTTCTTTGAGCGATATCGGAAAAACGTGTTTTACGAAGATATAACAAATAGTCGAAAAGATCAAAGAAGTGATTATATTCGTGTTTGCGATAGATAAGAAGATAGTCGTCATTTTCCAAACGTCTACGAAGAACAATGACGTCGGTCATCCGTGGTCCCACGTAAAAACGGAACGTGGGTACTTTCGCTGCTTGATTATTTCTCTACGGACGGCATTACGATCCGTGAGAAGCACAGGAGTCAGTCGTTCAGAAGTGAATCGTTTGCTAAAATCGTCTCGATCACGTGCAGAACGTCCTTGCAGTTCCTTCAGTTAAAAATCTTTACGACGGCTTTTTACATTTCCTGCTTCACGCCACACGTATTCTCTTTTAATTCAACAAAGTAATTCAATTATATCACTAAAAGAAACCAAGCAGCGTATAGAAATTTTTGGAAGAATTAATTAATCACTTGCATTTTCAGATTAAGAAATAATATTTTAATTTTGATATATCACAAAAAGTTCTACAAAAATTGTTATATTGTAGAATTTTTTTTTTTTTTGAAATATTTAATGCCATATACGTTTAAATATTTAATTACAATTTTGATGTATAAAATTTTAATAATCCTCGGTAGAAAATTTCAAAAACTCACACGGTAATGTAATTATCGAGAGGACGTCGTTAGTTCCGAATTGACCGCTGAATGGCGCCACCATCAGCCTACCGACGTTGCCACCGTCTCTCACTTCAGTCTATTAGTTGATCGCGATAGTTATTTTATGTTCGGTGATTTTCTCGTGTTTTTGCTACCTCCGAGGATCTTTTTTGTGACCTTCAATTATTTTAAAATACTATCGAGATGGAAACAAACGAATACAGTGATTATCGAAGTCCATTAGCAACGAGATACGCGTCGAAGGAAATGCGGTACAACTTCAGTGAGCAAAAAAAATTCAGCACGTGGCGAAAACTCTGGGTTTACCTCGCGAAAGCTGAGATGGTTAGTAATTTTAATTTGCATTGATTGAGTTCATTATGCTTCGTCATTACCGGTTACACTCTACATATTTATTCGCGTCCTTAAGAAGTTTGTTTTTTTTTTAATTTTTTATCTTCCTAGTATAACTGTATCAGTTATTGCGTACAGTTTTTTTTTTTTTTTATATACTTGTTATTTTATTTTTAGAATAATCGTCTAATTGTGTTGATCGTTCGAATGTATTTATCCTGTAAGATATTGGACGAGTTTAAATTGTGTCTATTACTATTAAATTAATGCTTGAAATGAACACAATTTTAGGTTATTAGAAAAGTGTTTATGAAGATACAACATATTGCAAGTGTATGGTAACATTAGTAAACGCTTTCTCCTTTAGAGTAGAGGTTATCAGTGTTATTCTATGGTATATCAATTTTTATCCTAAGCAGATACATCGTAATCGAATCAATTTCTTGTTCAAAAATAATAACGTAAGAGGAGGATTGTTAACAAACTGGTTGACATTTTACCGACGATCGAATCTTTCGCAAACACGAATAATCGCACCTTGTTAACGCAATTAATAGAACATAAATTGCTGTAATATGTAATGAATGTGTAAATATATAAATTTTATTTTTATAACGATAATCGATATGATCAATTTTTTGTACGTCGATAAAGAAGTAATCATCCTTATCGAGCATCGATATAACCTAACGGTAGATCCGATAAAGGAAACGATTTTTATTGCAAATTGCGATTTCAACGGAAGACCACGTAGAATAGCCTATAAAATAGGAGTTGCTGATGACAGTTGAAGGAGTGTGGTACTTGCGACCAGGATGGCAACGTCACGCTGACGAAGACCTTCATTCATTCCACAGAGATGAAACCAACGTTGACTCGAAAATTGTCAAAAATAGGTGGACTAACTCGTGACATAATCGAGAACAACGCTACAAATAATTCAGAAAAGTTTTATAAATCTTTTCCTCCGATTTCATCGGCTACACAACTTACTCAATCGAGAAGTTTACCTTCGAATTATGGTAAAAAATATCTTTTACAATGTTTTATTTTATTTCTACTGATCATGAACAATTTCGAATCATCGTTATAAGATATCATTGCCGTGTGATTATATACGATATTTAATCGACTTTGAATAATCTCAGATCAATCCATGGTCTTACCGATCTCTTCGACGTTCGAGCAATCCGGCGTGCAAGATCATAGAAGAACGAATAAGTTCAATGAACTGAATCATTGCGATTGGAATGCGTCAAGGACTCATCAGAATAAAACAGCCGAGGGATTCAATTATACAAAAAGTGTTAATAATATCATACCCAGATTGTATGGTTTTACGAAGTTTAAAAGTAACAAAAAATCAAATCTTTCGGCAAAGCACATCGAAGAGCCGAGAGAATCGAGTTTTCAAAGAGGAGGAAAAATCGTACCTAATCCTTATCAGCGACATATATTCATCGAAGGTAACTTCGATTTAGGAGTACGCGGTGGTTGTACATCCTCGAATTCGTATATCCCAGAGAAACCGAATTCGTCGAAAACAGAACTATCAAAGGATTCTATATCTTCGAATACAAACTCTTTCGATTTGCCACTTTTACAACAGAATAGTCGAGTTTGTAGCAATAATATTTCAAACCATTGTAAGATCGAAGAATCACCCTCTAGTAAAAATCTAATGTTTAACGATCCTACTAACTTCAATGATCCTAAGGAGAAAAATAGTCTAAAATCGGAGTTAGAAGAAATATTGTGGAAAACCAGATTTGTTCCATCAAATCCATTTTACCGAATGAATGGAAAATTAAAGTCTTATTCCAATTCGACCAATAATTTTCATGAAAACAATTCAACAACGACTCTTAATCGTCCGGATCAAAACAATCCCTTTTCTTTTTCCATGTATGTGCCAAGAATGCAAGCTCGTATCTGTCAAGAACGACAAATGTCTCAAGGTTTCAATGTAAATAATTTTAAGGATTTGAATCAAAATCGATTATTTGGTGACAATCGTTCAGAGAAAATCGTTTACGAAAATGTTATACCTGCCAATACGACGAACACCACCAACGCATGTTATTCTCTTTGGCCGGTCAATCGATTCGATCAAGAAATCAATAACTGTACAAATCTTGTTAATAATCTTTTGTTATCGTCGACCACATCACCGAATTGTCAGTCGCAAAATCGATTGTCTTCGGATTACCATTTGAAGGAAAACATTTTTAAATTTAAGTATTCTCAAGGAAGACCTATTCTAAACAGAACATTTGTAAATGGTGATTATTAATATTAATAGCATCGTTTATTTCTCTTTACTTTTTTTTTTTTAACTTCCTGCTCTCTTCCTAATTACTTTAGTCGTATAATTTATAATGCTACAGATATACTTGTTAAAATCTCAAAGTATCAACTTTAATAAGATTTCCTTAATGGCGTTAATTAACGAATCAATAATTATCACTGGATAGCAAAAATAAATGCGATTCAACAGTATTGCTTTTATAAATCACGTTTTCTATTTAAATGTTATAATCTATAACTTGGATATCGATGAACGCATCCATTTTATTAATTTTTTCTAATGTTTTTCGTTGGCTCAATATTTTATCACATTTATAAAGAACACGAACAAGCTATGTATAGTTTAATATCTTTACAATCAGTAACGTATCGCACTATTACTTATTTTCTTTTTTCTTTTTCTTTAATAATATCAGTAACATGAATTTTGCACGAATTTAAAGTGCATTAGATAATAATTCGCATAAGACGGAAGGAAAAAAAAACTAAAATAAAAAGATTTAATTTCGTACTGTTTTTATCTCAACGAAAGTGTTTGTCCAGTGAAATTCTTTTTATGTTACAGTGTTATGTTCAAATAAATATTTCTATCAATGTACAATATTTACATACATACTATGATTATTGTTAGTTTAAGGTACTCCACTAAAGTAGTCTATAAATAATGTCGTTTTGTTAACTTCGATCGATGACACCTTCTCAACGTCGTAATAACAATAATTGTTTTGCGAAAGAATCTAGAATATATTTGGATCAAATAAATACTAAGTTTGAACTATACCACGAATCAGTAAATTACTTACGTTTCAATTCATGAAATATCACAGACGTTTGCGACTGTTTAAGATTGTAATTGGCCACATTTCGTACAGTAAGTTTTTCATCGTGCACCTGCAAACAAAATTAATTTATATATACGAATGATTTCATCAATATTTTACGATTAAGGAAACACTTTGGAAACTTGCAGAAACGACTCCTCTGCTACGAGCATTTATTATACATGGAAAATTTCCCGAGTTAAAACTCTTGTAGAATATCTTCGCTTCGATTCGTAATAATCGGTACCTAAATAAAATTATTAATTTGTTAAAGCCACAAGAGAGTTCAATTTTCATCATTATCAATATTTTATGTGTGTGTGTGTGTATTATATATATGCTTTATTTGAACATGGAGGAACACATAAATTGCAGTAAACTCTTTTTTTCATTATCTTTGCAGATATTACAGTACTGAAAGATATTAGCTAGCGGAAAACGGAAATTAAAAAAGAGGGGAAGAGAAAGAAAAAAGAAAACGATAATCAATAATAATAATAAGAAGAAATTAAGAAAAAAAAAAAAAATAATCTTTATGAAAGAAATAGGATTCTCGTTTACCTTCTCCTTTTTACATGTCGTACATACATCTATATTCGTCGTAGCTGCAATCGGGAGAATAGTAGACAGGTCCTTTAAGAGACGCAATTAAAATATCATTGTAATTCATGCTTATTATTTAGATAATTTGTTTTAAATAATTCAAAGTTTACGAACAATTATTGTCAACTTCACCTTGAATATATGGATTCTCCGTTTGAGCGACATAAGTCTCGCATTCTCTGAGGATAATGGAAAAAATATCAAATTATAATAATATAAAAGTATATATATTAACGTACTCACGGCATGTACGCTGGATCAATTCTATTGTTTCGTTGAAAAACCGATGATATGATTCTAGTTCTGGCACAATGTGGATGTTCAACAACTTCGTGGCTAATTTATAACGTATCAAAAAGAAAAAAAAAATATTGATTATAAATTATTAAAAAATTTGTATATTTGAATTTTCCTATAAAATAATTCAAATGATTTACGGGATTATGGGCATGCAAATAGCCTGCGTGTAATCCTGTTCGTTGCTTCTTACATCCTTCGAATCTCTTGTCTTTATATCTTCCAGTGGTAAAAATCTCGAATATGTACGAGCATCGTCTTTTTTGTCCTTTTGCAATGTTGCATATTTCGTTCTCTTAACCCTTTTATTTTGTTTCGCAGAATTAGATTGTTCTCTGCCTTTTCGACCTTTGTTCGTTGAATTGTTATCATTTGTATCTGATTTCGGTATTCTCAGATGTAAAACTTGATTTGATCGTAATTCTTTGACATCATTTTTTTTAATTTCTGTAAAATACATATGTGTGTGTATGTTATATAATGTATATATATATATATATATATATATATATATATACTCGCGCGCGCGTGTGTGTATGCATATGATTTTACTTTCATTTGTCAAAATGATCCTCTTTCAGGTTTTATTCGATATCCTTACCCGTGTTTCCCTTACCATCCTTAATTTCCAGAGGTAGTTTTACCTCCTCATTCTCGTTATTATATTCTTCTAATTCGATGCTTTCCGCCGCGGAAATAGACAATTCTTTGGACGGCTCGATTTCTTGAACCTGTTCTGTCTGATTTTCTTTTTTGAAATGTAACATCGCCATTGAATTTTCAGTTTGCTGATACACTGTTGCGATCTGAGTTCCGTTTTGAGATTTTTCATTATTAGTCAATATTACAGGTGGTCCCTGGAGCGGGATGTAACTAAAAAATAATAAAATAACGCGCATGTGTTAGAAATTGGATAATTATCGAAGCAATTAATATGTTTTGTTGTTTACGTGGTAACGATGTTTTCCTTGGATCCGGTCGAAGTCACTACTTCCATTTTTGTGCTTGGTGATGCGCAGTGTACTGTTACAGTCATCTTCGTAAAACCTTTAAAATAGAATTTCTTTTCTAACTCGATAAATATATATATATATATATATATATATATATATGTGTGTGTGTGTGTGTGTGTGTATATATAACAAAATCAATATACGTATATATCGAATCCATTAAGAGGTTTGTACCAATCGTGAGCATACTGACTTATATCATATGAATTTATTCACTCATTCGATTAAAAAGTAAAACTTAATTTTTTTTTCTTTTTGATATTGTAGTTTATATTGAACAATTATTCTTCATAAAGTCACATTTAGATAGGACTTTTCTTTTTTAAATATACATTCGTTAATTCATCGATCTCTTTATCGACTTGTGTGCTCTTTACGATCTATTAATTACATTTCGTGGTTGTTTCTTACTCGTTAAGACTCGAGATTCATTATTTTTCGAATGATTTCGTTGATTCTCCAACGTTTGCACTTGATAATCCTTTACTTGATTCTCCGTCGCTTGTTCCTTTGAATTGTTTTTCTGATCGCCGTTTTGATCGCCATTTTGATCGCCATTTTGACCGCCATTTTGATCGCCATTTTGATCGCCGGTTTGTTCGATGTCTTGTATCTGAACTTTTTGTTTTTGCTGTTCCATTTTCTTGCAATTGCAACTGTATAATATGAAAATCATTCAATTTTAATACTCTTATAAACGTTAGTTTCCAAAAGATTGATAGATATTGAATTAGAAAGTTAGAATTCTTTGTTATCAAGGTATAAACTCACTTGGGACAACATGGAATAGTGATACCTCCGTGTAAAAGCTGGACGATCGCCGAACAAGGTGCACATGGAGCAGAAAGATGGGACGATGACAAAATTCCTTGAGTTTGAAGTTGTTGATTGCAAAACTCGCATTTACTCGTTGTTTGTACCAGGACTTCTTTCAGTTCAGATTTTGCCGTCTGGTGTTCGTTCGTTTTATTTTTTTTTTTTTTTTTTTTTTTTTATTCAAAAAATTACATGATAATTATTCAATTAGGTTTTTTTTCCATAATTAGCTTGTTTATCCTTCATTTACTAGCCTGAGATTCCTCGACGGTTACACGTTTTGGTTCCGTTTGAATCTCGGCGATTTTTACAGTTGCAATTGACGGTGCACTAGTCGGACGATCGGCGTACTCCCGTCGACGACCAACGTTCGTTTTTCGCAAACTGTGATCCGGTTTGGCATTTTCATTATTTGGTGATAATTTTATGGCGCTAATGCTAGTCGTTACATCACGTTTGTTATTCTGAATACCAGGGATAGACATTTGTTTTTAACAACAAAGTCGCATGTGTGTGTGTGTGTGTGTGTGTGTCCATGTGTATATATATAGATATATATATAATATAATATATAATATATATATATATATATATTATATATATAATATTATTGATAATAACAACGTTAAAATATACTTCTTCAGGTAAAATTTGCGCTATAATTGGTGCATTTATTCCCATCGAAAGGATTTCCTTTTCCAGATAACTCTTTTGATACATTTTACACTTATTTTTCCAGATACTACAATGATAAGAGTATTCTTTTTTATACTTTTCGATTTTCTTACAAAATAACGGGAAGAGTTAAAAATTCGATTATTATTACGAAGCACGAAACTCACGAAAGCACGGTCAATATGTCGATCAGGAAGAGCAGTGATAGAACGAGAGTGAAGAATATCAGTGTAGTTTTTATCGGCCTGAAACTACTATTGGTCTCTGATAATAGAAATAAGAATATACTGACAAGAAGATATATCAGGAAACCCAGCATAGCGAACGTAAACATCTGTCATAAAGTAGCATAATTCTTAATATATATATATACATATATTAACAGATAATGTGATTAATTCGTTGGAATTTATATAATAATTATTTAAAATGGATTAATTTTGTTAAATAATAAATTATTTTTACCGGTGTTATACGTAGACTACGTTCACCGTATTGAGAAATTATTTCCAGACTCATTACAAAGACATAGATACCGTTTATTACAATTAATGAAAGGCAAGTGATTGTAGACAACGGAAGCCCGGGTATCCAAAGTATGTATATGGTCAGAAAGAATAACAACGTCGACGTGAGCTAAATCGATAAAATTTATCGAAATTAATTCGTTCGAGGTACGCACGATATTGCACTTGCTTTACTTACAAATTGAAAAACTCTAAGCGGCTTTAGTACCGCCGTATATGAAGTATTGTCTTCTTGATAAAAACCTAGTTTCTTTGGTTCATGACTTCTTTTGAGTATTTTATCTGATAAAAAACGATTTTTTAAAGATGACTCATTTTTCAATAATCGTCATTAAACTTACTTGTATTAGACATATTTTTTTTTTTTTTGTTTACAATTGAATATGAGAAATATATATTTTCAAATCTTCTGTCAAATAATTCTGTAAAGACCGTTTATTCTTGTGTCATCGTATATCGATTTTTTTTGTTTTTCCCGAGCACACGGGTTGGCTATGATTATGGCTTTTTTTTTTATTTACGATCCCCATATGTATTTGTTATAATAGATCTTTTAATTTACAAAAAAAAAAAAACCGAATGATTTTCTTCGACGATCGTATTTGTAATCAATTAAAATGAAACTTTTATTATATGTGATCGTATTATTCTTTTATAAATCACAAGATTCGTAACAATAAATTTTATACAGAGATTCGAGTAAAAGTAAAGAAAATTATTCAATATCCGTACAAGAAGATTAAAAGAACGTCGATAAAATATACGATAGAAGTTAATACGGATAAAGCAATCGCCGTCGGTAGTTTCCAAATATCATTTTCTTCGTCTCTTCTAGTAGCACTAAAAATTTGGAACGCAACTAATAATAAAATTATTGCACCGATTACTCCAAATAGGAACATCTAAAAGTAATAAAAGTTTATATTATAGAAATATTTAGAAATTAGATCGATAATTTAGATAAGCTATCGAATGCTTATTATTTTTTTATAAAAATGTAAAAAAGTAAAACTCTGACCAACCGGTGTTTCCGTTATTGGATCGCCACCAAATTGGCTGATAATGTCAATAAATGTTATGA
The DNA here is from genome assembly GCA_918808275.2 of Dolichovespula sylvestris. Classification (NCBI taxonomy): domain Eukaryota; kingdom Metazoa; phylum Arthropoda; class Insecta; order Hymenoptera; family Vespidae; genus Dolichovespula; species Dolichovespula sylvestris. Next base: position 7,628,849 of record OU964963.1, on the reverse strand, counting down.
AGAAAAATGCACCGAATACCAAAAACAAAAGAATTTTGTCTTCTTCAGTGTAAGGAGAGAATTCATTAATGCATGTGTAGATGGTTAAGCCAAGGAGGGAACCCAATAATAACTAAATCATACGAAAATCATATAAGATCGTTGAACAAACTTTTAACAATTGTTGTTTGACTACTCACGAATTGTACAATTCGTATAGGTTTTATCATCGGTACATGTTCTTCTTCGTACGATATTTCCTGTTGCTGAGGATGAGATTGTGGGTAGTAATTATTTGGTATCATGAATTAATTTCACACAAATTTATCAAGTGTCATCTCATAAACAACTTATATTTCCTTATATAAAAATTAATTAATTATTTAACCATAATCGAACATATCCGATTAAAAATTTCTTAGATCGACTTGAATATAGTAGGGGATTAGGATCATCACGTGATCGATATTACTTTATAACCGCATATATACAGTATGTCCGATTGATATGTATATATACGATTATTGCAAGTATTAAAAGTGAAAAAAGTATTTTATACGAATGTGGTGTCACGTCGTAATGATAATTATTAGATTTTGCGATAACCTGTAAAATTCACATATAATTTTTTTCATGGAACTTTATATTCATCATTAAATATTTTTGTAACTAATATCATATCATTTTCAAAACACTACACCCTCATTTTTTTTTGCACGTACCGTTGTTAATTTATTATATACAAATTTGGTGTAGCCCCTGCATTGGCGTTACCCGATCTACACAGCATAAAAATTATTAGATCGTACTTCGTATGATTTCACGCTAATTTCGTGTATATATTTAAATCGGACATACTCTACATAAAATTACTGAATATAATCGATATATAACTTTCTTTTTATATTATTTTATTGTTTCAATTATATCATACATTTTATTGATAATAATTACTTAACGCAGTGAAAACTGAAAGTATATTAAAATAAATTGCTTATTATTTAATTGTACAAGTGATCAAGGTGCTGTTACGCTAAACAATTTGCTATATAATAGTTACATAGTGAATATTAAAGAATTATGAACGATACCAATTTCCTTTTTAACGTTCTAAATATAAATGTTCCACATAATTTTCGATAATACGTATAAAATATTCATTTGTAAATACTATACGACTTTACGAATTGTTATTGTTATCATTAATATATATGGACGGATTCATAGCTTATAATTATACACGTACCTATGCATATTAATTAATTACATAACATTAAGATTTCTTACGAGATATATTGTATAAACTTTGGACTTCAGCATTGTATATACGTAAATATTCATAATGTTTTTCTTTCGAAAAATCATTTAGAATCTGAGAACTTTAAATTACATTTATATTCGCGAGCACTCTGTGCAGACGACAAATATAATAGTATTAAAAAAGTTAAAATTGTTTTAATTGATCGATAAGACACAATCGTTTAGAAATTACAAATGGATCTGATTTCGATAAAATTTTTTTTTTACGAACACATTCGGTGGCAATTCTTACCTTTCAGATAACCATTCGATCACAAAATCTTTCTTTTAAATTATCGATGAATATTTATTATTTATTGATAAATATTATTGGTTTATTATGCCTCAAAAATAATACTTTCGTTCGAGCTGATCATCCATTCTTGTAGGTTCTCTTCATGTTCTCGTTGAATATTTTACGATCAAACAAATTTCCACAACGAAAGTCAAAGCGTTTATAAAGACAAAAACCGCAGAAGATATTAACATGTCCATGTATTGTTTGCTCGGATATAGTTCGTTATTTTGCATGTGATAGTAGGGCTTTTGAATGGTACGCCAGTTGTGAACGATTAGGCTACCGGCTACTATATGTAGAATCGCACCCAACGAGGCAAATAATATCATCTGTAGAAAATAAAATTAAAATTAAAAAAAAAAAAAAACAAAAAAAGAAAGAAAGAAAAAAAAAATTAAAGCGAACAATTCTATACAAAATAATTGTTATAAATACAAATTTTATTATAAAAAATGAAATTGTTTTATGAACAGAATTAAAACGATTTTTAAATAAAATTCTTCGATTGCTCATAAAGCTGAGTCACGTAAGATCGATTACGATTTTCAAACACGTAATCAGAAAAGTCATTCTCATAGATTGATGTGTGTTAGTTGCTATATGAATTATTACGTCTCATTAAGTGTGTATGATCACGATCGTAAAAATATTTTATATCGAAAAGTGAATTTTCCTTTTTTCTTTTTTTATGTGCTCGTGGAGATTATTTTTAAAATTATTCAAAGACTTAGCATATATACATAAATATAAGGAAAATGTATATTATGTATTCTTCTTCGAACGAAGATCATCGCGTAAATTAAAAAACGATTTGGTCGTTGACATCATTTGAATAATTAATCGGACGTGTTGTAAAAATCAAATTAAGTTGTGACGGATTTCTAACTAACGAATTTCGTGCGTAAATCAAATGGTTTACGAGGTATCGTAAACAACAGGTTTTCCATATTACATATAACAAGTTCCAATCGTCCGTTAAGCATGTACCGATACTATTACATCCGGTGCATACTCACGAAGGAAAGGAGATGTTGCTTGTAAATACCTGTGGACCTTGATGCGACTTCTAATTATTATCGTATACGCCGTGACTTTAATAATGAGTCAGCTGTATAAACGAATCGAAAAAATACGTATTGCTTGGCATGCTATAATACGTATTTATCTATGTGTCTTATTACGTTACAATTAATATCGATATCACTTTTTGAACAATAATAACGTAACACTCGTATAGAATTTTGACGAACGAACGATTGAAAATATCTCTTCTCAACACTTACCGTTCTTTTTGGTAATCGATCGCCGAGCAAATGGCATATGATAAAAAGCGAATTTATCATAATATAACCAGCGACTGTTACATAAATGAATGCTGCATCGTCTAATTTAAATCGTGGCTTGTTAAAGACCCGTTGGAACGAATTTAAAGGATCAACCAAAAGGCCAATCGCGAAGATGGCTAAAATCTGTGAATATAAATGTACTTTGTCAATCTTTTCTTTTTTTTTTTCTTTTTCTTTAATTATCTTTATAAAATTTTCTTTCAATCAATATTTCTGATCGATCGATCGTAATGCATATATACCAATATATGCATGCCCACACACACACACACATATATGTACATATATTATATATACAAGTGTATACTCACAATTTCGATCACTTTGAAAAAGATGGTAATATGTTTTGAGATTTTGTTCTCCTTGGGAACTTGAGTTGCCCGTTGATTTTCGTCGGCCATTCTGACCCTGCGATGTTTACCCCTACTGTCGCCCAGCTTGGAGAATTACTAGATCTCCCTTTAACGACGATCAATATCTTTTATTACACCTTTGTACCCTACGACATACACAGTGATAATCATCGTTACATTGGGGTTGACTCGTAAAAAGGGGTAGATAGATAAGGGTAAAAACAACAGTGAAATTGCACGTTTATGTCTGTCTTCATGGGTTTCGTATTAAATTGTTCATGTGATTCATATAAAAAATTCGATTTATTTATTTACATCATACCTTCTCGATGCTACGAATTGATTATAATCATTGAAAGATATATCACGATTTTGCACGTACGATTATTCATTTTTGTCTTTTGTACAGCTATTTTCAACGCTTGTATCATTTAGAGTTCGACATGTGAAAAGAGTATGGCGTTGGACTATTGATAACGTGTCCTAAATTTAACTTGCAATATTCAAAACGAGTTCGTTCGTGGGAAGTAAAGGTAGATATTATCGAAAGGGAACTAGTTCAAGATAACGTCGATAACATAATCCCGTTTCCTATGAAACTTATGAAAATTTGATTCGTTAACGTTATATCAAATTTGACAAAACAAAACGTGTTTGACGATCGTTATGAGATGTCGTGCGCTTTTCCAAGAAATTTAGAACAAAAAATATAAAAGAACAGTAACTGCTCGTTTTTATGGATAGCTTCTTATAAATATTGTAAAATACCTTCGATCGTAGTTATACCCGACCTATTGCAATTTGCTCTCATTCGTAACACCCACGTGTTATCGATCACACGATACCATCATATAATTATAATTTCTATAATCTTTCGAACAAACGCAGTTAATCTCAGGCGACTAGAAACAATAATTAACAATAAAAAATATGAACTACTTATAATGTCAGTAAATTCAAAAAAAAAAAAAAGAAAAAAAGCAAAGAAAAGAAAAGAAAATTTACAAATAATCGCTCAAGCATACCTCAATCACTTTACGTTACGTTTATTTGTCCAGAACAGTCACTAATTGTAAATTGTCGAAAAATTTGCGTTGTACTTTTGCAATTTACTAATACTTGACACTATCAAATTAGATTCACTTTCGTAAAAAAGAATCAACATAAACAAAAAAAAAATAAAAAATAAAAATAAGAAAGAAAAGAAACTAATCGAAGGAACGAACGAAAAATGAGAAATATTTATTGTTTTTTATTTTTTATTTTTTTTTTTAATATTCTATTCGCAACGATCAACGAGATGAAATTTCTCGATTAGGACGATGCAGTTAATGCTTTATCGTTGCACGTTGTTCGCGATTTTTTAAGAAGGCTGTCAGCAAGGAAGCGAAACACGCTCCGAGAAGGCGCGAGTTAAACTGGAACGCCGAGCGTGACGCATTGGGTTCTAATGCCGTGTAAACGGCGCAGCCAGCCTAAAGCCGAAGCGCTATCGTTGTCGTTTTCGTTGTCGTCGTCGTCCTCGACAACGATGTTTTAAGCTTCATTCACATTCAACGTGGACGTACTCGAAGCACGCTACACGTTCCATTAAAATCGTAATATCGATGCGATCTAACGTAAGAATACTTCATTGAGATATTCGCACGTGCTCGAGAACCATTTACATTTTAAATATCTCTAATGATCATAATGATTATTAGCCGAAAGAAGTATTGACATTGATAACTTTTTATTAATAATTCTCTGTTCCTTTTTCTTTTTTCTTTTTTATCATTATTTTGTTAAAAATTTTGTTACATTATTTTAATCCAGATCGTGATAAATAATTAAACATCCTTGTTGTTAATAATCTTTTGTTCTCCTTTCATTTAAAATATTGTAAAATAACGTAAGATCAAAATATAGTTACTCATTATTATGCGTAAAATATTCATTGATCATTTTGTATAATATATTTGATAACGATATGCTCTACTATTTTTGTTTAAGAGATGATAAAAAGGGTCGGCGCAATTAACACTATATTTAACTAGTAATTATTTTATATAAAAAAAAAAAAAATACATAATGTCATATAGTTATATGTGCGCGCATACATCAAAGAGATTACATTTTTATCAATGTATTGTAAAATGAATGTGAAAATCATATATCGGACAATAACCAGAAAGAATGAATCACTTTTCTCAGGTGTTCTTTAGAAACATATCGTGTATGGTTGAATCGATTGTTTGACAAGCAGTAGAAATACTTGGCTATTCTTATAAACGCCTGACTACTTTCTTTCATCATTTGTTGAATTTTCATATTATAGGAAAATCTTATAATATTTCAATAACTATTTACAATAGAACGATATTATTAATGTAATTTATATTTTGTAAATTTTATTTTAAGATTTTATCGATACCCTTTCTTTTTCATCTGATCATTATTAAATTATAAAAGAATATATATATTCCTGTATGTATATACGTATGTATGTATGCTTCACAACAATTTCTCTGATCAATTCAAAAACTTAATGATATACATTATGTGAACCTTTTTCTTGAAAACAGATTATCTTTTAATGTGATATTTGAAGAAGAGAATATAAATATCACCTACGATGGGTGTGGTAATCTTTCTAAATTGCTTTTGAAGAAAGGTTGGTCAGAAGATATGCGTCCTACGGCGCATGTGACTCACTATAACTTGTATTGAACGTAGTACGTACTACATTGTATATGCTTATGAATGCTTTTTTGTAATACGATGTACTTCTATTATTATATACATAAAATAAAATTGGAACGTAGGAGGGACGTGTTATTTATTAGTTATAGATAATCTATGATTGAAAATATTTAACTTTTAGTCTGAATTCCAACCATATCGATATGTCTGTGTGTGTGTGTGCGTTTGTATAATGAAACGAATAAAAGAAGTAAAGATATATTTGGTGGTACAAATATTCTTTTTCATAAAATTTGTCGACAAATTACGTTAAATGACTTTGTACTTTAAGAGAAATCGCGAGTTAAGCAAGTGATAATAATTAATATTACTTGTATCTTCATTGCTCTAACTACACTACGCATATATGCTAAATAGCTTAAAGCATGCAATCGAAGAAATAGTACACGCAAGGTACGTGTTACTTAAGCGTATGTACACACACACGCATATGTGTACACGCATCGTACGCGCACATAATATACGATAAATACTGTACGTTATTTATTAGGAAATAAGAGAACTAAAGATTAAAATTGTTCCGTCCTTGACATATTCCAAAAAAAAACTTCGTAAATATTTAGACAGATTGTTTTAAAGTTGACTCGTTTGTAAATGAAAGTGGCCTCGTATCGAAAGCTATTTGAATGATAACTTTCATAGCTTATAGTTCTTTGTTAATCAATAGGTATATAAATATATGTCACGATCAGTCACTATAATATCGATCTATCTATCATTTAACATTGATAGAGAATTATAATATACGATGTCCAACAAAAGAATTTCATAAAATTAAGGTTTTAGTTGAAGCCCAATATTACAACAAATTGACCGACTTTTTTTTTTTTTTTTTTAAATAAATGGCACAATTTTAATTGAAATATATTCCGCATTTCATATATAATATTATATATATTATCTCTTATGGTATATATAATATATGAATTATAAACTCGTCTTTTACTTTTATTATGTGACGGAAGTTGAGTTAAAGGAAATAATAGTTACCGATAATCGACATTTTTCAAACAGGAAACAGAGATTAACCTTGCTGCATGTAAATACATATTTTCATAGCCTCGATCATTGTGTAATCTGCTTCAAAAGTAACCTATGGACATCTATCGTTTGTGTTTACGGTAACGTAATAGATCCACTAAGAGCGCGCAGAGAGACAATAAGAGAAAAAGAGATAGAGAAAGCATATTGATGTAGGAAGTACAAATGTGTGTGATTGTATGTATGTATGTATATATTATATAATAATATAATACATGAATTTTCTTATTCACAATTATCTATATATAGGATTAACGAATTTATATAGTTAAATTAGTTGTTAATAAGTTACATCGGAAAAAACATCGATGGCATTGAAATCTTAGAAAAGAGTCATTTTAAAAAAAATGTTGTATATATATATATATATATATATATATATATATATATATATATAGCTGCTTTGACTTTAATTATTTTTTTGTGAAACGTTTCGCATCATTGATGCAACGAAGGTGTTTTTAGTATTCAAGTTTAGTGAAATATCCTGTTTGTATATATATATATATATATATATATATATATATATATATATACATATGTGTGTGTATGTATGTATGTATGCATGCATGCATGCATGTATGTATGTATGTATGTATGTATGTATGTATGTATGTATGTATGTATGTATGTATGTATGTATGTATGTATGTATGTATACACACAGAGATAAATATGTTTCCGTGAGCAGGAAAAGATCGCATGCTTCGGCGCGCACAGTAGGCGAGGTCCGATCTTCATTGACGATTACTACTGTGCGATCTTCCTATTGGCCTTGAACCACTCATACTGGTTTCCTTTGTAGACATACATATGTAAGTACATTGAGAAGGGAGGCCACTGACAAAAGCTACGTTCTTCTACGTCGACTTACATATGTTTCTTTTACGTCGTTCTTAATTTTATAATTATGGAGATTGTGATAAAAATAGCTTATGAAAAAGAAAAAATTATTTTTAATCGTACCTTTAATTAATTCTTATTAATAACTTATTTAATAAACAGTTTCATGTGTATTATTTAGTCATTATTATAAATTGTATATTATGGCATATGTATGATTTTGTCTTATATATTTCTTTTTAAATTATATATATATATATTATTGACTTAAAAGTTACGTACATGAAATATTTGTTCATTGAGCTTTGTAAGCTGCAATAGAATGTTATATACACTCATCTCCCAACAAGTGAATCTTTAAAATACATACAATCATCTCTTGTAATAGTGTTTATTCTTTTATTATTGCAACGACGCAAAGACGCGTTATATGACCTCAGCTTGCTTCACACATCGAGAAGTCGTAATATCATATTACAAGCTCGTGCCCATAACAAATGCCCTTATTATATTCCATACAATTATGACTGGCGAACTATTTTTAAAGTGAAGGCGACGAAACTCGAGTTCGAACGTTCGATAAAAAGTTGTAATATGCATTTCATGTTTGTTTTCGATAAAAGAAAAAAAAAATACTATTTCTCTTTTTTATGATATTAACGTAAACTCTCAAACGTACTTGCATTTGACCTTGTCAGAGTGTAGGGTAAATCGTCTAGGTATTGATCCGTAAACCATAGCACGAATTCATTTACGTATATTACTGTTGTAAGATTATAGAGATATCAACTTACGGAAACACTGACATAATCATCAAAAATTAATAGGATCATCTTATAGATAACTGTTAATATTTTCATTAGCAAAAGTAAGAAAGAAGGAACGTATTTCGTTTCATTTTAAAGTTGATATATTTAATATATTTTCAATATATCTTCAAAAATAATCTCTCTCTTTTAATACACGATTAATGCGATAAATATCTATCAATCAATTAAAAATTTTCATTGATTTATCGCCGTCTATCGTGCATTATACATAAATTTTAATTAAATTCAAAAGACAAATTTATCATTCTTAGGGTTCATTAATCAACCGTGCATAAAATCGTTCTTCCTTTCTGATTCATCAGGGTCAAATTAAGTACGACACTTGTAATTAGCATGATTACGTATCCGGATGGTTAGCCAAGACAACGATGCCCGCTATGAGGTCAAGTGGATTAATTGATCCAAGTAGTGTGGCCAGTTCTTTTTCAAGCACCACGCCTCTTATCCGGTGAAAAGACATTCACCCATCTATCACAGTTTAGTTTGTTCTTTTCTTACGTTGAAAAAAAAAAAAAAAGAAATGGGAAAAAGAAAAAAAAACTAAAATTCGGTAATAAGCAGAGGGAATAGTTTTTCTTTAATCCGTTGGTATTCTTGACTGGTCTTTTTCTATTCCACGAACTATCACAACGAGCAACAATGCGATCGAATTTATCAGACAGGCCAAGAACACGATGAGTCTCCGTGTATTGCTTCCTTGTCTGTGAAAAGTGAAATGTTTCAATTATTATAATTATAAAACATTGGCTAATTGATATTCTAATTAATTCGTATTTGAGATTACCCTTTGTAAGATTTGCAAATTCGCAAAATTACCCTAAATTTTTGTCTGTATTGTTAGCGAAGATCATAGACCAGTCTGTCCCTATTGGAAATTGATAGAGGCAACAAAGTATGCATCCGAAAGAACCGATTGCAGCGAAGCACACTTCCTGATAGAAATATAAATGAGTTTTATCGAAGATATAAGTTTTTTTTCTCTCCAAATAACTTACAAGAAAAATGTGAGGCTCCCCCATGTACATAGCTAATATCTCCGATGAATTTATTAGGATATAACCTGTCATCAAGGCAGGCACGACGATTCCGAAATATTCTGCGGCAAAATATCGATCAACGGGGCGTATAAAAGCCGCAGTACCAACAATGCAGGTAGACTAAAGATACATTTCGTTTCTTATTTAATGTGAAATATTTTTTAACTCGAAGGTATAATGTATGGGCCAATAGATAATGGTGAAATTTTTAATTTTTTTTTTGCTTTTTTTTTTTTATGTAATTTTACAAGATTTTATTCAATAGTTCTTATTGAAAAGTCAGTAGAAAGTATCGGACTTTATTTATTAGTCAAACTTAAAACTACGAACTTGTGGAAACATACCAAAGAAAACATTTTAAAAACAAACAACCTTTGTTCGATCGTTTTTGTTCTAATATTATCGGGAACCTCGGTAAATGGAACCGGAATGTTTCCCATGCTATTGCTTTCAGCAATGAAATTGAAATTAATTATAATTGCAGAAAAATGGCGATAGGATTTATTAAGCTGAAGTATGCAAAATTTTGAGAAGTGTTTTAATTAATTCGATATTTTATATATTGTTATATCGATAAGATCAATCGGAATATGTCAATCGGCAAAAACATATATTTTATAAACACTGCGAATTTGGATTGAAAAAATGAAGTCTTTACGCGATCTCTTCACCGATGTTAATTTTCTTCTTAGATTGATAGAATGGGTTAGTATTCGTATGTACGTAAGAAATAACAACTGTATAACATAATAACAAGGTTATCTCTTAATCGTATTATCCAGGTACTCTGCCTGCTAGGAATTATCTATTATCATCGCACTCTCGATACGGGTCAATTGTTGATTTTTCACGGTTGGTTCTTCGTTGCACTTACTTACATACTCTCTTACATTTGGGAAGATCCTGATCCGTGGGTGGTAGGTTACGTATATAATCGAGAAAGGGGTTTTATTTAACAAAATTCATAAAAATCAAATTTATCAATATTTTTATAATTTTATTTCAAGGAGGCATTCGCAATTGGAATTTATATTATATTGATGATAGTTACTATCTTCATGGACTTAACGCTGCATTCCATTTTACCGATAATTCTAGGTATTTATGATTGAAAAAAAAAAAAGTTCGCCTGTATAAAAATTTGTTTTTATATGAATTCGTCAAAGATTCCTAAACTATACGCATCTTTTTTCAGCCATTCTTCTGATCGCTGATTTAGTGTTCGTAATTGTAACTAAAACTTCATAAATCATATTTCGTGGAAAAATTCGATATTATTTGAAGATACAACGAAGGAGTAAGTTTGATTAACATAAAAAAATGTTTCGAATTTTTTATTTAAAGTTTTAGTCACATATTTCGTTTGATCTGTTTTAATCAACACTCTGACAAATCTATTTCTTGTGGTCGAAATTCTGCAATCAGATACACTTGCCTTTTATCCATCCAAATTTTCATACAAATATCGAACATCATTAGGAAGGAGCATGCTGTTAATTATGTGAAAAAATTATTCTATTAATTATCTATTTGTGTTCATAAACATTGTAATAGACAATACTAAATTTATAATTCCTACGTACTTATTAAAATGATTCCAATTGTTTTCTCATTACATTGATTTTTATTCTTAATCTGTGTTATCGTATAATATCTAATGATACCTGATATACCTGCTATCCAATATAAAATAATGCCGATCAGAAAATAAGTGAATTCCTATAAAAAAAAAAAAAGCCATAGAAACGTCGATATTATTATTAAATGTAACAGATAAAATATAAACATTTCAATATATATATATATATATATATATATATATATATATATATATATAATACCATGATGCTTTTTTTCTTCTGAAAAATGTGTGCCAAACTCAAAACAAGTAAGATAATAGCATAAGTCATGGAATTTATTGAATAGACGATCCATAACCAAATTGGTATTGATTGTTCTTCACATTCCAATAAGATATTCATACAAACGCATACTAAAACCTAAATCTTAGTATTTAGTCTATTATCTATAAAAGAAAATTCTATTAAGCGATCTACATACCAATTGAATAATCTTAAATAAAAGACTATAATCTTTTAAAAGACGTTTTACAATCTCGCTCATTTGTCAAATGAATTCTAATCACCTTGAAGTTAATCACGCAAAACATTAATTGATTAAATATTAAATGGCTACTAATAATCGATAATTAAAGTCATTTCACTCAATAAACGATTTTAAAATAGAAAACGATGAGTATTAAGAGAATTCAAATTTTTATTAATCATTTATCCATATTATTATAATTGTATAAATTTGTTATATTAAAAGTATATTTATTCGGCAACGTCAGCAGATCTACCACGATGTGATGAACCATTTTCTGCTCCTCCTTTACCAGTTTTTATTATCAATAATATTAAGTCGATTATGAGGATCACTATACAGACTATCGGGGGAAAAAATAATAAAGTTAAAATAATAATTTCTATCTTTTAATAACAATAATAAAGAAAGAATTAATAATTTAAAAGTATAATTGAATACTAATTAATTACTAGTTGCTAGTCCAATAGATATGGCGAATGATCTGCCTTCATTTCCTATAAAAGCATGGCAATTAAGTTTTCAAAATATACGTAACAAAATTATTAAATAATTTATACATTTACTCACGAGAATTTTTGTCGGAGAAAATGTTACCTATTCCATCGCCTTCATAATTATCATAAATCAATGAAAATGTGCTAATTATTAACATCAGTGCCGTGGCCACGACCATACAGCATTCCTATAAACATAGATATGAGATTAATTAATGTTACCTAACTTGATAATTGATTAAAATTTCATTTAGTATTACCCAAATAAAGGTAGTACTGAACCACACGTAAGCATATATTATAATAACAATATTTATTATTGCTGTGTAGAAATAACCAATTCCAAATGCATAAAGTTGTTGACATGCTGCATAAATATCGAAAAAGAAGAAGTGTATGCTCAATAAAGTTTCCTAAATGAATATAAAATAATAATTATTAACGAATTAAAGAAAAAATATTGATTAGAGGTTACTTAATGCTCACAAAAACAAGCATCTTTAAAACAAAGTGTAAATTCTTCCATAATTCTTTACAACTACGACCCATTTTCTCTTCTAATCAAATCAATTATCTCTTTCTTCTTTGAAAATTCGGGAGATTGTAAATTTATTTTTTGTGATGTTAATTTCTCTTAGCAATAAAGATATCGATATCGATAGTGTTATCGTTTATCGATTATTGTAAATATGTTTTAATTTAGTAATTTTATTATTACAAAACGATACATTTCGATTATTAACATTAGAGACTGCGGAAAACGATTTTGCAGCAAATAATTATTTAAAAATTATTATAATTAACCAGTCACAAAGAATCGATAATTTCTTCGTATACAGTCCGTCTTAACAATAATTATTTCGTAATAATTAATTTTTGTCATTGTCCACGTTAGTTACCATACTTTTTTTTTTTTTATAAAATGTAATAAAATATGTATTTCAATGTGAATGACTCAAGATAGTGCAATGACGAATGAAATCATTTTATGGCAATATGATTAATCGTCTTTAATGTATCTATGGAATGGATTAACTTTAAATACAAAATATCCGCTTAATATCTAATGAACGCTTTAATCATATTCTTCTTTTGTCAAATGCCGAACGCTTAAGAGTAAATCCAAGAGATATAATACTCCTTCTAAAATACATAGCGAACCAAGAGCCAATCCGACCTTTAATAAAAAATACATATTAGTAAATAATTATTATTAATGGAGATATTGTAACTTTGATAAAATATATAATTTTATTCATCGTAATACCTCTTTTTCCGGTACTAAGTATTCAAATTTATGCTCTGGCTGATATCCATGCCAATAGTGTAGAGCTGTGCCGCCAACAGCGAGGAACATACAGAGCCCTAGAAAGTTCATGATAATATCCTGAAAAAAGGAAAAGAATTAGGAAAAAAAAAAAATTGTATATTATCTTTCTTTAGAAATCCGTTTAATGAATAATCACGAATCGTTGAACTTACGACAAGACTTTTTTTATGATCGGTCGTGCCAAAACAAAAAGTGATTAGAACGACACCAGTGTACAAAAAGAATCCCACGAAAACACCTGACCCAACTATCTCAACATCAGGATTTTTATCCTCGTTGAGATTCCATTGTCCACCGATTCCCAAAAATTCGCCGCCATAACCCGTTCGATATAAAATTAGTATAATAAAATTTATCATCTGAAAAAAAGAAATGAGAGACACTTAAAAGGATTTACTATTAATTAGTTTCGTCTTATTCATTTTTCTTTTCTTTTTTCTTCTCTTGCCATTTCCCCTTTTATGGCTAATACCAAAGAAAAGGTTATGGTGAAATCTAACGTGCTCGTTTCATGCTTTTCTGTATCACAAATGAGAGCGTATCGCTTTACAAACAACATTTCTTATCGATAGCGAGTCGATAAGAAACGAAATGAATCATAAGATCGCGTAAAATTTTTCTTAATGACTGTATTTATGATATTTTCTCATTATAAATATACTTTTGATGATTCAATCATATGTCGAATCAATAATAAGAGAATCGTAAATATAATTTTCGAATAAATTTTGGTAAAAACAAATTGATCAATTTTATGTCATTAAACATATTCGGACAGTCAAAAAAAGAATTTCTACGTTCATTTATGTTTCTCTTTTTTTTTCTTTCCCCCCTTTTAATTATAAATCATATTTGTTATAAAACGTCACCGTCAATGATTTCATTAGAACTGATTATATTCAAACTTAAAACAATAAAAACGAAACACTTGCACACACTGAGAAAAGATCGGTTGAATCGACATAATCCCTTTAGATCATTCATTTCATTTGATTCACAAATATCTCGATAGAAATTGCTTTTTCTTTTTTTCTTTTTTTTTTTTTTTTTTCCATTATAAACGATCGTTGTATCCTCACCAATTTAAGAATTTTTATCGTAATGGATGCTATTGTTTCAATGGACACCATTTTGATGCCAGTTTATTAGGAACAACTTCGCAATGAGGAAGAATGAACGAAGTGGAGACAACTTTCTGTTAAATGATTTTGATCCAGAAAACCAAGCCCTCTTTATCTAATCAGATAATATCCTACGAGATAAAGAACGAGTACCAGCTCATTCGTCTCGTCTTATCTTTTACGCGTTTTATCTTTTTCTTTTTTTGTAATTCAATGCGGTGGCGTCAAAACTCTTTTTACTATTACCTTTACTACGAATAATGAATCATAGATCGTTCTCTGAGAAACTCATTATATATATATATATATATTTTTTTTTTGTTAAGAGAGAAAACGAATATTTAGATACTACATATTTCGTTGTTTCAAGGGAATTCACCATCCAATGTATTTACACGGATTTACGTCTTATATTCCGTAAACCTATTGAAACATGAGAAACACGAAAATTTCTCATTTTTCGAAAACATTGAATTTACAAAGGTTTTATTGGGGATAGTTATGCCCCTGAATCACAGGATTCGATTTATAAATTTCTGATAATCGATCGAATAGGTAACTCATATCGATTTTTATTGTTTTAGCAATTGGGATTGGCTATTACTCAAGAGCAAATCAACGAAATGGAGACACACATCGATAATATAGATTTCGAAGCAGCTGCCAAAGAAGAGAAGGCTACCAGACATGACGTGATGGCTCATGTTCACGTCTTTGGGAATCAGTGTCCTAAAGCAGCACCTATCATTCATTTGGGTGCCACTAGTTGTTACGTTGGTGATAATACGGTAACGAATTGTTTCATTTCTTTCTTCTTTTTTTTTTTTCTTTTTTTTCTAGAAATAAACATCCCCATGAAAAGTGCTTTCCAAATGATAAACACATTATCACATGGTTTGATCGATTTAGTGTTAACAAAATTTAATTCCATTATTAACTTTTTTTAAGGATCTACTGGTACTCCATGAAGGATTTCAAATTCTTTTGCCTAAACTGGCGAAAATCATACAAAACTTTTCCAAATTTGCCACGGAATATGCTTATGTTCCAACATTAGGATTCACCCATTTACAACCAGCTCAGTTAACGACAGTAGGTAAAAGAGCTTCTCTGTGGCTTCACGATCTATTGATGGATGAAAGAGCTCTTTTACGTGCGAAAAATGATTTAAAATTTCGTGGTGTAAAGGGTACTACAGGAACTCAGGCGTCATTTCTTCAATTGTTCGATGGTTAGTAAAATTTTAGATAAATGATATTCAATGTAAAAATATTATTAACCGTTTGAGTCCTACGCGCCGCTTTCGTGCTCTTCAGATTTCATGTCGAAAAAACCCAACGCATTTGAACGATACAACTGACCTTCCGTAGCTTAGCACCAGCAAACATAGAATAAGACGAGCGCTATCGCGCTGCTTGGCTCTTCTTAACATGAAATAAATAAAAAAAAGAAGCGTTATCGCGCTGTTTGGCTTTTTGCAACCGTGTTTCTTTTCTTTTCTTATTTTTTTTTTTTTTTAACTCGGGTACTCAGACGGTTAAGGATTAGAGAATTAAAAGATAAACAAATCTGTTGAACAAACTTTTCAATATTTTATTAAGTATATTCAATTAATTGATTTAGTCATACTATCAACGATATTATGTCAATTTTTAGGTGATTCTGAAAAAGTGAAGCAATTAGATGCTCTAGTAACAAAGATGGCTGGATTCGAAAAGCATTATGCTGTTACAGGACAGACGTATAGTAGAAAAGTAGACGTGGAATGTTTGCTGGTTTTAAGTTCATTAGGATCTACTGTTCACAAGGTAAAAAGATCATTTCAATCTGAAGGAGATATTGTTATGAAAATCAAAAGAACTTTGTTTAATAGATTTGTACCGACATCAGGCTGTTAGCGAACATGAAAGAGTTGGAGGAACCATTCGAGACGACTCAGATAGGATCAAGTGCCATGCCGTATAAGAGGAATCCGATGCGTTCTGAAAGATGTTGCAGTATTGCACGTCATTTGATAACACTGTGCAATAACGCACTTCATACCGCAGCTACTCAATGGATGGAAAGAACGCTGGACGATTCGGCCATACGTAGAATAACTCTTTCTGAAGCTTTCCTTTCAGCGGATGTCATTCTTATGACGTTACAAAACATCACGGAAGGTTTAGTAGTTTATCCCAAGGTCATTGCAAAGCACGTTGCTCAAGAATTGCCTTTCATGTGTTCAGAAAATATTATAATGGCCATGGTGAAAGCTGGTGGCGATAGACAAGTGAGATTTTATTTTATTTCTCCAATGCACTATTTTCTTTTTTTTTTTTTTTTGTTTTTGTTTTATAATTATTTATAAATCCAATTTATATAGGTGTGCCATGAAAAAATTCGAGTGTTATCGCAAGAAGCCGGAGCTCAGGTGAAGCAACATGGTCTTGACAATGATCTGATTGATAGAATTAAAATGGATCCATACTTTGAGCCAATAATTAGTCAACTCGATGATTTGTTAAATCCTTCAACCTTCGTTGGTAGAGCTCCGGAACAGGTTCTCGAGTTTATCAAGGATGAAGTACATCCTGTACTCAAAAAATACAAGTACATGAGCGGTCCGGTTGAACTTAACATTTAAAACTGAGACGTCATTTTAACATAATTTTGTTATCGTAGATAACTAAATAGTTGTACAATTTTTTATACAATTGTTATATAGGAGAAAATTTTTAATTTCATACGTTTTAAAGAAATATGCAAAAGAATTTGTCTGAAAATCGATTGTTTGATGTACCGGGAAGATCGCATATTTACAGTAAAAATAATAAGTAATTGCGCTTTCAATATCTAGAAAAAAAATTGATCATTCTTGTAAATATTAATCATTGCGCCTAGAAATATGCAACACTTCATACTCCCGCTGGTAATGTTCCGTATAAAAGCCAATAAGTATCGATAAGAAACTTTTTTCAACCGCTATGCTAAACAAATGATTAAAGTTTTATATTGCACGTATTATCAATTATATTGTATTGCCTATTTTCAATCATTATTTGTAACATAAATAATAATAATAAATGTATAAATACTCTCCGAATGTTATTAATAGTATATATTAGTTCAAGGTGCACGATACCTGACTTTTGAAATGAGATTTTTTTTTTTTTTAGTTCAATTGAAGATAGTCGTCTAATAAGATAAATAATTACATTATATAAGAGAATGAGTTTTTTTTTTCTTTTTGTTTTTATGTTATTTTCCTTCTGCAATATTCCAATTGCAGGCTGCCATGGAAAAACTTATGCAACGGCAGGAGTATTTCTAAAGAAAGGAATGTCGTTGAAATGAGCATTCGAAATATTTATGTTTTTTATTTTTTCATGTTTCTATTGTTTTCTGCAGAAAGAACAGAATACTGTTTATACAAGAAGATATAAGATTTTTGTTCGTATTCATCGAGATTTCCAATTGATATGGTATGCTAGGAAAGGAAGGAAAAGGCGCATTGTTCACAGCCAAGCATAGGCATTAAAATTTAAATTCGAAAAAATCACTTTTTAACTTTACGTTTACAAATTTAGATATTGTTCATGTTGATTATTCGTTTCTTTTCACTTGACAATCTTCTCGTCAACTTAACAGTCGTGATAGCAAAGACAAATAAAGCGACGAAGAGAAACGGAGATGAAAATTTTTACAGATGTTTATAAATTGAATATTTACAAATTCGAAAAGAAGTAAAGAGACAGAAAAGCGATGTTTTTTCGAAGATGTGAAACGCAGTAGAAAGTAAGTAAAGGAAAATAATAGATAGTGAAGGAGTTAAGAGATATTTGAAAAGACCGAAAGTTTTATTTAAAGAAAGAAAAGAAATATTTATAATAAATTTGTTTCGCAGATATTGAATAAATTATGGATAATCTTTGTATACAGATTCGCAGTCGTAAAATCAAAGAGAACTGAAAGATACATATGTAATGGCAATGATATGCTATAGTACAATAGATAAGCTATGACGAAAGATGATACGAAGAACAGTGGAATATAAATGATAGAACATATATCGTAATCACAGTGCATAGGAAACCCATGTTTTCGCTAGATTTTGTACAGAGTGAGTATTAATAGGTGGGAAAAGTAGACTAGAAAGAGAAAGGATATAGTAATAGTAAATGATTTATCAATTAAAAGACGAAAATAATCGACTTTCTTCTATGCCCATTTTTACATTTTTTTCTTTGTATTTTCTTTTTTTTTTTCTTTTTCTTTTTTTTTTTTTTTGGTTTATTTTTAAAGGGGTATTAGAATATAGTACAAATACTGCGTGATAAAACACACAGTTAAGTTTCGTACAATCATCAATCGTTAAATTTTAGGCAGTAGAGAGATATAAGAGAAAGACAGGTAAAGAAAAGAGAGAGAGAGAGAGAGAGAGAGAGAGAGAGAGAGAGAGAGAGAGAGAAAAGAAAAATGAAATGTAGGTTCACGAAAAGAGAAGAAATTGAGTATTAAAGAATAGAAAGTAATGATCACAGTGTTCAGTTTTATATTGCTTAATAGAAAGAAACAAAGTATTGAAATATAGATATAGAAATAGACTAGAAATGATGTTGCACTATTGTAGATAGATTGGAAAAGATTAGAAAGAGAAGATAGAAAGAGAAAAAGAGATGAAAAGACAGAAACATAAAAGAGAAGATGAAAAAGAGAGAAACATAAAAGAGAGGATGAAAAAGAGAGAAACATAAAATAAAAGATGAAAAGAGAGAAACATAAAATAGAAGATGAAAAGACGGAAACATAAAAGAAAAGAACACAATGTTTGAAGAAAATAAGAAAAGAACCAATGAAAAAGGAAAATAGAGAAAAAGATAGAATATAGGAGAAAGAAAAAGAAGTAAGGAGAAAATGTAAATTCAGAGATATAAGGATAGAACAGATTAGAATATAGAAATAGAAAAAAATGCAAGTAATATGATAGAAATGGAGTAAAAAAGCTATAGAACGAAATGAAAGTAGACTTTGGATGAAATAGAATTTTGTACAAAATAAGTTGACAGACGCAGAGATTTCATAGAAGTATTTACAACATTTTTGGTACAATGAGAAAAAAAATACAAGCGAAGATGAAAGAAGAAGATAGAAAAAAAAAAAAGATAAGAGAATTAATAATTCATAAAGGGAGATACTATTTCACAAAGTATACAAAAGAAATTATTTTAAGAAAGTTTTAGAAAGAAAGAGAAAGAAATGTACAAACAGAATAGAGGAACAGAGAAGATAAAATAATTCATAAAAGCTTTTATTTATAATATATATAGTAGGAGAGTGATATAGTTCGATAAAAAGTAATTTGTAGAATGTAAAGAATAAGTAAGATAGTAAAGAACATAGAATAGAGACGAGATTAAGAAATGATGTGATTAGTGATGATTAGCGAAGAAAGAAAAAGTAATTAGAAAAATAGCGTATCTTTGAAACTTGATAGTTCAGGTACAGTAGTAAGAAATAGAAATTTGTACAATGAGAAAATTAATTAAAGAAGAAATGCGTTTTAAAGATCTTGAAAGGAAACTTTACAGAAAATAAATTTGAGAGAATAGAGGAAGTTTAAGAACGAAAATATAAGTAGAAAATAGTAGAAAGTAGCGTATCGAAATGAAATTCATGTTGGCAAGATCAAGCAACAAATCTTGAGTTTGATAATACTGATATGTTGATGGCAACGAAAGATAATGTGAAAGAAATAAAAATGGAAATTCTTGTAGAAAAGTAAGACGGGTAAACGCAGAAGAAGGAAAATGAAAAGGAAAAAGTTTAGAGGTTGCACGCGAGACAGAAACTTTTTCGTGAGAAAGGATAAAGCAGCAGGATTGGAGAAAAAAAAATGGAGAGATAAAAAAAAAATCAAAATAAATTGACGTAGCTAGAGTATAGTGAAAGCGCTGAGAATTTTTTTTTAGCGAAGACTCATAGATCATTGTCGATGATCGTTTTCAGGGGGTCAAGTAATTTCATCGATTCCATGTTTGATTATGACAAAGGAAGAGAGAATCGATGAGATTGCGAGGTACCTGAGAATCGATAGACAAGCGAGAAAGGGCTATCACAGAACGTTAGGTTTGTCGAGAAGGTCCAATTACTCTCATGAGTATAAAACCTCGATAACGATGGAATGATTTGTCAGGAGTAGCTCACATCGTTCAAACCGATGATAGTAAAGGAAGAAAGAAGAATTTGCCGATTTTAGATTTCTTGATGAAACACCGAGTGACCAGTCAACGAATCAATTTCTTTCTTTCTCTTCTTCTTTTTTTTTTTTTTTTTTTTTAGTATTGGAAACATTCAAAATTATATCAATCGAATCAATACAAAGTATGTTATCGAGTAAGTATTAAAAATCACGCGATATAGAACAAATGTCTTAGGAATTTCGATGAACAATTGAATTTGATTCGTTGATTGTACTCAGCGAGAGGAACCTCCCTGGAAGATGTCTCGATCGTGAAGATGATCCGAAACTGTGTTAGATTCATCAATTTCTTTTGATATAAGGGAAACTTTCCGTGATATATACAAATTTTACGAAGATCGCCGCTTGATCTCAAACATTAACAGTCAATAAGAGATTATATTGCCGTTCACAATTTGGACCAGCGCTAACGATCGACTTCCAATCGTCAACTCGATCTATGTCAAGTATTAGTTTTGATGTAAGTCGAAGATCCGTGCCATATCGTATCCGGTGAAAGACAATTGATAAAACCAGGACAGCTGGTGATGAAGATTCCTTAATTGTTTCCTTTGTGTTTCCCAATACTTCGTCATATTCGACCAAGTAGTCCTAAAGATAAACAAAAACAAACAAAAATATGTAATTACGTTTCACTGATAGGAAATCTCACACCTGAGATCAATCAGACACACCTAGTCATACCTTCTCGATTAAAAGGAAATACGTGATCGATGATAAACAAACGAGGATAAGAAGTCTAAAATAATAAAAAAAAAAAAAAAAATCAAACTCACGCCATTGGTTTTTCGGGTTGTAAATGCTACTGGAGTAATCGATTGTTGCCAATTTATGATGTTACGCGGCATCGAAGAACCATACTCTCCTTATCTTGACCAATACAACAGTTGTCAGTACCCAACACCGACCTCACCAACCTAAAAACAAAAATTCTTTCTTCGAACTCCATTCTTAATATTTTTCCTCTACTTTTAAATCATTCGTTTAACACGGTTATTATGTATGTATATTATTCGGTTATATATCATTCGAATATTTCCTTGTTTTATCATTTTTATTATGGAATTAGCCATAACCATTATTATGACTGTCAACGTAACAAATCTCTGCGTGTTTGACCAATCGATTCGTTACGTAAATATTACATAACGTTCATTGATAATTATGAAATTCTCAAATATTTCGTAAAGTATCCTGAGATCGATTATCTCGTTTTTCGAAAGATCGTGAAAGTGAAATATATCGCCTGTTCACCTTACGTAACGATTTGCGTAGGCGAGTACCAATGAATTTTTATCCTTTTTATCTTGATTAAGTTTTTTTTTCCCCTCCATCGATTTAAAACTCGTCATATAGTTGCAATCTCGGAGGCGCTTGCAAGCAAAAGTTCATCCGGTTTCTTACTTTCACTGCTCGGGGCTCTTTTCGATCACACGTCCATGCGGTAACTTTTCTTCTCGTCTTTCATTCTTCTTTATTTCCCTCGCCTTTCACGTTTATTACCTTCACTATTACAAGATAAATTTACTGTTCACGTAAATTCATACTATACCATTCATTTTCGAAATTACGCTTTCTTTTTTTCCCCCATAAAACGACGCGTTGAATATATAAACCGCTCATAAAATACTATGTGTAGTATAGAGTAATTTTGATATATGTATGTTCGTTATTAATAATGACAAATCTATGTCTAATATGTTTAAATTTTTTTTTGCTTATATATCACGTGTATGTTCGTACATATATATATATATATATATATATACATATTGTTTAAAAATATCACGTGTAAATATTGTAATTATATAATACTAAACATTGCAATTATATGTTATAATACTGAGTGTTATAATTATATAATATTATAATGAACATATAGTGATATATAATACGAACAGATACATTTCCTAAAAGGGGATTAATAATTTATTGAGAAAATGAAAAAAATCGTTGGCTGGTTTGTTCGTTTCGCTCTGCCAAACTCAGAACCTGATCGCATTAAAAATTTCCTCCTTTCGGCACGACCAGCCGCACCGATCGAAACTCGACGCTTTCAAACTCCAAGTCGAAGGAGAAAGTAAACCTATTTTTTTTTCTACTCTACTATTTTTTAAAACTACTTGTTTTTTTCACGTTCTACTTGTATTCGTTAACGAAATACTTTTCCCCGTTGCTTTTTCCTTCATTTTGCTAAGAAATTAGATTTAAACTAATCAGAATTTATTCGTTAATAAAATGTTCAATTATAAGGATATGATAGAATACGAATTAGCGTTACGCTTTCAAGCTAACGCAAAACTAGCATAACGAAAAAAAAAAATATAGAAAAAAGGAAAAAAGTAAATAGTTATTCGTTTAGCTCGATCGGTCACGCCAAGATAACGGCAATAAACTTACTCTACTTCTCGGCATCAGCCAAGGGAAAGTTTCGAGAGCAGGAGAGCTACTCTGCAAGTTTCCATTTGCATCCTACTTTTACATCCTACTTTTGCCTATCACAAAAACTATATAGTTTCAACGTGTCACGCTCAATCGATTTCACACTTTATATTCACGTCGATATCGCTTGTTATCAATACGAGTTCTGTCATATTATATTTATACTTTCATTATATTTATTATCAATTTTTGACTTCAACACGACATGGATCTAATTCTTACGACCCTTTCACTATCTCGAATTTCAAGGTAGAAACGTGACGCTTAAATGGCACGGCTCTTATCGATCGTATAGGTTATTATCGTAAAGACAAATAATAAAGTTTTCGATCAAAGTAATCCAAATAAATATAATAATGCTTATAAATATAATATATTATTAGATTGATAACTTTAAATAACTATATATTATCTAACTACGTTAAATTTCATTTTAGCAATATCGTACGATCTTGACGAATTAAAAACATTGTTACCACTCGAAATCAATATTTTATAAAACATTATTAATTATAATTTATGTCAATTAATTACCGTCATTTTTATTTAATTTTTGAATTAAAAAAAAATGGTTTGTATACACATACACAAAAACGATTATATATATATATATATATATATAAATTGATTAAGAAATCCTACGTGCGTCGTGGTAATCTAATAATTCTAATCGACGTACCTCCTAATTTGATTTTACGTAACTTGTCTATAAGATGCCCTAATTTGCATCAACTAAGAAGAATCGCATACATGTATCTATCTTTCATAATCGAATAAACATGCACGCTAAGATGATAACGCAATTACGTAGTAATCTAGTCCGTATCGTTAATGTTTGTTAAGCCGACGAACGACTTGAATGAGCTAAAACTTGCATAAATTATACTTCGATTATCTTTTACAAAGATCGCATAATTAAAAAGAAAGAATATCGCTTCGTATATTTCGTTTACTTATCATAGATTAAAATTCATGATTATGCAACTCGTTCTTACGACATTAATTTATATACATTCTGTCTCTTGTTTTATGTTCGTTTTTTGAAATGTTTTCGTTATCAATTTATTATGCGGAAACAACGAAATTGACCTCAAACGACATTCGTTTTTTTTTTGTTTACAACCGGTTTGTTTCCTCGCTTCGATTAACGAAAAAAAGAAAAAAAAGATCATGCACGTTCTTGACAATATGTTCAATTTTTTTGATATGTCGATTCGAACGTAAAACACACGATATTTTATGTAATCGTCACGTCGGCTTTCGTTAAAGTTAAAAGGGAAATTAATATTCGCTGATAAGAGACCGATAAAAGATTTTTTTTATTCCCTTAACCAGAAATTGAAAAACGACTTTCTACCGGTCTTCTATCGGCGAGTTAATTAATAAAGAATGATTTCGAATACGATTACGACAATGAAGAATGAACATGCTAATTACACGAGCTCGACTTAACGAAGGAAACTTTAAATTTGTTATCATTTCTCTCTCTCTCTCTCTCTTTCTCTCTTTACGTATAACAAAATTATTAAGAATTCAGCTTTATCTTCGTCAACTAGACAATGAATATTCTTACACAAACATATTTGATTTTGAACAAAAACACAATACATGAAATATAATTTATTTTTCACTGTCACTCGTTCACTAATCGTATAATCGTAAGTCAACTCCGTGAGATCGCATCTCACGATCGTATCGGAAATATTGTAAGCGTGCGCGATGACTCAAAGCGAAACAATTATTTTAACACGGCAAATCAATTAAAGCACGAACAAAAAAAAAATGAAAAAAGAATCTTATCTTGACAAGTACAATAAAGAACGTGTTATATTATTAATAAAAAATGAGGTAAAGGAATAATTATTTCATTTCACTTATTCGTGAAATAACATATGTATCAAATCTTAGAAAACGTTCGTACTATCTATCAGTCAAGTTAAGATAACGTCGTCCACAATAAGTATAATAAAAAATGATAAACAATGTAGTTTGTAATAAACAACTGAAATAATCAAACAATTCGTTCTGGTTCTGAAATATCCTTCGTTTCATTGATTCGATATATATTAATATATAAAATATCAAGTAATAATACGATCGTGTGTAAACTCACATGACGTTGGAGAAGTGGCGTGGTGTCGTGAAGCTTAAGCTAATTAGGCTCTTTCTTGACGTGTTCGATCTTCGATCTTCCAGGTAAGTTGAACCAAGTGGATGCGACGTATGCCTTTATATCACCTCTTAGTCCGAACCCAACTACAGTACGGTCTACGTTACTACCACTTTTTCCCTTGCTCTCCCTTCCTCCTTAGTTTCTTTTCTTTTTCTCTCTCAACTTTCAACGAGTTCTACGTGTTCTTTCAACGAACCCCACTCCTAACTCTTTCTCTCTCTCTTCCTAACTATCTTGACCAACCACGATTCGTTACATACACTCATGTAAAGATAGAGACAGTTCGAATGTCAAAGCGGTCATGCGCGATCGTGGCTCTAGCAACTCTCTGTTTCTCTTTCTTTATTCTCGTCCGTCTTGCATATGTTGGAGAATAAAAAGAAGGAAAGAGAGAAAGAGAGACGTATAAGTACAGAAAGTAATCGACAGTGCGTTTTACATTGCAAAAAGGGGATTGTTAATATGTTCCTTCTTACGATCAGGGGTCATGTTCGTGTTCTCTTACCTAAGAGCCGGTTATGTAGCGGTTATTGCGATTAAAATGCTACTACCGACCAATAATTACACTACCTTCTATCACATCCTAATATCATATTAATTATAAAATTAGTTTATTCTTTCTTTAACGATCACATCAATTCTAATCGTCTATCTAATGTAATTTGGAAATTTTTCTTATAATTACTTCAGTATTTTTACTATTACACATAATTGTGATCTATTATTAAGTTGCGTCGAATATTGTTTTTTCTCTTTCTCTCCTTCGTTAATTGCTAAAAGTATAATGAAAGATTCATGAAAATTATTTTCTTCATCGGTAGAAAAGTTCTTCCCATTAAAGAAAACTTCGAAGTTAACATACGCGATAACTATCGAATAATTTCATGGAGTCACGTTGCCTTCTACGATAATACACGTTTTCGAAAGTACTTTCGATCTTCGACGGAGCAGATCGTCTACACGTAATTTCACAAAGTCGAATCGGTTTACATCAAGTTGAATATTAAATATTACACTCACCGATGGTATCATTGATTTTATTTGCATTAAATATTATTTCTGTTCCTGTTAAAAGAGAAAAAAGTTTACGCAATTCTCGATTAAAGCGCACAAGAAACAGTAACGAATCGACTTATTGAAATTTTTTTTATTCGCGTTAAACTTTCTTTCGGATGTTGTTTAAGACAGCAACAACCGGTTGAAAATAGAAATTTAAAATGGTACTTTAAGCTGTTAAGCAAACAGGTCAAATGAGAATTTCCATTCTAATCATTTCATCCATTCCATCCACAGTTCCATTAGAATTTGTAATTTTTACATAACGAATACACATTCTCTGATTTACGGGTATAGAGAATTCGTTAAAAAGTTCATAAAAGATGTATTTATTTTAGATTCTACTGTTCGAAAGAAGACGCGTTAGTAGGTCACTAGCTGACAGTGAGTATTCGATTTTAATGGCACACTTTTCTTCTCTCATCCTTTCATTTCACCTTTCCCTACAAACTTTTTCTAACCGCTTGTTAAACTACTTTGAAGTAAACTCAAAAATACAACAACTAAATATATTATATATTCTAACGTTTCGTTTTGTTTTATTAAATTCATAAAATAATTTTATGACATTACAGCTATATAGACTTTCGTCAATCGATAAATAGACCAGGAAATTGTATATTTACCAAAGTATTTATTACATTCAGTTAACGCGGAGAGATACGATTATTGGAAAGTTTATAACGATTAGAATGGTTTTCTTCCTTTTTCCTGTCCTCCTCGCTTCACTTCATTTCCAGGGAAATAGTTCCATTTCATAAGAAACGCGATCTACTGTAAAACCGCTTGAACTCCTTCCAAACGATCATCATAATGATCAAGTGATCGTCTTCGTGACTGCATGGAAAGCGACCACACCTTTTTCTATTCAAAACGAACGAAAGTTTCATTCTCGAAAGAAACAGGTAATAGGGGTACAAATCTATACTATTCTTAGAATAGGTATCTCTCTACTATTCTTATCTATATGTTTTATCACAAATTTTGTAGAAATAGGAATAATGAGTGAAAGAAGAAAAAAAGAAAAGGGGATATTTTGTTTTGAACCACATTTATTCTATAATATAATATATTAATAGATAACCTAAATGAAATAACGAATGGCATGCAATAGACACGATAGAAGTTTTGACACAGCGTGCAAATAAGAGAATAGAATCTAAAAAAATCTTCTTAACTATC
Organism: Dolichovespula sylvestris; assembly: GCA_918808275.2. Taxonomy (NCBI): domain Eukaryota; kingdom Metazoa; phylum Arthropoda; class Insecta; order Hymenoptera; family Vespidae; genus Dolichovespula; species Dolichovespula sylvestris. The sequence continues at coordinate 7,600,933 of OU964963.1, read as the reverse complement.
TAAAATACCAAATATATCAAATATATCAGTATTTTATGTTTTATTTCATTTTTCGCTATAAAATTAATTGTTAGTTCGTATCGGATCGTTAACATTTATTAAATATAGATTATACTAATTGTTAGTAAAGTATACTTATATTAATATAACTTATACTATAAGTTTCATATTATATCTTTCATATAAAAATATTAAAAGGATTGAACACGGATCAAGCAAACAATAATAACAAAAAGAAACAAGGGAAAAGAAAAATTCGGATAATTCAAACATTTCCTCTCGTAAAACTACGTTAACGATTAAAAATAAATTTTGCGTTGTTAAATTATAACGTACAATAAGACAACCTTCGAGATTTAATTAATTGATCTAACGAATAAAATATACTCACACACACGAGTTATTATAAAAACTAATAACATTTTCGACATGTCACCTTTCTTTCCGATCTTTCGTTAATTAATTCAAAAGTCCTTAGTTCGCATTTCTATTTTCATATGTTTAAAAAAAAAAAAAAGAGAGAGACAAGACCCCATAAGCACACACGCGCGCGAGTACACGTGTATGCATATATAATAGATATATACAAATTTGGAAAGAGATATAAAGAAACACAAGTTATTTATAGTTGCTCACGAGGATATCGTATTGGAATCGTTCTTATCGATCTCTCGCGCCGATTTGGATCAACGATCACAACAGAGTCGACTTTCACTTTAACTCGAAAGGCGACATTGCGCTTTCGCGCGTCTAGTGCTTCCACCTTGTTCGCCTTGGATCTTGCTTCTCCTTTGTCTTTTAATATCCTCTTCTCGAACTGGAATAGACAGCTTTTTTCAGCAAGCTTTGATAATGAAAAGAACTTTCACGCCTTCGCGATCTTTCGTTTCGGTTTATACTCGTAAAGGAGACAAAAAAAAAATAGAGGATCTTTTACAGGATCATTCGTCGTTATTTAATTTCTACATTACGGTCTGAGAAAGAAATAAAGAAGTCCATACTTTTCCTTGAAAATTATTACCTTTCCTCGTAGAAAGTTATTTTAAATGAGACGGTATACTTCGTCTTTTTTCTTTTTTTTTTTTTTTTAATTTCAGACTTACCGACATGTTTCTCTAGGAAGAAAACCGATGAAATAATAAGTAGAATAATAATCGATAAATAACGTTTTGTTTTTCTCTTTATTTTTCGATGTCTAACGGGTCTGCAAACTGTGAACAATTTTTATCATATTTTATCTCATTTCTTTCATTTCTCACATTTTGGATTTTTTTAAAGATCTTCTTTAACGTACATATCCGACGAAATTAATAGCACCTCAACGTAAACTTTCTTAGCAGCTAGTTAGCAAGGTTCACAATAATAGAATGTCAGCGATTGCCATTACATTTCACGAGATCTCTCGATCTAAACTCGTTGTAGCAGTCCTTGAAATTCCAGAAGACGAAGCAGAAGACGATAGGAGGGAAAATATTATAGATCTTTATCACCATAGAACGAACAATGGAAGAAGCAGTTCAAATTCTAAACCAATAAGTTGCCATCCTGGTAAGCTGATCCCTCGCTGGACCAATTGCAGGCATCGGTTTTATATTGTCGAAGATCAAGTGCACAAGGCGATTGAACGGATGAAAAGTGAATCTTTTTTTTTTTTTTTATCCGTGAGCCAATGAAAAGCATAGAATTTGTTACAGAAGTTTGGATGTCATGTCGTCAAAAATACTGTTTTGGGGATTTTCTTTTTATAGTCGCAATTCTTATACAATTTTGGTGATTATAAAGGTACATTCGGAAAATAATGTTTTTTTTTTTTTTTTTTTTTAACACGAGATAATCTTTTAAAGTTTTCAAAACAGGAATTTACTTGTGTGAAAATTACTTATTTATAGACGATTTTTTCAAAGAAAATTTTACTTTAAGAAAAAAAATTGCGAAGACTCTTAATTAATAATGAAACTGCAAAAGCTTGACTCTAATCGCAAAGACCGTACGCGAGTGCGGAACTCCGTAGCAAGGAGATGGAACGGGTCCATCATCTCCGATCCAGGAACGAACTATTACGAGCATAAGTGTCAACGTGGTAAAAGGGTAAATGAGATTTTGATAAGACCACAAGCCATTAACGAAGGGTTCGACATGCCGATCATGTCCGAAAAATGACTTGCAGTCGATAGTTGCCCTCTTGAGTTACAATTTGTGGAGGACTCTTCAGCATATAGCCTCTTCTTTCTTCGTGCCATAACTACCGCATTGGAGCATTCCTTACGTGCGACTCAAGATAAATTTACGCATCAAAAACACGCCCCACCGTTCGAAGCAACGCACCCACAAAAATTGACAAGCCGCATTGGATTATACTATAATAATGAAATCGTCCCTAATCTAAACCGACCTAATCCCGACCTGATCTCACTTTACGCAACAAAACTCAAACCACTCGTGTAAACGCACGTATTGAACGAGACGCAATAATCGTAAGCTAAGGGGAAGTTGGGAAGTAAAAAACACATTCGTTGTTTTTTTTTTGTTCTTTCTATTACTTAACTTAACAGAGCAGTAAGTGCTTGCGACGTAAAGTATCGATTTCTGCTAAATAATATAACCAGTGAAGCATGGCAAAATTCGCGAATGAATCACCCCAAATGGCACCGATGAATCCCAACGCGTATTCTCAATTGCGTTTTCTACTCTACCTGGGTTCTTCTCGATTTTCTAAAGATTTTTATTTATTTATTTATTTATTTATTTAACAAAAAAATAAAAGATACATATATAAATATTTGAACTAACCCGTAAAGCTATCCTAGCCTGTGGGAAATCAATGGACTCAAAGAATCCATCAACCGTGTACATTCACACAGACACATTTAATCGAATGTTCCATTAGAAATAATATTCATTCCGAACGATTGAGCTCTCGATCATCTTTTGATTGTTTACATGTCCTTTCGCCCCGGTACTCCTTAATTCTCCGAATAGTACAAAGTGTAAATACATAGCCACATACGTGTGTGTAGGGGAGGGGGTTAAAGGTTCCAAGGCTAGTCAGTTGTATGCGTGTGTGTGTATGAGATGAACCGATATCGATAGTTATACAAAAGATGGAAGGTGCCAGAATTAATCAGCTAGAATTGGCTACTGGTATGTGTGTGGAAGTGTATGCGTGAGATATGCTGATCGGTAGAGATGAACAAAGAAACGGAAGGTTCTAGTATTAATTAGTTGTGTACGTGTGGTTATGAGACGAATAGGTCAACAGAACGTGATTTGTCTTTGCTAAGTGCGTATGTTTGTGGAAATAAAAGGAGCTGAGATATGGAGAGAGTAATAAAAGGTGACAAGAGTGTGTTCGACTCTCTTGATATTCTGCAGCAAAACAACGAGGAAAGACGACAAAGGTCCTGAGTGGACCAACAAAGAATAAAAGACTTGGTTAAGTTAGGATAAGAGGAAAGAGTCGTAATATATAGTCGAATATTAGATCGATGTTAGTAGAGTAGAAAATTAATTGCGTGCATATGTATATATGTATAAGATATTTCGGTGTAAGAAAACTGTAAGACAGATATCTAAATGTATACGTATGTGTACTTACGTGTATATATATGTGTGTGTGTGTGTGATGAGTGTACATGTATGACGATCATATATAAGACGAAATACAATCGAATACGATTAATTAATGAAAGATTATTAACAAGAGCATCGTTAATAGACGACAAAAGTATCGATGTCGCGAAAATATAAGTAGAAAATTCGAAATAAAAAACGTCTCCAGGGGACACTGGGACGCCGATATTATCTGCGTAGATATCTTTTAAACGAGATGTTGCCACAACTTGTGAACATTCACCCATGAAGATCAAATTTTCGGTAATCGATTGGTATATAAAATAAGGGTGTACGTTAGAAAAAATATACTAATTACCTGCAATTAACGAGACAGCAAAGCTCTGCTTCAACCGATAGCACAAAATAATTCAAAATGGCGAGATCACCAACAGCAAGGAGAATGAGCGCGTGCGCAACATGTCACGTGACCATACCCCCTCCCACAAAACCTGTAATTTTTCGATCTATTATAGATAAATATCAAAACATTAAAAATATGATATACAGACTTAAAAATTATCTAAACGGATGTTTTATTATGCCAAATTATTAAAATTAATCGTTATAATTCGATACTTATAAAAATAAAGCTCAAAAACGTCAAAAAAGGTTGTAAGGAAAATGTCTATACACGCGCATATAATTGTTTTCCACACAAATATCTATTATTCTTGACGTTTTCATGACTCGTTAACAATGTCGATAGAAAATCGTTTATTTTGGAATTGATTGATACATTGACAGATGCTCTAGATTAAGAAATATAAATTCTAATTACCTGTAAGTAAGGTGACGATGAAGCTTCTTACGATTTCTATTAGTATTTATGAATTCGTAAGAGCGATTAGTTATATGTCGAAATGAGCGGGCATTTTGAACACGCATGCGCAAGGCGTTACTGCATATCACTTTACTATATATATAAATTAATTTATTAATTTATATTTATAATTGAAAAGTAAAATTTCGTATAAAATGTAATAGCCAAAAATCCATTAGAAATTCTATTAATCGGTAAGATAAAATTAAATGTTCTTATTTGCCAATTCAAATAGTTTTTTCCTATACGCATACTTGTCTTTTCACAACATGAACCAAAACAATATGTGGGGGTGGGAGGGGAAGGCCAGATAAAATGACTACTCTGAGCTTTAATATTCATTCTGAGACAAAGTATTACAAGTAAATTGTTGAACGTTCAATAATATACAGTAAATTATCTAACAGGCAATCATCACATTTAAAGTCATTTTCTTCGCAGTAAGGGTACACCTCATAGACCAATCGACAACATTTATAAAATTTAATTTATTTTTTTTGTTTTTCTGGAAAAAAAACGTATCGAAATTTATCCATTATCTTCTTGTTTTCTGTAGAATCAATGTTTTTATTGTTTACCTTTCTCTTCAAGGTGTTATATTTAACATTATAGTTCCTTGCAACTGTGTAAAATGCATAAATTTGATTTTGACAGCAGCTTTCATTTGACAACCAGCTAACCCTAAATATTTTACGGTATATCCATTTGAAGATTAAAATTTACTCTTAAAGAAAGTTATAAAGAAATATTATCTACACTATCACTTAGATATATTTAACAATCTTAGCATAACTGCATAATATCCATAGAAGGCGTTGTTGCAAAAATAATATGCTCCATATCATTAGAAAGGAATTTATTGTACAATACATTAATAATTGAAACATTGTACTTAACTATGAACATGTATATTTTTTTATCTTGAAGTATTTACATAAATTTTCAGATATGAATTTTAAACCAGATATTATTTCATATTTGTAATATGAGCATACTTAGGAAACATTTGTTTATAATTCTCTGCTAATATTAGTTATTATTAACTGTTTTTTTTATATTGGTTGGCATACCATTACATAATCTTTTCCATAATTTTATAGTTTGATAAACAGCCCATAACAGTCTATTTATATTTTCATAAATTTTGTTTGCGTATCCTCATCGTCTATAAACTTGTAAAAATATTTCAGTGAATTAATTACTTTCTTTCCTCAGTTCAAAAGAGAGGCACAAAAATATAACCTAATAAAATGGATCAGACAGACGACTATTAAATTATATATACGTATAATAATGTAAATTATAATATTATAAGAACAAATAAAACACATGTCATATTGTAAAACTGTAAAATTTTATGTGTATGTGTATAATACATATATATATATATATATATATATATATATATATATATATATATATATATTCTTTTTTAATTTTTTGTTACAATTTTTGATATCATCAGTAGAAATACATAATTAAAATTTTATTATTTATATAAATTAATACTTTGTGTGTTTGTGTTTGTGTACAGATATAATTAATAATTAATACTCCATTATATATTGATAAATAGTTCTTCAATGTGTATATTAGAAGTAATATAAACTTATGTGAAAAAAACTGCATGGTATATACTTATTGTTGATTTAAAGCAATTACTAAAGATATATGTAATATATGTAATTAATATTTATGTATCATACAGATTTTAGTATTAAAAATTTTGCATAGACGAATCAAACCACCAAGTAATATTTATAAAAATATAATGATAGGAAGAATAAATTTCATGATACTAAAATTAAAAAAGAATTGAAGTTTATAGAGGAATTTAAAATTAAAGGTTATAATGTCAATGAAGCTATCTGAGACATAAAAATAAAAAATTAAAAATAGCTATATAAAAATATAATAGAACAACAAAAAATAAGTACAGATCGATATCAAATTACAATGTAATCGTAAAAGTAATTGCAAAGCGTAGATGATTTGTTGAGCGAATTTAGGTTAAATTAAATTAAATCAAACTAAATAAACCAAAATATTTCTTATTTATTTATCCTTATCATTTATATTCTATTTTATTTAACCTATATTATATCTATATTTATATATCCTTATATTTTTCTATATTGTAGAAAATATAGAAATTATTATTTTTATATAATATCTATATTTACATATACTTAGATATTCTATATTTTTATGATCATTTTCTACGTACATTCTTTTGTAAAGAAATTAAACATTTCAAAATATCATTTCTTTCTCGTTGAATTTTATTATGTTCCTCAATTTTCTCACTTAATTTATTAATCGCATTTACTCTTCTTTCTTCACCCACTAACATCATTTGACGTATATTATATAGTGCTCTTGATTCGGCAGCTTTTTCTTTTGAGTTCTTGAAAGGATGTTGCTTTAATAAGATATCAGGAACAGGACTGTAAGATATAAATAACTGCTCGTTAAGATTCACATTTACAACAATATTTTTATAAAAATTATTGCTTTTCTCTATTTCATATTTATATAGATCAAAATTAAATTGCAAACAGTTACTCAGCCAATAAGAAATATATAAGTTACCTTTTATAAGTTCTTTTACATACCTTATTAAAGTTTTACTTTCTGTAAAATTTTCTATCATTTTTGACTGTTCAGCATTAATATCCGAATAGACAGTATTTATATGTTCATCTTCAATTGATGTTAATGGAATAGAAGTGGAACCTTCCTCATTAATTATGCTTTTTATCATAGAAGATAACGTAACACCTACGTGTGTTGTTTGATCTTCTTTAAATAGATCATCCATTGTGTCATACCATTTCCAGGTAATTCTTTCGTAACCTGTGCTTATTTTCTTTTTATCCCTTATACTTTTATATGACTGTTTTAAATTTCTCATTTTGCGGTCTAGGATAGCACTATTAACATTATAACCTTTAATTTTAAATTCCTCTACAATCTCCATCCATAACAATTTTTTTTTAATTTTAGGGTCACGAAATTTACTCTTCCTATCATTATATTTTTGTAAAAGTAACTTGGTGGTCTGATTCGTCCATACAAAATTTTCAATATTCATATCTGTATGATACATAAATATAATTGTATACATTGTATATATCTCTAGTAATAGTTATAAATAAGTAGTAAATACATACCATTCACTTCTTTTTGTATTCCTATTGTTTCACATGAGTTTATATTATCCATATCAGAGTGGATAGCATTTACATGTACGTCATCTTCAGTTGATGTTGGTAAAATTGAGGTAGAATCTTCCTTAATATTTACGTTATTCATTACAAAGGACAATGTAGCACCAACATTCATTGCTCGCTCTTCATTAAATAGATCTTCCATTGTGTCATACCACTTCCAAGTAATTCGATTGCGACCTGTACTTGTCCTTTTGTTGTTATCTTTTATACTTTTATATGACTGTTTTAAATTTCTCATTTTGCGATCTACAATAGCTTCATTAACATTATAACCTTTTACTTTGAACTCCTCTACAATCTCCATCCATAATAATTTCTTCTTTATTTTAGGGTCACGAAATTTATTCTTCCTGTCATTATATTTTTGTAATAGTAACTTGGTGGTTTGATTGGTCCATGCAAAATTTTCAATATTAATATCTGTATCATACATAAATATAATTGCATATATATATCTTTAATAATTTTTCCAAATCAGTGATAAAATACGTACCATTTACTTCTTTTTGTACTCCTATTGTTTCACATAAGTTTATATTATCAATATCTGAGTAGACAGGATTTACATGTTCTTCATTTTCAATTGATGTTGGTGGATTTGGAGTGAAACCTTCCAAATTATTTATGCTATTTATCATAGAAGACAATGTAGCACCAACGTTTGTGGTTTGATCTTCTTTAAATAAATCCTCCATTGTGTTGTACCATTTCCAGGTAATTGGACATCGACCTGTACTTGTTTTGTTGTTGTTATTCTTTATATTTTCATACGAGTGTTTTAAATTTCTCATTTTGCGGTCTAGGATAGCACTATTAACATTATAACCTTTAATTTTAAATTCCTCTACAATTTCCATCCATAACAACTTTTTTTTAATTTTAGGATCACGAAATTTACTATTTCTATCGTAATATTTTTGTAAAAGTAACTTGGTAGTTTGATTCGTCCATGCGAAATTTTCAATATTAAAATCTGTATCATAGATACATACGATTACGTATACTATATATACCTCTAGTAATTTTTCCAATCGGTGATAAGTACATACCATTTACTTCTTTTTGTTTTCCTGTTGTGTCACATGGGTTTATATTATTAATATCCTCGCGGAGTGTGTTTATATGTCCGTCACCTTCAATTGATATTGATGGAATTAAAGTGGAACCTTCCAAATTATTTACGCCATTTATCATAGAGGGCAACATAGCACCTACGTTTACTGTTCGATCTTCTTTAAAAAGATTTTCCATTGTCTTGTACCATTTCCAGGTAATTCGACAATGGCTTGTACATGTGTTTTTATTGTTATTCTTTATATTTTTATACGACTGTTTTAAATTTCTCATTTTGCTGTCTAATACAGCTTCATTGACATTATAACCTTCAATTTTAAATTCCTCTACAATCTCCAGCCATAACAATTTTTTCTTAATTTTCGGGTCACGAAATTTGCCCTTCCTATCCTTATATTTTTGTAAAAGTAATTTGATGGTTTGATTCGTCCATGCGAAATTTTTAATATTAAGATCTGTATTATACATATCTGTATTATATATATATATATATATATATATATATATATATATATATTATATATATATATAATTACATATATTACATATATATATATATATATATATATATATATATATATATATATATATATCTAATAATTATTTCAAATCAATGATAAGTACGTACCATTCACTTCTTTTGTTATTTCTGTTGTTTTACATGAGTTTAGATTATTGCTAATATAAGCTTTGAAGAATTCTTTATCTATAATTAATAAAGTATTAATCATGTATGTCTACTGAGAATATCAAAAATCGTGACGAAAAATTTAAACAAAAAAAAATATATACTATATATACATATACATACATACATACATGTATATATATATATATATATAATTTTACCTACCATTTTTTAATTTGATATGTGTTTTATTTGTTGCTACAATATTGTAATTAATATTATTATTTTTATATATAATTTCATATTTTGTTGGTTCATTCATTTCTTTAGGTTATATTTTTGCGCCTAAACGTTTTATCACTAAGATTTTATAACGTGTTGCGCTTAATCAGTGTACTTTTATTGTACTACAGAAAATGGCAACCGCTGGATAAATATGTTGGAAAAATATAATGCGAATGATGGGGTTCAATCGAAAATCTTGCAACAGCTGTACAAATTTCCTTGTTCTGCTATATGCAACAATTATCATATGACCGATCAATATAAACTACTTAACGATTTTGTCTCGTGGCGACATCGAAAGAGGATCGAACTATTTTCTTTTTCAATTTCGACCTCCAACCAACGATAAGAATAGATTGGTAGATAGATGTTTACATGTAAATATTTATTTTCGTTTATTAAATAATAGAGGAGTCACTGAAAGCATATGCATTGTATGTATTACGTAAGTACACAAAATATCGTACAAGAAAATAAATGTATATAAATATGTATATAAGTATATAAGAAGAATGTGTCCGAATGAATCCGAAGTATCAACGAACGAAGAGAGATCAATTCACTTGAAAATTTTGTCCTGAAAGCATATAAATGCGGTACTTTTCTTGTCTAGTGTATTATCCGTTCGTATTGATACTTATAGATTACAGATTTCGTTAAGAACTTTATCGGTATATAATTTATTAGTATTCAGTTTTTACAGCAGATGGCATCGATCATATTTTCCACCCTTGTAAACTAACCTGACAATACTTAATTGTGTCAAGCCGAGAAATGTAATGCGTACACTTTAATGATTTGAGATTATTTCGTCTGCACGGTATATTGTCAGAGTTCCTAAAATTTAACGTACTCATTAATTTAGATAAATAATTATTCCTTCTGTTCAAATTTTCTTTTTAATATATGATCATCGATCACATTTATTATTTGTAGTTTCTTAAACTAGCTGTCATTATTTCGTGTGTGATATGAAACGATTGAAAAAGTGTATATAAAAAATTATTGGAATTTGTAAAATTTGATAGCAATTAATAAGTATATTGAAAATAAAAAGTTTTCGCTGATTCGAATAGATTTCAAGATAAGAGAGAAACATGTCTCAAGACATGACAAGCAGTTTTGCAATCAAATTGTATTCTTTGATGGACATCACCAATTTTTTACCATACCCATTGAATATTTGGGACAAGAGAATTATAACTGAAGACTTTATTGGAAACAATAATAGGACTAAAAATGTAGATATTCTGCTAGGATATTTCATTTTACTTTGGGCAACCCTTTATCTTGTGTATGAAAAATGTTTGAATGTAAGTTGCATTTATTAAAATTTTATATTTTATATCTTATATATTATTATTATCTTTATAAATAACCTTTTTTATTACAGTCGCTACTTCGTCGTATGCGTGTTCCATTGACACAAAGATATAGGATAATTGAATCAGTATGGAATTGTGGATTTTCCTTTGGTAGCATTTGCTATATCATGTCTATGCCTACCAAGAATTTATATTTCTCATCTCATGGATGGAATATGACGCATAAGGAATTGGCAATTGTTTTGCACAAAAGTTTCTTTTTCCATCGTGCCGGTGTTGCGATTATATGTCACAGCGCTTGGATTAAAGGCTTAGCAAATCTATTATTTGCATCTTTCATCTTAAACATGCTTTATCAAAGGTAATTAATTCAAAAGTAATCTTATATCTTTATATAATTTTATGTTAAAAATATGTCCTAAACTTTTATTTTTCTAGATGGTGTATGATAGAAAATGCCTTCTTATTTTATAGAGCTCTTGATATAATATTAATAGATATTTGCAGGATTCTTTTATGCACTACTCAAGTTATTGGTAAAACTGGGAAAGTATTTGCTAAAATATTATTCTCGTTTCACTGTCTCAATTGGTTGGTACAAAAAAAATTTTTATACATATTCCCAAAGAGAATGATTACCTGAACGAATTTATAAATATTTTATGAACCAGGGTTTATCTTTACGTATTTTTTGTGCCTAAACTGATGTGGCCAGAAAAAATGAATCATATGAAAGTGGATCTTGCTTTGTGGCTATGGCTTGCTGCAGAATGTTTGGATTCGGTAAAGATTTTTATTATATAGGAGGATTAAGCAAAAATTAATTTCATTTGGTCAATTGCCATATGAACTGTAATAATTTTAATTTTTATCATTTTTCTAATGTGATCAACTAAAAGAGTTTTTAATAATTTAGGTATGGTTAAGACTTTGTGGATGTGCTAAAACAACTCATTGGCTTGAAATTTGCCTTTTTCCACCACCTTCCCAAGAAGCTATTGAACTTGCTAATATACAAAGGAGGCATAGAAATTCTTTAAAGAAATCAATTAATACTAAATCACCAAAGAAAAAAGAATTTTGGCAAGCATTATTATGTAGGTTTTTTTAAAGTTTGATTATATAATGAGTATTTCAATATAGAGGAATGTTTTTCATATATAATTTTTACAAAAAGGTGCAATGGTAATTAAGAAGAAGATAAATAGGATACGAAATGCAAAAGAAACGAACTCTGAATGCAAGAGTAATATCGAACTTATATCTGACGCGAATGACACGGAAATCGTAGAGGAACTAAATTAAAATAATTATCACATATATTACATGTTTTTCCATGTGACATAAGTTTGTTTTTAAGATGTACATATCTTAAAATTTCTTTTTATTTTCTTTTGTTGTTTATAAAGATGTAAGTAATAGTGTTTGATTGATAAATTAAAATTATTGTACTTATTATTGTGTATGTATATATATATATTCATATATATATGAATATTTGCAGAAAATTTATGAACAGATGTTAAATAAAGTGAATAGTGTACGTTAAAATGAATTCACAATACCACGATTTATCTTTTTTTACAAAAATCAAGTTTATTCGACAATTTTATTGATATATACCTGTTATGTAGAAAGTTTCATCATCGTTTATACGTTCATAATTAAATGGAGCATCTAGCCAATTGCTGTTACTACGCATTATTTTATTTAAAAGTGAAGTAAGCAGTTTGCTAAATGCTCCAATAATGTTACAAATAATCATGAGGCTTGTTTTTTCAGGGTAGGTATTTAAAAATATTATTTTATAACGTTGTCTCGTTAATTATGAATTGAATTTAAAACATTTAATAATTGTCAGTAAATGCTATTACAGGAGTAACATGAATCTGTTTCGTAAAACATTTAATAAATTTTCTGATGATGATCTTATCCAATTGCATCAAAAGTTTGCACAAATGAAAAATTCTTTCATATTTATCTGTCCGACATGCTTTATATGCTACAGAAATAACAATTCTTTAGTGCAATTCTATGCATTCGATGCAGATTATAGTCTGAGCTTGCTTTTGTTGCAACAAGATATTATAAATATGGATAATAAATAATGATATCTATGCAAAAGTAGGCTTGACTCGATTTATCAGACAGAAAGAACTGTGGAATGTCATGGGTCTTGAAAACAAACTTGTATTTACTGTAATAATGAACAATTGATGTGTGTATACTATGAGCAGGTTACGTTACAGCGCATCTGATAGAATCATTTGCATCTTTTTCAAAGCTATTTTAAAACATAAATGGTAATATCCTTAGTTCGCAGTATACAGAAGTTCGTGAAATCAAAAAGTCCTTGCTTGAATGAAAATATAATTGTAGATACATGGAGGTATATCATATTATATCACTTGAGCTTACGCATTGAAGAGGAAGCTACTTATTTCATTCTTTTCATTACTTAATTCGCCATTTGAACTAGAGTCTTTCTCTCTAACTGCTCTAGTACGTCTAGATTAATAGATTTTTTTTTCTTATTTATTTACTGTTACTATCAACAAAAATGTAGAAATTTAAAATATAACAGAATAGACGATCAAGAAGATATGTAAGAAGACCATATACTTTTAATCATGTAATACATCTTAAAATTTTAAAATATAACATACGTAGGTATTATTTTAAAACTTATCGTTTGTTTATTACAATAAGTGATTGCACTATTTAATTCAATCGATCTGTTAAAAATTATGAATGTGGGTATATTTTACAAGACATAATGTGTTTCTCAAAACGTTTAGGTAAAACTTCTTTTTATGACAATTTTTCTTTTTCTTCTGTTTTTCTCTTAGACAGATTGCGCTAAAAAATATATTAACGAGATACTTAAATATTACTTGCTTACTAAAATTACGATGTCCTCTCGTAAGAAAGGCTTCTATAAAGGTGGCTCAGTCAAGTATCATTTAATACAAGGAAAAAGTTTTAAGTAAAAATGCTTATCATATTTTTTCTAATCTATAGAAAGCAGATAGAAAATTAATGTTAATGGGAATGTAATAGGAAAAAGTACAATATTTATAGTTGAACGAATATATCTGCCATGCGCTACGCGTAACCTGATAGATCCCTGCAACGTTTGAAAATGATTGAAATGATGGAGATGTTTGTTTTGAAATTTGTACGAAACTCGCTGAATAAGGCGCTTTCATAAATGATGACACTCACATATACAACACCTTTATAAAATTCCTTTCTCTATAGAAACAAATACATATATCCTTCTCGTAAATCAAGACAACGTCAGTTTATCATATAAGTTTAATCGAGTTTATAGACACACTCACAAAATATCTTGCTATATTATTTTATCGAGTGAGTAATGGTTATTTATATATATTTATGTATATTGTTAGATGCAACTTACATTAAATAACTATCACTGCACTTACTTCCATAACATGTAATCTTGTTCATAATAATCAATGTTTTTTTTCCTTTTTCTTTTTCTTTGTTGCATGCACACTTATATGCTTTCACCCTCTCATATTTAGTTAATAAAAATTAAATTTCTCTGAAACTTATGTAAATTCAGCGCTAATGCGTTAAGTATAAATGAAACTAGTCCTTTCAATATGTTAGATTAATTCGTAATCTTGCATTTTAAATAAAATTTTAAATTAATTTAAATTATCCAGTAATAGTTACAAAGAACTGCTCTTTAATTTTTATAAATATATGTCTATAATTACATTTTCCAGTGTTTTATGCAATGGAATTACTTTAATAAGATTTACTATATTGCATAACATATTTGTGCCTTTCGCCTTTTATAGAAGCTTCATTCACAGAGCTTCATCTCATAAATGATAGATTATAAAAAATGATACAATATATTCAAATGCTAAATAGCACATTATTATTTACTTTATCTCCAAAGCGGACTACACGCACATATACTTTTTTAACTAACGATTTTATACCAATCAGACTCTACTTTTCTTGGCAAGGATAGCAGCACGGTGGAGATTTGGCTACCATAGTAAATCAAATTGCAAATTTAGTACCTTGGGAAGACAGTAAATTATTGGAATGTGATTGTATATAACAAACAATTTTTGTCTTCATACACTCCGATAAAATGTACAATAAATATCGACAAGTTATTCATGTGTGATTTCAGAACGAATATAAATATGAAAGTTATCTTATTACAAATATATATATATATATATATATATATATATATATATATATATATATAATATGTATATATGAGTTAATAAAAGTTGAGTCGGCTAAATTTCTTTTAGGCCCCACCCAGTTCTCTGCGCCTTAATGATGCAGATATTATTTAGAATTTAATTTAATGAGAGACACACGCACCTTGTTCTTTGTGAAAATATGGCCCCTATGTTACAGGCTCGATGTAAATATTTGGAAAAACGATTATTTTCCTGAGTCTGCAACAGGCGTCGTTGAATTCCATGCCATTTACATTTATAATAGGCCTGCCAAAAGTCAAAATCATTTGTCATTCAGATATTCGGAATATTCGAATACATGAATTTTTTCTATACACATATCCGAAAGACTTACGCAAGCAATCGAAACATCGCGTCGTTCAACTTGGGCGATCAATGAATTTTTAATAACGTATCACGTATCTCTTCTTCTCAGAATATATAAAAGTATTCTTTAAAACTCAATCGTACTTGTCTGTCAGGCACCATAATTCCGAATATATCAAGCTCTTTAAGATTTACATTCCCATATTCATAAAGTAACGTTGAATTGTATTATAAATGATATATACATATACGTATATGTATATATCTTCGTTTATATGTTTATGTTTGTTTGTAATAATGTGTATTTTCTCTGTGTGTGTGTATATGTATATCGGTATATTTGTATGTGTATGTGTATGCGTTTGTTATATTACAAATAAATACTAGACACTTCAGTATGTTCGCGTTATCGCGAATCGAACACGAAAATTTGAATATTGACAGTCCTAGATCGTGTGATTCTTGTTTAAATCTACAAGCAAAAATTTATAGTCTCAGCATAAATATTTTTTTTTTTATTGTTGAAAGGCATTGTGGTGCACTGCGGTGATCTCCACGACAATGACCAAAGCTATAAATGTAAAATATATTTCGGTCCCATTTTTTTTACAACTTCCTTTTCTGTACAACAAGACGAGACAGTCTCGATAATATAGTATTATAATTATAAGAATTTCCACATGTTTTTTTTTTTTCGGGCGAGGAGGGTTGTTAAACAGGATGAGCACGTATTTTAAACATTTCATTTTCTTTCTTCCTTTCCTTATTATTATTATTTCCTTTTCCTTTTTTTTTTCTTTTTCTTCTTAGGAACACTTCTAATAACCGATGTAACTCGAAATTTTTTTAAATCACCTTCCATATATTCCGAATAAATTTTGACGGTAAATTTATCGTATAAAATCGAGTTTTCCTTTCAATACACTTGCATAAGTCGTTCGGACATTCGTATATTTTATGACTCTTCCTTTTCGTATAACTATTACACAAAATAGCTATAAAACCGAAAATTTTATTCGATAAAATTGACTGATTTAAAATATGTACCCAATCCTGCTTGTTAAACGATAATTATCGACGTTAAAGGAAAATTAGGGTGACGGATGTTGTATGCATCGAGTAACAATGATCGCGAGGAAAGCGAGGAGAATTGAACGAAAATCTATTGTTCCTGAACTTTCAGTCTTGAATCCTTGTTGATCTTTCGGTACAATTAACTCCGTCAACCCCTTTATAAATTGACTTTTTTCAATGGCGAAACATTCGATAAAATGAAAAAAAATAAAAAAAAAAGAAATTACGACGATTTCGTTTCTCTCAAATGCATCTGGCATAAAATTGAACTTACTTGAACTTTTAAGATCTCTTTCTCTTTCTCTCTCTCTCTCTCTCTCTCTCTCTCTCTCTCTTTCTCTTTTTCTTTCTCTTTTTCTCATTTGTATTATCTCTACGGTATGTATGTGTTTCAATCGCTTGATCCTAAATATATATATAATACATATATATTTTTTTATTTATTTATTTTTTTAAATTTATTTATTACCTCCATTAAACGTCATCGTGACTTTCTATACGCAACATATTACGGTCCCCGAAAAGAGAGGCCGTACTTTTGCGTCGAACGGTGCGGCGAATAAATACTTGTTTTGTTCCTAAACGTCCTCCTCCGTTATACACACACACACACACACACACATACACACACATACACACACAACAAACGCACACATACACGTACACGTACACACATATACACACGCACACACACACGTCGCTGTACCCATGACACAATTCTCAGAGATAACACCATACAAAGGAGATATTACAATATAATGGAGGACGACAATATCGGCTATACGTGTAAATATAGTTCCAAGTTATTCTCGGGTTGTTTCGACATACAAACCAAAAATTTGTATATAAAATTAATGAAAAAGATAGAATAATGGAAAGAAGAAGAAGAAGAAGAATAAAGAAAAAGAAGAAAGTAAAGATTAGGAAGAAAACGTCTCTCATTTTTTTTTCTAAGCTCTGAGAATTTTATCGCACGGCTCTCTCTTCTCACAAACCTTCGAACTTCCTTTTCATTTTCGTTGTGTCACGGGTCGAAAGCTTGGTACGCGCGCGACTTTTGCTTTCTTATTTTGTTTAATTTTATTTAATTTTACATTTTTTTATTATTATTATTATTTCTTTGTTCTTCCCTATACCTCTTCGCTCGTCGTATACACTTAAGCACGTACATACGTACACATACATATATGTCGTCGTATGTGTAAACATATACGATCGAACGTACGAGCCGAAGAATTAATCGTTAATAAAAGTCGAAGACTCACCGAGACTTCAGTCTTTCAGTCGTTACTTCTGACACATTGTTCTGTTTACAACGGGTGTGTCTTTTGTGTTCGTAGGTATACGCGAGGGTAACGGGGTAATTAGCAATTGGCCCTCAGAGGTTTGGAACGATGTGTGGCTTGGCAGTGGTGGAGGCGATCTCGGAGAGTCGTACGTCGATAGGGATGCGATCGTCGTACAAAGTTGGCGCTTGTAATATTATACCAGCCGTACCGACGACCACGGCTAGTGTAAAAATCCACAAGAATAGCCTATCGAGCACCATCGCAACGTATTTCCAATCTTCTTTGACCTACGATTAACAAACCTAATGTCAATTGTCTTTATTTACATTTGACACGAGTTGTTAGACTTTACGATTGTTAGAAAAGTTCGTAATAATTGCGTTAACAAATATTAACATTAAATAATTGTTTTCTTTTTTTTTTTTCCAAACAAACAATTTGCCTCTAAAACGATGATATTTTGATTTATGAACATTCGTAATGTTACTCATCCAAATTTTCTCATATTACTTATACGTTAATATGTAAGTTATGTTTATGCATCGATTTTCTGTAATCATTTATGCAAATATTAAATATCGCGCCTGAAAGCATGCATCACTCCAGACTACGTCGATAATGTCGTTTGCGAACGTCATCTGTCGGTATGAAACTTTTGAGCTTTTATGAGTATATATTATAAACATATTGCCTATTGCAATGGTTTCGCAAAATTTTATATCGATAGATATCGTTCGCAAGTAACATTATCGGCTAAGTTTAGAGTAATGCATATTTTCAGGAGTCAATAAATATAGAAAAAAAAAAAAAAGGAAATATTTACAATAGAAAAATAATTAAAGATTAGTTCGAATTATCATTAATAATCATTATGAACTTTTAGAACAAACTGATTTATCAAAGATTACGCGTTAATCCGAATTTGTGCAAATAAAACAATATTTGAATTTGATTACGGCTAATTGCCAAAGGAACATCATACTCTGGTAGAGTCCTCTTCTCTTTTCGTGTGCTCGGCGATAAAACGAATGCCTTCGATGGCCTTGTACAGTTCTGGGCAGTGATGCCAGTGATGAAGCGTGTTGCAGAGAGCATCAACGCTTTCCTCCGTTGGGAGCTGAGGTGGTGGTGCCACAGTGGCTGCAGGCGAGCCGTGAATACGACACGCACTTCCTAAATTTACCGCTTCTAATTCACTGAGAAGAATAAGAGAAAAAGAAAAACAGAGGAATGAAAGTACGGCCTTTGTGTTGAAAAATATAAATTTTGTGTAAAATTAAAAAAGAAAAGTTATATTACGAGTCATTGTCAATAAATTATATCAATACAATAATTTGAGATAATTATTAATAGCGATTATTAACAAAAAGAAAAACAAAAAAAGAAAAAAGAAAAAGAAAAATGTAAAATCGAAAATTTGATTCTAATAACGAATAAAGTCTTATGAGTTGGTACGTATAAATGATCGAATTCATACCGAGGATGTAGTTCATCTTGCGAGTCTAAACTCGGAAAGAGAACAGAAGATTCAACCAACTCCGAAGCCGAAGTTTCAACGAATAGAGACGGATCTCTCAACTCAAGACCGTTGCATGTTCTGACCATAACCCGTTGTC
Source organism: Dolichovespula sylvestris (assembly GCA_918808275.2). NCBI lineage: Eukaryota > Metazoa > Arthropoda > Insecta > Hymenoptera > Vespidae > Dolichovespula > Dolichovespula sylvestris. Next base: position 7,581,409 of record OU964963.1, on the reverse strand, counting down.
CATGTTGTCCGCCTATACTACGTTTATCTATCTGATACTGCGGCCTATATACACATATAAAAATCAGCCAATTAATTAACAAGTATTACTAAAAAAACATCGGTATATCGATTAACACTTTACCAGCTTTCAATTTTATCTATAAACGAGAAATAGTTTGCCCCCAAATACAAACATTATTTTAATAGTTATTAATATTAACACGTTTGAATATCAAATAATTAATAATATGCTCGCGCATGGTAAAGTGTCGATATAATGAAACGTACAGAGCGAGCTCTTATGAAATATTTTTCATATTAATAAACGTAATATTAAATAGAAGAACTAAATTATTATAATTTCGATCATTCTGATTTTATTAAATAATGAAGCAATTTAATTGATAAATATATCAGATATTTGAAAAAAGCATTTATTTATGCATTGATTCTTATCATTCAAATGTACGTAAAGGTTATAAAAATTGAAGAGCTACGATTTATATAAAACGTTATATACTCGAATATGATGAACATCATGCTCTAGCAATAAAGAGATAAATAGTACGTTGTGCGTGATGATACTACGATACGTGTGCCTTTTAAAGAGACATTTTGGCCCGCTCGATCTTAATGGGAATTCGTTTGTTCGAGTTTGAATATAGTGATGTTCGATAAGTTTTGAAGTGACTACGGTGCCAGGGTCTTACTATGAAGCTACCCTTAACAATGAGATTGCTTTCTATATACAAGCCGACAATATAAACGCATTTGCATCTTTTTAACGGCGTCCGAGTGTCGTTCTAAGGTAAGGTATCCAACGTTTGATATTTCATGTTCCTATGTGGAAGATGCCGGTGGTCTTATGGAAAGAAGATGTGCTGAAGGCTGTATGGTCCCATCGAGTATCTTTTCATGCTCTCTACGGTGTATTATATACGTATAAATGTAAATATATATGTATATGCATATATGTATATATATATATATATATATATATATATATATACATACATAAAAATATATTATAAATATGTGCACATTTTTCTGAAAATACATAGCAACTATTCTTGGTAAATAATATATATGTACGTATGTATACATGTATGGTTATGGACAAGGGTGACATTAAGGTCACCACCTACAACACGCTAATGCCGATTTAATGCATCATGGCATGATTCCAATGTGGAATATATCTTGCCTGGAATCGTAATCGGTTCTCTTCGAAGTCGTATTATACCTGCGCATCACGAGTAATCTTGGTAAGACATGGATAAAGACACGGCGGACCCACGGTGCCATCACGTGAGTCTGTGGCGAACGGAAGTGAACGTTGAGTACTACCACTGTGATGCATATGCTGGAAAAAGTTATAAGAGAGCGTTTTATAACTTTCGATTTTATATTTCGATTTTATCATGTGCCCGTAATCATTTTTTTTTTTTTTTTTTTATTAACAATGATAATGTATTAACACTTGCTATTTCAATTGTCGATTCTATTTTTTTTTAAAGGTCGGAATGTGCATCGTAGATATATATATATATATATATATATATATATATATATTTTTTTTAAATATAATCAATTGTCGTGTTCTTAGAACGAATAACGAATTAAATATATTCATTGTATTTTCTATTTTTTCTTTTTCTTTTTTTTTTAATAATTTAGATACACTCTGACCTCCGAGGTATTAATCTAGATAATAATGATATATCTATTAGATTATATTAACAAAATTTATCTGCAATTAATATTAACATAACAACATTAATATAAATAATATATATATATATATATATATATATATATATAATGGTATATATAATGGTATCTAATCTTATCTATATATTCTTTGTTTATATCTATTATATATAAAAATATATATATACATATATTTGTACCTGAAGGTATCTAGGATCATGGTGAAAAGGACGAATTTACCAAGAAGCGGTACAACGAGCGACGTGGGTGGGATGATTTCAGCCAGAAGAAGGAAGAACACAGTCAACGATAGTAGAATCGAAATGGATAGGCTGACCTGCGTGTATACATATGAATAAAAGTATTTTCATTTTAAATTCACAATGATTATAACGTCATCGCGATATCGTTGTCGTATTTTTTCAATCTTCGTGATTCCATGATCACTGTTTCACTGATTAACTAATATCAAATGGCGGGAGAAAAAAAAGGTTTGTTCAAAAAAGTAAAAAAAAAAAAAAAAAGCGAACGCGAGAAAAGTGTAGAGAAAGTTCAATAATGATTAATCGATAATTCGTGACTTCGAATTATTCCGAAAGATTTTTTCCCATTTTTATTTATCATCGTTAGGCTTAGAACTCCTCAATGTATGTATGTTGATAAATTTAATCCACTCTAATGTGCAATATAATATATTTACAATAATTTAATTCTTTATAATGTTTTTACGTAAAAGAATCGATGACGCATGCATTAATATTAAACGGTAACAACATTTGTGCGAATAATTAATGGTTCATTGAATTTCGTTAAAAAGAAAGGAAAAAAAAAAAAAAGAAACAAAGTACGATAATGCATTTCTTTCCATTATTTAAACTTTTCGATATTTATTTAATAATCAGTATCGGTATTTGATAATCAGTATTTAATGATCATCAAGTATGGTATTATTTTTTTTCCCAAAAATTATCCCCTCTACCTCTCTCCTCCAAAACAATCATTCATTGAAGCATTAATAAGATAATAAATGAGCGTACGATAAAAGATTAAATTAACGCGACGATCGATAAATACGTAAAGAAAGATAGATAAAAGGGAAGAGAGAGAGAGAGAGAGAGAGAGAGAGAGAGAGAGAGAGAAATAAATAACAATAAAAAAAAAAAGAAGAAATTCAGATTACTCGGAGTCGAACTTCAGAGTGTAGCCGTCAAAGTAGAAAATCTGTTACAATAAGGAGAAGAAAGGCCCTCGAGAGCGGCAAAGGAACGATGAGAACGCTTTCCAATACACTTAAGAGTCCGTGTCACGTTTCAGAAGGTGATGAGGGAAGGTCGTGACGTCACCGGTAACCCCAAATGTACATATATGCAATCATAGGCGTCGACTACTAAAGGCATATGCCGATTCGTTCGTCGAATATGCGGCTTGAAAGATTTATGCGAGCAGACCGAATACGTACGGAATTGGGAAAAGGAGAGAAACAAACGATAATGGGAAAGAAAAAAGAAAAGATATATATATATATATATATATATATATATATATATATATATATATATAGAGAGAGAGAGAGAGAGAGAGGTCCCACCGGCAATAGGAAATATTGTTAAAAATTCAATCCACGAAAAACCAATGATGGGATTCGCATTCGTTCAAAAAGAATATAGCTCGGATTAATATTTATTAATAATTTATAACTTATTGTTATATGATTAATATAAATGAATGTATTTATATTAATGAATTATTTATGATATCAGTTACATATAGATTAAAGTTGTAGTATTCTTCTTAAATGACAAATAACCAATTTATAAAAAATAATTTCGAATATGACCTTTCCGATTGGAGATGATAACTATAATAATAAAAAAAAAAAAAAAAAAAAAAAAAATAATATTGCTCTTTCAAAAAGTAAAATTAAAGATGGAGGAATATAAAAAGAGAGAAAGGGAAAGAGAGATAGAGACGAGTATAAGATATATTAAAATTCATTATTATAAGAATAATTATAATTCTCTCTTATTATCAATTTCATTTTCAATTGGTTATATATTATTTTAGAAATTCATTTTGTAAAATAGTAAGAGAGCACAAAATGACATACATATATGTATATATTGTAGGGATGTATTTGCAAATGTACGCCTATGCCGTCTAAGTGTGCTCGAACGTAGCCATAGATACCCCGTCCCCCGGCCCCGCCCGTATATATATATATACACGTAAGTACATATACATAAGTGTAAAGATGGCGATATAGTGTTTATTCTTTTGGTGGTGGAAGAAAGATGAAGGACAGTCGGAGAAGGCATTGTTTCAGGGTTCTCGCATTGATCTAAAGACGACAATGTTCAATGTCTAAGGTATCTTCTCGTAACCACCAACTTTCCTCCCCTACCTTCTCCCTCTCTCCCTCCCTCCCTCCCTTCCTCCCTTCCTCTCTCTCTCTCTTTCTCTCATTCTCAAATACTTCTTGTATCGAAGATTCAATGCAGCTATGTAGTTCTCGCTCTCTCTCTCTCTCTCTCTCTCTCTCTCTCTCTCTCTATTTCTTTCTCTTTGACGTTTGACCTTCTTACTCTAGACGATCACCGACTCTCTTTCCCGTTTCTTTTACCTTCTTTCTTTCTTTTTTCTTCATCCACTCGCGGCGAAAAGTAGCGAACAATATGACTGAATTATACATAGGGGACACACTCGGTGGTTATTGGTTCGAGGTCAAGAGTCCACGACGAAGGTATAAAGGCCGCGACTGGGATACGATTGTCTCTTGATCGGCTTGGTTTTCACGGACGACGGGGCTCGATCGTGATCTAGTTTCTTCGAAAGGTGGTTTCTTTGAACCGATCGAGCTGCCTAGAAGGATGGGACACGCCTTCTACTTGCCTCTTTCCCTCCACACATACGAATCATACACATACATGCATACATACGTACATACATCATACATACGTACGTACGTACGTACGTACATAGAGAGAATCGAGAAAGAGGAGGATAAAAAAGAGGACGTGAGGGTTACACTGGGTGATAGCACTTTAACTTTTCCGACCTACCGAATCAACGGCATCAACCGCATCAACGGTTGCACACCAAGTGACGTTCCTCGAGTGGTGAACTCGAACGGCAAACTTTCACGATTACGTCGATCGATCCGTTCTCTCTCTCTCTCTCTCTCTCTCTCTCTCTATTTATCTATCTATCTATCTATCTATCTAACTTTTCACTATCTCTTTCTCTCTTCCTTTTTTCATAAACGTCAAGGACCCTTAAGTTCTTAGCGACCGTGAAAAGGATAATGGACTCCTTTTTTAAATATTTTCGATCTATTACCGTATCGCGAGGACGACGAACGTTTTAAATATCCGAAGCTGAGACGATGAAAAGTAAAAGAAAATTAATAAAATGGATAGTGAAACAAAATAAATAAATAAATAAATAAATAAATAAATAAATAAATAAATAAATAAATATAGGGGGAATGTGTGTTTCTTCGATTGATATAGAAAATTTTACCTTTTCACCGCTGTCACTCGGTAGATAAAAGACCAGTACCGTGAGAAACGATATACCCATACACGGTATTATCAGGTTGACCGTGTAAAAGAGAGTCTTTCGCCTCATCGTAATGTTGAACGTTATATCGAGATAGGGCTCGTCGCAGCACGTGTAGAATTTCTCGTTTCTGAAGGAAAAGAAAAAGAAAAGGAGGGGGGGAAAATATTTACATGGTCGTTCCACGATTAGAAATCAATCAATCAACGTTGATACAAATAATAATCTCGTTGCATATTAAATATTGAAATCTTGTAATTAACTGATACCATTGTTTCACAGTTCGATCTATCAAGAACAAATTATACCGGCATAAATCTAATTCGAAAAAAGTTGAGAATTATTAACTAATTTATTAAAGATAATGAACGAAAGGAAACCCCTCCCCTCCCCTCCCCTACCCTCCCTCCTATAGATATTTCTTTTCTCGTTAACTCCCACGAGTGAGAACATATACCGTTTATATGTATGCGTTTAACTTCATTCGAAGTTTTTACGTTACCTAACAGCCGGAACTTCGAGTATGTCCCACTCGACGGAAGTATAAAATTCCGACAGATCGACGCCAATGTCGACGACGTTACTGCCACGGGTCTCGTCGATGTGTCTAAGGTCGACCTAAAACAGATAAGGTAGAAGGATACGAGAAGGTACGACTAAACGTTTACGATTTACTAAATGTTTACGATAAGAACATATGAATATGTTCCTTATATGTAAGATTGAATTTATAATCGAAAAGCAAATATAACGAACGGGATATAAGAAGTTCGTGGATCTGTTTGTGGAGTTTGTCGTTAATTGAAAAAGTCAAATGGGATAGCAAATGCGTTTGTAGACACCTACAAAGACACCTACATAATCGTCGTTCGTGATATTATCGATCTTTCCCTCTCGGCCTGAATGCCGTTCGATATCTTTGACATTTGCATCCATCTGCACGTTAAATCCAAAGCTGTCTCTCCTCATCTTACTCTCTTCCACCCTATCTCTATCTCTATCCCTACCCGGAGAGAGATTCCCGGTTAAACCACATCGGAGAAACCATCCTCGTTGATTGTCGTCCGAGAAACGAAGAGAGAGAAAGAGAGAGAGAGAGAGATAGAGAGAACAATTGTCTAGGATATTGAAATAGCCTGATATACGATATACAATATGCATCGGAGAAGCTATCAATCAGCGTTACTCGATGCCTCTTCCGTCTCTCTCTCTCTCTCTCTCTCTCTCTCTCTCTCTCTCTTTCTCTCATCTGTCGATAGGAGAATATTAGAATGCTCGGGAGCTTGACCATTCGAATATTCAAATTCTCGCCAGTTTTACATAACCGGCTTGTATATAACTTTGGTGTGAGTATTATGCAATGCAGAGAGAGAAAGAGAGAGAGAGAGAGAGAGAGAGAGAGAGGGAGAGAAGGAGAGGGAGAAGGAGACAGAGAGAGAGAGAGAGAGAGAGAGAGAGAGAGGGAGAGAAGGAGAGGGAGAAGGAGACAGAGAGAGAGAGAGAGAGAGAGAGAGAGAAAACGTAAATACGGTGTGTCTGAACAACAACGATAGAACAACGTAATATTAAATTCAATGTTCTATGCAATATTCAAATTTAGTATCTATAGTATGCTCTTCTCTTTCTGCCTCTATTTCTCTCTCTCTCTCTCTCTCTCTCTCTCTCTCTGTGCCTCTTTTTTTCTGTAGATGTGTAATGATTTTACACTTTGTATTTTGGATAACGATTTCGATAACGTTATAATTACTACGCGCATAGATATTTACGTAAATTAATCGGAGTATTTATTGTAAATTGCGAAATATTGATATATTTATAATTTTATTCTATATACCCAATATAATAATTTCGATTATATTTATCGATATATAAGGAAATGTAATATTTATTTAATATATTTTGAAATGATTGATCGATGATTATTCAGCGTTTATGAATTGGCTGACGCGAAGCTTATAATAAAAATAAAATCGTTCATAGAATACATCTCTCTCTCTCTCTCTCTCTCTCTCTCTCTCTCTCTCTCTTTCTGTTCACTTATCGTTATTCGAGAATCACCTACTTCGTGGTCACGAATAATGACAACAACGAGCGAACGAGCAAAATCGATTTTTAAACGATTAATAACTCTCCTAGTCGTGATGTCCAAGAGTCCATTTGTTACGTGTTCATCGTATTTTTTTGCCTCTCGTTATCCTCGTATTGTGTGTGTGTGTGTGTGTGTGTGTGTGTGTGTGGGTGGGTGGGTGTGGGTGTGTGGGTGTGTGTGAGAGAGAGAGAAAATCTCGGTGATAGGATCCAACATAGAAAAATATAAAATATCGTTCCATTAAAAGAGAGAAGTGAATTTGTTTACTATCGGCTAACAGCACAATCTTTTACAATAAACGCTCTCGTAATTTCGTTTGAATTATTTTATTCAAAATTGTCTTTTTTATTAGTACGTGATTCTCTTTCGATGATTTTTAATATTTCTATTTCTTTCCTCTTTTTGTTTTTATTTATAAAAATGATTACAATCCTGTCAATAACTTTTACAGTAATTATATATAGATTATATTAAAATGTATGTTTTGCGATCGATGAAAATGAATTAACTGTACTCGTCGATAAGTTCGTTTAACGAATAAATATGCATGAGAAAAAAAAAAAAAGAAAGAAAGAAAATTTGTGACACTTTCATTCCGAATCGCTCTCTTACCTGAAAGCCGTCGTAGGTCCACGATCCAAATTTCATAACGCAGGTTTGCTCATCGAAAGGGAAATACTCGACGTCGATCTCGCAGGAAGACTTGTATATCGCCGGTGGCTTCCACTCGACTCTCCCTGTATAATTTAACGTTGCCTTCGTTGCCAGTGTTACCTCGAAGTTACCGTCGGCACTATGAATATAAAAAAAAAATTGAAGAAAATTTATATCTTAAGTCAGAAATGAAACAATTTGAAGAATATTGATATTATCGACATTTGTCACACTACAGAATGACTTAAAGGAAATAATATCTAGATCTTTTTTATATCGTATTACACACATTTCATTTCTTTTTTTATATTAATACAATTATATAAATTTATATATATATTTTCAAATATATTTATTGTAGGTATGCCAATAAATGTTTTCGTTATATGTTAATTCATGGAAAAAATTCTCGAAACAAAGTTACACTATTTTAAGGAGCACATCTGATGATCGATTATATTTTACGATTATATATCTTTTCGCGCAAGTGCAATAATGCATGTGCATGTGCATGTGTACTTAAGGACACAAAATAATGCATGCGTAAGAGCAGTTGCGAAAAGAAATAATGCATGCGCGTGTAAACTTGCGAAAAAAATATTATCATGAATATGTGAAACCATGCATCCTTTGCCTCTCAACATTTTTTCTAACTTTAACCAAAAAATAAAAAGATATGTTACAGTTGCAGTTGCGTGAATCATCAGACATTTTTTTATTTTTTTAAATACCTCGCGGATTCTCGATATTGTACGTTATTTTATTAAGAATGACAAGAAGGAATCAATTCATGCAAAAAACAACCAAAAAATACAAAACAGTGTGTAACTTCGTCCTTAGAATTTTTTCCATGAAATCACAAATAACGAAATTATTTCAGGTGATAAAGTAAGGTGATACACCTGGTATATAGTTAAAATAGATGATATACGTAAATTATAATTATAAAATAAATTTTTATATTATAAAAAATATACATACAGATAATAATAATATAACATGATGTATGTATATTTTATTATATAAAAATATATATATATATATATATATATATATATATATATATTAAAATACGTATAATACAAAATCCAAAATACGTATAATACAATGCATGTACTTGTTATCATATAAAGGATAAAATAACAAAAATATATCTCAACTTACTTGTTGTATAAAACTATATCTGGTCTCCATATATGATCGGATGGCACGTGCAACATTTCCACTCCACCGTATTCCTTCGGATCCCATTTTAATTTGTAATCGTACCATGACTGAAAAGAAAAAAAGAAATATGTAAAGAACAAAAAAAAAAGAAAACTTTAATCGCGCCGTACGAAAAACGTGTTGTGTTTTGTGTTGAAACCAAGTCCGTTTAATATACATGATACGTATATCTACACATATATAGATACTTTTATACGTATATATACTGTGCATATAAACATATGTATACGTACATCTATAGTGCATATTTTTTATTTTGAGTATGTTCCGTATATCTCGGCGCGTTATCTGCTTTCGCGTGACCTGCTACTAACGGAAAATGGTATTTTTTTGTGTTCTTCTTTCTTTTTTTTTTTTTGTATTGTTGTCATACGACCATTTCGTTTTTCCGAACGTTTTCAATCCATCGCGTGCAACGAAACTTTTCTTCTCTATCGTTTCCGAAAAAGAGAGGAAGAGAGAGAGAGAGAGAGAGAGAGAGAGAGAGAGAGAGAGAGAGAGAGAGAGAGAGAGAAGAAAGAAAATCGAAACAACGAAACTGTAGAAAAGAAAATAAATAATATGTATGTATGTATGTAGTATGTGTATGTATAAGGAAATAAGTCGACCCTTGAAATTATTTCGCTAAAGTTTTCAAAGTTTATACGACGAGAACGAAGGAGATTTTAGCACGTAAACGTTCTTCTTTTTCATTTTCTAACGAATCAGAACGTGACTTTCTTGTTACACCAGGATGCAAAAGTTATGCTTATGAAAATATAAAAATCTCGGATGGTCCGTTCAAATTATTCTCATTTTTATGTAAAAACGATTGAAAACTTACTTCTTAAGCATAAATATAAAATGTTGATTTTTGATTTATGATTTGGTTCTAAAATTTATATTCAACATCTTGCACTTGGAAAGTAGTTTAAAATTTTCGCAACTACGTTGATTGTCATTTTATTCTAATGATCTTTTACAATTGTAATTAAATTTCTGATTATTTAGTAAAGATATTAATAATATTATTTATAATCGTTCCTTAATCGAAATTAAAATAAGTTATTACATTCCTTCTATAAAATAATTAAAAATTTCTGTTTGTCTAAAATGTCCCATTTTTTTCCCCTAAACAAAAATCATATCTATAAAACGACGATATAATTAACTTTCTTAATTAAGAAAATAAGACGAACTTTCTTCTCTTGTAAAATAATTATACGTATCTCAGTATTATTTTCACTTCTACAACAAAAATCTAATTTAGAACGTTAAGTATCCTATACCTATAACAACTACAACGATTAATTTTATCATTTATATAAGAAAATAATTATTTTCAATATTTAAATGCTTCGATAGAATTCGAAATATTATTAAACAAAGTAAAAAAAATAAAATAAAATAAAATAAAATAAAATAAAATAAATGAATAAATAAAAGAGTTTGTCAAGTCGATCTGTGATTTAGAAAAACGTATCGAATTCGTGAAATTGAAGAGATAATTTCATTGATTGAGAGAGAGAGAGAGAGAGAGAGAGAGAGAGAGAGAGAGAGAGAGAGAGAGAGAGAGAGAGAGAGAGAGAGAGAGAGAGAGACAGGCAGACAGACAGAGAGATAGAGAGACAAAGAGACAGAGCCAGAGACAGAGAACATACATAATTATCAGACATAATTATCGTAGCTGCTAATTATCATTTAATTGAATAATCTAATTAACTAATTTGAGAGAGAGAGAGAGAGAGAGATGTCAGTTTAACTTTTTCTTTCTCTCTCTCTTGTGATGTCACGTCTTGAAATGAATATTATGCTAGGACGAAAACGATCGATCTTAAGGGGGATTCAACGAGGCAGAGAGTTGAAGCTGGAAGAGCGGTTGTACGCAACATGGAACTACATGAGCGTGTACACACTGACGAAGTTTCTCTTGCGGTTCTTTGCACGAACGCGAGTGTGCTGCCGTTTGTATCAACGGTAATGTATGCCCGTCCATCGATAACCGCATGGCTTTTAACCTATCCACCACCCTCTTTACCACCCCTATTTAATGTTCAATATCCCTGTCTCTGTCTTATTTAGAATCATTATTTTTAAATTGGCTTAATCGCCTAATAAACATTTATCGTCTTTTTTAGATTTCATTCGATTAATATAGATAGACAATGAATGTTTTGTCTATAACAATTAATATGAGTTTTTATTCGAATATATTTTAATTATTTATATCATTCATATCGTCATACGTGAAAGTACCTTTTGTATTTATATATATATACACATACATATTTCTTATGTTTTAGTCGGATATGTTTTTTTACTTGTAAAATAATACGTCGTTTGAATGGGATGAATAAAGAAAAGTAATTCTAAAAAAAATTTATATTATTATACATATATATATATATATACCTGCTCGACCCAAAGATTCGTCGTCATGATCTGATTCTTCAAGTTCTGAAAGAAGATCAAAACGGAAGAGACGTTAACGATCGTATGTGATTTACTCTTGATATACTTTACGTGAGTTACTCGATGACATCATCATCATCGTCACACATTATCATCATCATCATCATCATCAACCGACCACGTCGATGAGCTGCGAGAGTTTGAGCTTGATCTTGACGGTGAGGGCATCCGTGACGTTTACCACCGGACGTACCAGTTTGTTGTAATTCGAGAGGAGGTCGTCGTAAAGCCGCTTTGCGTCTGGATTTCCTGAGCATCCTAAATGATAAAACAAATCAAAGAAAACAAAAAAGGAATAAATGAAAAACAACAAAGGCATTATGTTCAAGAAATGCGGGTAAACGAAAGGACGAACGATTCTTTTTATTTTCCCCTCTTTATTTTTAATTTTTAATTTAAAATTTTTTTTTTTTTTCCTACGAAATCGTCAACGATTCCTAAAAGTGAAGTAGTTATTATAAAACTCTCTCATACGACCTCGTACTCACTTTTAGTTGTAATTAAATTTTTAACCCGTCCAGAACATTAGAACGATCGCTCAAAGGGATATTAACGCGAGTTTCGAGCGTATAACAATGTTGAAAATTACACCTTACGTTCAATTTCGCTAGAACCGAAAAAGCAAGTAGAAACGAATAGAACAGGGCTTTAAGAGAAAAGATCAAAAGAACGTATGCGTGTGTCCTTTGCGCTTTTGTAATTCGAAATAACAGCGTATTAAAGAGATTCTAAAAGAAAAAGAACGAGATAGATAGATAAAGAGAGAGAGAGAGAGAGAGAGAGAGAGAGAGAGAGAGAGAGTGAGAGAGACAGCGAGAGGATGATACCTTATACCTACAGTCATGATTTTTACATTTTTATAACGGATCTCTCTCTCTCTCTCTCTCTCTCTCTCTCTCTCTTTCTTTCCTTCTGTTTTTTTCTTCCAAGTCCTTTACTTTCATCTTCATTTACCTATTTCTCACTTTCTTTGATTAAACGTACACTCACACTTTTCTCTCGTAACACATTTGAATATATTCTCGATATATCCAGTTTCGTTAAGAAATACCTATATCCCATTGCTATTCTACCCTGAGCACTATTAGCTTTCCACTATCGTTCGTTAAATGAAACTTTCTTCGATCTTCCGACTAATGTTTCCTTTTGGTTTTAGTAGCAAGATTAATCACAAATATTAACACGTTCGTATATTTCACTTAAAAAAAAAAAAATAAAAAAAAATATCGGATCAATTAATAAATTGATTTGGAAAAAATTAATTAAATTCGATCGTTAGAAATATAAATAATTTGTGAAATCTTATGGTCATTCAAATAAACGATAATATTTTTACTATGTTAATACACTGATTTATCTTCATAAAAAAAAAAGTAATTTTTAAGAGAAGATTAAGATCGCCAATCAATATTATTAAATGAACTTCGAGCATCTAATAATATATCTGTTATATTTATACTTGTTGACGAAGATGTTGATAATAGATACATCGAGTTTTACGAATTAATTTTATTATTACATTTAATCTGACGTATTCGTAATGCATTAGAGAAAACGTTTTAAGGATTTGAAATAAAATTTTTGAAGATCGTTCCATTGAAATATCTAACGCTTTTATTTACTTTCGTTGCAACGGAAATAGAATGATAATTCAAAGTATCACTTGAAAACCCTAATGCGAATAAAATGCCATTTTACTTGGAGTCTAATGGAGACGAGATTTAAGGCGATTCACTCGTTTCTCTGGAATCTTCAAACTTCCTAAACGACATCAGCGACGGTAAGGAAGTACCTCTCTCTCTCTCTCTCTCTCTCTCTCTATCTATCCATCTATCTATCTATCTATCTAACTATCTTTCTTTAGGTGGGAGGAAGCTAGAAAATACATGGAATGCAAGAAGAAAGGATTGATAAGAGCACCCGTTGAAGAGCTTAAGAGAGAGAGAGAGAGAGAGAGAGAGAGAGAGAGAGAGAGAGAGAGAGAGAGAGAGAGAGAGAGAAAGAGAGAAAGAGTTTCAAGTTACCTTAGAGAAAACGAGATATCATATCTTCTCTTTTCCGACGTTTCTTTTGGATTTCGACGAACTAGAATCCAGTTTCTCTTTCCCTTTCTCTTTCTATTTTTCCCTACTTCTCTTTCTCTTTGTCTTTCTCTTTCCCTTTCTCGTTCTTTTTTTTTCACGAGATATTTTTTTTTCCTCTTTCGATAACTCGCGACAGTTTCCGCACGAGTTTCAACTACACCGAGCGTGTATCCACGGTCCCGAAGCTTAACTTTTTGGCTAGGTTTCAAAAATTAAAAACCTTGCCAACGTGGTTGTATCGAACAACCCGGCCGAAACGGTCGAAGAGTAGCAGGAAACTCGTAAAGTATCGTCGATGAATAATGTGTGGCTTCGCAAACTGTGTAATAACGACCATCCGTGTTTCTGTATTACCGAGAGCCTTCGGTCAAACGAAAATGCTCGGGTATCGGATAAATCGACATTTTAGAAAGTCGATAGATCTACCAACCCCTGTCAGAGGCAAATAATTTACAAGACGTTAATCGCCGTTCAATCGTATTTACAAAAGTCGTATTTACGATGTACGTTACTTGTTTTAAATCGTGAATGAAGAAAGCAAAAAAAAAAAAAAAGAAAAGAAGGAAAAAAGTTAAAATGCATTACTTTTTATTTCACTTATTATACCGATTGGTTCGGAGAAACGATAAATCGTACGTTAGTAATCGGTCGATTATCTGGAAATTACGTGAGGCTAACTGGGATTCAAGAAATCGATGTTAATGAACCGTTAAGAGACGGGAATTCTTAAAATTATTGACGTACGAATTGCAAAGTGGAATTATGTTTGGAAAACTTTGAGTTCTTCTAAGAAAGATAAAGGCAGCGAGGAAAAAAATTACAAATTAATGATTTAAAAGAAAAAAAAAAAAAAAAAACAAAATTGTAGTATCCATTCGTATATTTTTTAATGATCGAAAGTATTAAAAATGTAATATAGTAGAAATTTGTTTATTTTCGCAATGAACATTTATCGTAACAATTAAGAATTATTAAGCGATCATAAAGTGAAAGTTAAAGTGATTTGTATTTTTTATTAGAATTAATATTACGAAGGAAGAAAAGTAAAAAAGAAGAGTAAGGATCGTTTTACGAATAGAAGTATATATGATAAGTTGGATATATAAGAAAAAATATTGAAAGCATACTGAATTTAAGAGACATTTAAAGATCGATTTTATGTGACAAACACCATGACATTTTTTTTTAACGGAAAAGAACAAATTTTCGTTTCGTATTTAGAAATAGATACATACATATGTAAGAGAAAACTAGTAGATCTCGGTTCGTTGATGAAATATTGATGAAAAGAAGGTGTATGGAAAAAGGAAAAAAGGAATAAATGAATGAATAAATAAATAAATAAATAAATAAATAAATAAAAATGGAGAGAGAATAAACAAGGTAGAAAATGTGTATGTAATATTTTTCTAGATTCCCTCTGCGACCTTAAATCTTTCGTATATTCCTCTTTAGAATAACACATTCGTTCGCAAGAATGAATATATATATATATATATATATATATATATATCTTTCTCACTTTCTTTCAATTTTTCAAATTTTTAATATCTACGTATGTACGTATACGTAGATACATACGTTTGATATCGAATTTCAAATCGATTTGAATTATGATAGAACCTTCGTACTAAGAAAATTAGAGAGAGAGAGAGAGAGAGAGAGAGAGAGAGAGAGAGAGAGAGAGAGAGAGAGAGAAAGGTTGGACCAAATCCAGATTAAATCTCACCTCATCGATTAAACATTGAATTTACGAAATCCGAGGAATTTTCGAACAACAGCCAAGCAATCATAAAAAATTTCGTAATAGATTTATTTTTATCCTTTCTCGTGGATTTCATTTAAAAGTAAAGAAAATACATGAGAGCGCATAAGCATATGTAAAGATGTTTTAAAAGATTTATCTTGTTTCTACTTTGTATCTATCTCTAAAAAAGAAAAAAAGTCTATCGAATTAGATGAACATATGAATCATCATTTTTTTATGTCTAACACAAATAATGTATTTATATTATTAGTTACATTTTGTTCGGGTTAAAATTTGTTCATTTCAATCAGAACACGCTATGCCATTCTAAATGATACGTATACATGATTTAGAAGTGTTTGATAGGAAGAGAATATTTATGTGCTCTTTGATAATATATAAAAAAAAAAAAATATTAGATATCTTCTCAATATGGAAGACATCGATGTTACGTTGAGTCATACGAAATTAGTAATACCGAGATTTATAGTACCTACCTGATATGAGCACCAACACTATCCACATGATCCCCACCAGGCTCTTCATCATGTCATTGTGTCACGTCCACCTCATTTCTTCTCGCCTTCGTGCCCTCCAGACCCTTCAGTGCTCGGACTACAATGAAAAAAAAAAAAAAAAAGAAAAAGAAAATGAATGTGATACGAATTCGATTAATTTGTAATTAATACTCGAATATTTTCAAGTATTTTCGAATATTTCCAAGCAAATTATCAACTACAGATTCACGATCTCACATGTATATAGTATATGGTATATAATTTATATGTGTTCATCTATAGTCTATACCGTGTATATGTATAGATATTTCTGAAGAGAAGCTTCATTTTAATATATGAAATGTGATAAAATATGATATAATATATAAACGATGAGACATTTTTCTATTAAAAAAAAAAAAAAAAAAAACGAAGTATTATATTGTCTTGATAAAAGGAAAAAAGAATTATTTAATTAATTTTGAAATATTTCGAAATATATCATGAAAGTTTTACAGAATATATTAAGTCATCGAGGATCATACCGTAGATATCGAATGGTTAATTAGAAAAAGAATATCTCGGGTATTATCGAAAAAAAAAAATTAACTTGCCATGGTACTTCTTACAGGATCATAAACTCAGTTATATATATTCAAAGCTATGCTAATTAATACTTCGACTAACTAGTACATCGAGTTATATCAACTTTGCTCATTACGATCTGACGAGTGTATCTTAAGTTTTCTGAACGTGCACATGATGGATTCATGATCCATCGATCATTTAAAAATTATCAATAAATATATGAATATATTATATAATATATAATAATAATATGATAATAAATTCATGAATATTTATTAAATTATTAATTATTATTTTATATTACATCTTTGACTACATTATTATTATTATTATTATTATTCTATTATACGTAATTATTTACTTATATATATATATATTATTTATATCATTTTAATATATTATCTTATATATTAATATCTTATTATTATTATCATCCTATTATATTAATATTATTTTATCTTAATATTTTTCGAAAATGAAAAAGATTGATAAATGACTCTCGTGAAAAAGATATCAAAGGGAGGCATCTGAGATTTCTGAATGAAACGATGAAAAGTTGGTAAATCGGTAATCACGATAAAAGATAGTGGTACTCAGGCACCTGTCAATTGTCGTTCGAAAAATCGATAAAGGTGTAAGTGACATCGCGGTTTCCTGCCTTTCAAACAGTTTCTTCTCGTTCGAATATCGAGTTTGTGATATCAACGTGCTTTGTGATGTTTTATAACGATTCAGGAATGATGTTTATTGGAATAAAAGTATAGTCGATTAAATTAAATGCAAAAATATCCTTCTAGTTTCCTTGATTTTATCTAACTCAATTAACTCATTAATGTTCTTAATTGCAATTTATATAATTTTCTTTTTTAATAATTAATTTTTATCAGTTTTAGAAAAGTTACCATTACCAATCATTAATGTTGGCAATTAGCAATTAGCAAATAGGAATTCGAGTTTTTCTAATCGTCGTGACATTACAATTCAATTACACAGCTATCAAATACCTCTTTCACTTTTAAATATCTATTGAATATAAACACGGTATTAATGTGGATTAGTTGAATTTAAATATTTTATAAAAATGACACATTTTAATATCGATTAAAAAACAAACGATTGCTATTTATAATCGTTAATCCTGATTTATCACGAATTTTGACGATTCGTTCCTTTCGAAATTACTGACTTTTCATCAATTTAACGTATTAAGTGTTTCTATTGATCGACTGATCTATATTTATCGTAGAACCACTACACGCGTATGCGAGTGTGTCGTGGCGTTATAAGCGGATAAGTGAAAAAAAGTGAGAATGTGGTCGTTAACCAACGAACAGAATAGTTATATGCATCTGTAATCCTTCCGCAGTTACAAGCAAAAATAAAACACACACACACACACATACACACACAGAGAGATAGATAGATAGAGAGAGAGAGAGAGAGAGAGAGGCACTACATACACTCTTATAAAGACGGGTCATTGGGATTTAGAGTGGAAATTGTTAGCTCTGCAACTTTGTACAGAGCAAAAGTCCGAGTTCACTCTATGAGGAAGAAAGCAATAAAAGGATTTCCATTATCCATACTCGATCCTTTTATCGTTATCCTCGATCCGTTGACATACTCTGAACTAGTAAAAGACATTTGTATCGATGAAGTTCAAACTTCGTTTTCGTGTCGTCGAACGATCTCCGATAGTTCCCTATAATCTTGTCATATCCTTTCGGATGGATCACAACAAAGATCATAAAATAAACGTTAGAAATGTACTATACATTATATACATTATTAACGAAATGATTTTATACTGCGTGCTGATAATATCGATATCACAAATTGTTATCAAACGATAGATAAACAAATTTTTACAAGTGCTAATACGATAATAAAACGTTTAATTTTTTTTTAACGATATTATTTAATTATTACAACTGAGATCAACATTCCGATAAAGCAGAATACGTACTTAAAACTGTCCTTAACAAGGAACATTATATAATAGATATAACCGAAGGGAGTTTACCGTGGGGTTCGATGAATAAAAAAAAAAAAAAAAAGAAAAAAAGAAAAAAGAAAACTTGAAAGATAGCACGTCAAAGTTGACAGGTAGTTCATAATCGAGCGATCTCTCTTTCGTGGCGCCTCCTCCGAAAAGCTGAAAGAGAGCTACAACCTTTAAAGACTTTATCGTACGTCTAAGGAAATAAATCTAAGGCGATCGGCGAGACGACGACGACGACGACGACGACGACGACGACGACGACGGTGACGTTGGAAAAGTGAACAAAAAATAAAAAAAAAAGGAAAAAAATAAAATAAGAAGAAGAAAGGGAAAAAAAAGGAGAAAAAAGGAACTAGAAAAAAAAAGAAGAAAAAAGAAAAAGAACGAAAGAAAAGTGCTGGCTGAGAGTTGAAATGGCGGATGGATAGGAACGAGTTATTAGTTAGTGGTAGTAGCCAGGTTAAATATGTTAAAAAACGACACTCGACTTCCTCCACCCTCCCCCCCACTCTCTTTCTCTCTATTTTTAATTCCAGGATCGAGTTATTCTCGCGAACGTGTGACGGTTCCGATCGATAAGCTCCAAACTCGTAGTCTCTTTCGTTTCTACTAGGCGACCCCTCCAACTTCCAATCCCCTTCGTCTCTCCCTCCTCCGCTACGTCTCCACGACCACCTCCAGTACCTTCACAGTCAGTGCTCAGGGCACCCGTAGCTTAAGAGGGAGTAATTATCTGCCACGTTCGTTCTAGTCCTGGTTGGTACGAGTGACGAGGGCCTTAAAATGCCTCTTACAGGGCACACTTACGCTAGGTTTCTTCACCCTTCGCAGTAAAACCTCCCCTCCCCTCCCCTCCCCTCCCCTCCCCTCCGCTCCGGTAACTCTCTACCCACCTCTTCCTGCTAGCTTCCTATCCAACCGGCCGGCTTTCTTTTCCCCATTCTCGCCTCCTTCAATGTCGATCAAGTTGGGATACTCTTCTACGTTTCACGATAGAAAGCTCAATGGATCGCCTCTATCTTCTTTTTCTACTTCTACCTTTTATCTTTTTTTTTTTCTTTTCTTTTCTCTTTTTTCTTCTCCCCTTTCTTTTATCTTTCTTTCTTTCTTACTCTCGCCTCCTTTCTATGTGGTATTACTACCCGCAAGGGTGGGGAGAAATCGGTATACGATGGTATTATATCGATCGAAAGAATGATGATCGATGCTATATTATTTTGATGTATTCTTTGGTAGAGTTTAAAAGTAAACGTTACTTTTTTGATCTGGTTCTTAGCATATATATATATATATATACACATACACACACACACACCACACACACACACATATATATATATATAGAGAGAGAAAGAGGGTGTAATAATTTATCTATAAAATATGAAGCGTTTGGAAATGACAATAGATAAATTCGACCTGAAAAGAAATATTTTGAGACAACATTAAAACAAAAGAAGAAAAAAAAAATAAATTAAATAAATAAATAAATAAAAATTCATCTGAATTTTTTTTTTTTTTCCCAAACTAAATTACGAAAGTTCATTTCCATATTCTTTCATAATAGACGAATTAGGCTCTTTTTAAGTTTTGTTCGAAGAAATAAGACAATAGACGAAATAAGTTGTAAAAAAAGATCTAACTCCGTATCGTGGTATAAATTCGCGTGCTTTAAAATACCTTCCCTCGTATCTTATTGCCAAGCGGTAACAGTTTCCTCGTGACTTCTTGGTCTCCCCCACCTCAAACCAACTCAGAGTCTTGAGACTTCTGTATCAAGTAACCAGTAAATACCGAGGAACTTTAATTAACCGTCGAGGGAACTTGAAACGTTTCTGAAAAGTTTTAGTCAGTTATTTTCTCCGCGAATAGTATAAGCGATAATCTTTTGCGAGTAGTTATGTCTTTTATTTCTCTCACCTCTTTCCCTCTTAATCATTCCATCGTTGCTAGGGTGAAAAAAAATATTAACTCAATTTTAATAGTAATTTTATTCATTTTAAAGACATTCGATGTTAAAGGGATACGCGTCGTGATTAATTCGAAAGTATTCATGAGCAATTATATATAAAAGACACTGTTCAGAGATTCTATATAATATATAGTATATTATATAGTATTACGTACCTTATAGCTATATTTTTATATATACAAATTATATTCCATATAGTTTCTCTCTCTCTCTCTCTCTCTCTCTCTCTCTCTCTCTCTCTCTCTTTGTGTATGCGTGTATTCTTATATATATATAGGAATTTTTTTCTATTTTCTCAAATCATCTATTATCTTATAAAGTTGAATGATAACATTGAAATAAATTATATAAAATACACATATACACACACACACACACAGACACACATTTTTATATGTAAGATGGATATGTCCAAAAAATTCATATTAAATTGATTTACTTAAAAAAAAAAACGGAAAAATCTACAGATAAATAATAAAAACAAAATGTTTAGAAATCGAATTTGTCGTCATTCGTTGGCCTCTAGCGCTTATCATTTATTTGTTTCGCTTTGCTAAGATACCTTTTTTTCCTCATTCTATTCCCCACTCCCCTACCCATTCTCTTATTCGTTCCTACATATTATAAATATATGTACATATGTAGTAGAGGGTAAATTTGTTTTGCCCTTGGGTGACGGTTAAGACTGTTCACGATAATGTACGTGAGATACTGTGATAAAAGGAAGCTGTGAGTTCTGTCGAGGCAGCGTATCAAGTAGGTCGATTGGATCCGAGTATGTATGTATGTAAGTACATCCGTTAGAGTTCCCTAATACATAAGCTTGCACGTGTGTATCTATTTACTTTTAAGTATTAATAAATAATAGTATATTATAATCGTAAACAAGTTATAATGTAACATAATCGTCCACGAGGTATGATCAAAAAACCAAGTTACGTACACGTCGTGTATCTATGCACTAGACAGGTGCAGAAACATTTCGTAATAATATTATGATGATATATTATATATTATTTATTTGTTATTTGGTTGACCAAAGTTTAATTTACATATCCTGTATTCGTAGCTCTAAGTAAATGTAACTTTCAATGAGCAAAGTTATACACGAAATTATTTCAACGCGTTACGGATACCATAATTTTGTGATATTGAAATAAATTTATTAGCAATCCATAGTACAACTCTAACGTTATACAATTATTAATATAACCGAGGCGTAGTTCGATATCAAGGTTTATAATTATTTTGCGGAATACTTTCGAATCACTTATTTTGATTGAAATAGCTTTTTCAGATTTCTTTGGTGCAACCAATATTGAGATAAATATCGTTAAAAGAAATATATCGAACAATGGCGAGAAAATTAATTGACCAAAGATATCTTTTAATTAAATTTATTGAATTTCAGATCATTGAGAATAAATAACTTTCTTGATGGCTTGGCTCAATCGATTGATAGCCAGAGTTCCTTGACATAGTCAGAGGTCAACAAATAAAACCGAACAAATTCGTAAAGCGTTCGTAAACAGAAAAAGTCAAATTGTTAAATGAGATTGAACGATCGTACATACATACATACATAAGGAATCTCCATAAGAATTTGTCTCAATAATTCGATATATTCCCGAAAATATTTAACGGTTCAACGAACAAAGAAATCGACAACGTTCGAACTCGAGGTAGAAGTAATGTAAGTAGTAAACTACGTATGTGGCCAGCCTAGCTACTCTTATCGTAAATGAAACGAGTCGATCGATAAGATTATCACTTTCCACGGCAAGAAAACGTTCTCAGCCGTTCGAGTCACCCTCCAACCCTTAACGTATGTCGAGTATCCGCGTATACATAATTAATTTCATCCATTACGCAATTATAGAAGTTATTTCAGAATTTTAAGTCGGACAGCTTGGGAGTAGGAAGGGAACAAAAAACGGTGGGGGAGGGAGGGGGGAGGGGCGTGGGGAGAGGCAGGGAAGAAAAAAAAAATGTCTAGAGAAAGAATTATTGGCGATGGAAATCGATGAATTATTCCTATCGTCGGGGTTCGCTAAGAAAAATGGGGAGAGAAAGTACTCGACAGAAGCTTTTCGAAGCGACTCCTTCAGGATAAGAATATGGAGTTTTTTGTCAGAAGAAAATTTTTTTTATTAGAAAGTCAATCGCACGTTGCTTTTAATAATCGCCGTGTAATTGCTTAGCCGTGTATATTCGAACTTATGATTGCAATTATGTACGTACATATATCGTAGTAGTTAATAACAGTTTGCTTTGTTATCTCTGAACGACATAGTAACTAAGGAAAATGTGTATTAAAAGAGGAAAAAAAAAAAAATACATGTATGACGAGAGCGTGCACGCGTATGTTACGTATACGTTTATTTACATTCATATCAC
The DNA here is from genome assembly GCA_918808275.2 of Dolichovespula sylvestris. Classification (NCBI taxonomy): domain Eukaryota; kingdom Metazoa; phylum Arthropoda; class Insecta; order Hymenoptera; family Vespidae; genus Dolichovespula; species Dolichovespula sylvestris. The sequence goes on along the minus strand of OU964963.1, from coordinate 7,558,455 downwards.
CCTTTGTAAATCCTTGTGTTTTTTTTTTTTTTTAACTTTTTCTTAGAATCCAACTATTATTTTCTATATCCTCGTTATTATAATCTAAATTATTTTAATATTTTCAATGTTTTACATTTCTTCGAAGGATTATTCCAAATTACGAACTGTAAAAGGATCGTTACTATCTGGTTCAGACAGTGAATTTAACTTTATCGGAGAATAATATAAATCTTCTTCTTTTGGAGAATAAGTATGTCGATTAATATGCCGTCCGCTTCGATCACAGTGATATATTTAACGGATAAAATCTTGAACGAATCGATACTTATTTGATTAGATCGATATTTTGTTATCTCTTTGAATAATATCCTATTTTCGAAACATAAAAAGAAACGTACGTGATTCGAATGCAAATGAAAATATTATACTTTCCAATAAATTTTCTTTATAGACGAACATATAAAATATAATAAAGATGTTTCGATATATTTAATTAAAAAAGAGAAAAGTATAAGAAATTGTATATAATCATTGATATATATATATATATATATATATATATATATCTATGATTGATATCAATGAATGATATCTATTTACGATAGAAAAAAAAGATAGAAAATATATAATAGAAAGTGATAGATTTATAATGAAAAAAAGTTAGAAAATATTTAATAGAGGGTGATAGAAAAAAAAAATCTTTTTTTTCTTATCGATACGAATGAATCAATCGATAGACTTTTGATATCTATAGTTGAAAGAACTGTACGATCACAGTAAACGTTATTCGACCATACTTGAGAATATCGAGGAGATTGAAAGAATAGAGAAGTATAGCGTTTAAGACGAACTATGTAGTACGTGTCTCTTTATGCGTACGTAAGTACGACTACGCGCATTACGTATGTTAACTATGTAAGTATGTGTGAATATATTTATACTGTATGTCGCTTTCGTTTGATTAAAAAAGAAAGCTATTCTCTAACATGAGGTAATACTTCGATCGTTATTAAAGACGAGTATCTATTCTTCAACATAACCAAACGAGATCCCGTTATATTGAAAACATGTTTTCGATTATGCATTGCCATTGTAATCGAAGTGATAAATCTAATTTAAAATCCAGCATATCTTTCTATCAGAATAATATTTATGATGACGATTAATTTATCATTCTAAAATTTATATTATTCATTCATTCATTTATTTATTTTGTTCATTATTATTCTCTGAAATTAACGTGATAATTCTCTGAAAATAACGTGATAATAGTAAATGCAGATCTAATATCAATTCTAATAAGTACGATGATAAATATAACGGTAAAGCATAAGAGGTGTCCAACTTCAAATCTACAACTTCATGAACAACGAGGAAGAATATTTTTATGTGATAATATTTATAATTTACTTAATCACCGTATTATTTGATATAATATTTCTACGACTATATATACCATCATAAACTTCATTTTATATATAGTCATCTATGATAACTTATTCTTATTGTTAGATCACTCCTTTTTTAAATTTCATATCGTTAAACGTATCCGATCTCTAAACATAGTTTTTTGTAATATAGTTTAAATTTAACAATAATATTACTAGTACATTTAATTTTAATAATAAACCAGTAATCGTAAAGCTGATAAAATTGTAAATCCAAAATCAAATTATAACTTGATCACTGAATCAACTTACGTTATAACGATATGAAAGTGTTCGAATAAAAGAGTATCTAGTATATAAGACTTTTTTTTTTTTTCTAAATATACTGTATAACCAATTTTCAAAATCATTGATTTATTATATAATATCGACTTGAGATTACAAAGTTGACGCAAATTAAAGAAGTATCGAAATCATGAAAATAATCGTACGTGATTTCAATGTTCGCAGGTAATCTTTGCAGTAAGTTATAGAGGAAAAAGAAAAGGAGAGAGAGGGAGAGAGAGAGAGAGAGAGAGAGAGAGAGAGAGAGAGAGAGAGAAAAGAAACACTCGTATCGTTCTGAAAACGACCCCATGAAATAAGCGAGGATTGCTTGAAGCGTGCTACTTCACAGAAATGCTACGGAGTTAGTTGAAAACTTCATCCCTCGTTCGTACACGCGAAACATGAGTCTACTACGGGATAGATCAGATAGTATCTCTTTCCCTCTCTCTTTCTCTATCTATCTATCTATCTCTCTCTCTCTCTCTCTCTCTGTCTTACTCTCTCGTTGCTTCGACTGAACCGCTTCGGAACGCGTTTCTCTTCCTTTTACTCGAATTATTCGATATTACTCGCTCTTCGATAAACGTCTTTGAGATCGAAGTCCGTTCGAGCTGTATCACCTACGAAAATTTTACCCTTTGAAATAACGACCCTCCCTTTTACCTTCCGTTCGAATGCTCTTTTTTTATCAAATAAAATAATAATTATCGTACGTGCGTATGTACGTGAGCGCGTGGCTGTACGTATGTATATAATATGTCTGTGTTTGTGAAAAAGATAAAGAGAAAGAACGAGTGATTCTAACGGTAATTCAAAATAAAATCTCATCGAAAGATCCTTTCGGTGAGTATATTAAGTTAACGTTTTTTTTTTGTCCACGTCCAATCGAACTAAATTGAGAATCATATCTGAAATCGTTCGTTTATCTTGTCTCGTAATCGTTCGTTACCATTGAAATATTTCCACCAAAACTTCTAACACTCGTTTTATACACGATTTCATCGTTGAAGTACGGATTAGAGGTTTCTTTTTTATCGTTCACATTGATAATTAATGTCTAATATTTAGATATTATTGCATTGTTATAATTTATTATTAAAGCTCTCTTTCCTTTTTTCTCTTTATAACTGTATTTTATTATTCTAATTATATATTCTACAACTATATCGATTACCGCACATACACACACACACACACACACACACATATATATATATTTATTATTTTTTATAATTATATTTATAATGATATCTAATATTTCTATCATTCATAATATACTAAAGATTCATTGACATACTAAACAACTCGTTTGTAAAGAGCTACCTCGTAACACCTATCGCATATCTCCGTTGGACCTCGGCCTCGATTATTTTAGGGTTAATATCGATCTTTTATACTTCTTCCATTACATTGAACTACCCTATCGTTCTGTTGTTAATGATAGTGAAATTTGCATTATTTATTCGATCAAATTATTCAAAAATCTTATCGAAAATTTTCAAGAATTCATTAACGAAACTCTCGTTGTCATATATTTTTTGCCCTTATCACTATGATATGGTTCTTAAATAACGCAAACGGATAAAGATAGAGAAAGAGAAAGAAAGAGAGAGAGAGAGAGAGAGAGAGAGAGAGAGAGAGAGAGAAACGATGACGAATGAAATTAGAATAATAAACGACAAGTCATTCTTTTTCGAGAATTAAGATAGGACTATAAACCGACCTCGACGTTCCCAAGAGTATCACGCAGAAGAAAGAAGTTCATTACCTTTTTACCATGCTCCTTCTATTCGACTTAAAGCGTAAAAGTAACGAACAATTCTGTCTATCTTTCTCTTCCTCTCTCATTATTTCTCTCTCTCTCTCTCTCTCTTTCTCAGGGAAATCTGCTAAGAGTATTGTACTTTATTGCAAGTTTTGTGAACTGTTTGTTCCATGTATTTAAAGACTATGTTTCTTCGTAGTTTCAATTGCCTTTCACTATCTACTCCTAGGATTGTTAACTTAATTGTTTACAACTTATCTACCTTAATTTTTGTCTATATCGTCAAATCTTTTTCTGTAATTTTTCTTTTTTCTTTTTTCTTTCTTCTTCTTTTTTTTTTTTACTCCCCGTCTTACACTTCCTTCAGCAACAATTCCAATTCATCTTGTCGTATTTTGTAGTTTTTATATCTTTCGATCGAATTTCTTAATTTTATCATTAATTTATTAGAAATATCAATTACACGAGCAACTAGCATAATTGTAATGATATATCAGATACTTTTCTTTCTTTTTTCTTTTTTTTTTTTTTTTTGAAGCTCGATTTTTTTATCACCTTCTTCCTTTTTTTTATCGTCCATTATCCATTGTGAAGTTCCTGTTAATCGTAAGGAGTAAAGTATCATAGTGTAAGAAGATATAGACGAATATTGAACGAACTTGAAAATGAAAAAAGATCAGATGAAATTTCGATAATTCGAATAGATTTTCACGTGTTCATCTTGTCGACTAATATTATAAAGAGGTTCCTGTAACGACTGAAGAATAATTTTATTTTATTTTTTTTTTTTTAATTAATATCCAAATGAACAGTTTCTTAATTAGAAAACTTGGTACCATGGAATTCGATATTTACGAATGATCAGTTATTATCTTTCACGTTTATTTTTTATTCAAATTATTGTTCAAACCAATGTTTTATTAATACGAATTTACATATTAACACGATCATGTAATAATATCGAGGAGAGTAATGGGAATTTAATAAAACTTTAATTAAAACATATATTGAAACATGATATTCAACTTCAATGATGTAAGTTTATTTAATGCATTTAATAAATGGAAATTAATATATCCATACAAATACTGACGCTATCTCGTAAACGCTTTCATTGCGATTTATTAATTTTCTAATCGATCGGGTTTTGTATATTAAAACGAGAAACAAATTTAATTCACCATTTTTATTTAAAATTCGATCCTCGACTGTGACAATATTTTCTATAAATATTTTAATAAATGGAATAATTTCGATGTCAAATGACAAAACGATAAGTTTTAAAGATAATGTTTCAAAATACTTCATCATGAATTCTATCCATTTCGCGAAGTTAGGAAAACTTTGATGTAACAACATTGGTAAACTTATTTTCTCGGGTTATTACGAACGTGAGTACTTCGATCTCGCAATCCACGTTCTTTTTCGAAAGAATCATCTATTTTTCAAACCTGACTCTTTTACCGAACGATCTGATTTTTCGAGGTGCAAAAAATAAAGAAAAAATAAATAAAAGAAATAAAAAAAAAAAAAAAAAAGAGAGAAAATGATATTTCGAAGAAGATAAAAATCGACTTGGTAGGTCGCAAAGAAAAGAAACAAGAAAAAGAATGAAAGAGAGAAAAGAAAATGAGAGAGAGAGAGGGGGGGGGGAAACGTTAGAGTATCTTCGAAAACAACGTGACGCCTTCACCTCCGGTCGTCACTCAAGTTACAATGGAGGGTTCTTACAAGTTCGTGTAAGCAAGGGAGAGAGAGAGAGAGAGAGAGAGAGAGAGAGAGAGAGAGAGAGAGAGAGAGAGAGCGAGATAATAAGAAAGCCGAAGGCAAAAGGATGGTTGCCTCTAACACGGTTGGTTCTAACAACTTAATTACAACACAAGGAACTTCGATAGCGATCGATAAAATATACATTCGCACCCTTATCGATATAAAATTCAATCGGAAGAAAAGCTTCTTCGTTATTCGTTCGTTTTTCTCTATCAGACGTATAAGAATACGGTCTCTCTCTCTCTCTCTCCTTTCTATCTCCACGAATAAGTCGATTAAAAAAGAAAAAGGAAAAGAGAAAACGAAGAAGAGATGATTGCTAAGTGAGAAAATGTTCTCCTGTAATTTCTTTCGCAATTTTATTATTTATTATCAACGATATATTAATAATATATATCGTTGCACCCATAGTAAGTTGAAAACAAAGAATAATGCGAATAAATAATAATATGGCAAAGAATTGTTCATTTTACTAACTACGTTCGCTTTTGACGTTCACCCAAACGAGACATTGATTTCTTCGATAATTTTCAGTGAAAAAAAAAAGAATGAGAGAGAGAGAGAGAGAGAGAGAGAGAGAGAAATGCTGGATTTTCAGGATTAAATTAAAGAGCGTTTGAACAGTATTTAATCGGCTGTTCTTTGATATCATTAAATATTGATTATTTGCCTCTATATGCCTATTCCTCTCTCTCTCTCTCTTTCTCTCTCTCTCTGTATATATATATATATATATATATATATATATATATATATATATATACACATACATATATATATATGTGGTTTTTATCACATCATATAACCCGAGCCTTTTTCTCACGATATTTTGTTAGAAAACGAATAAGTTTTAATCATTATTGTTCTTTTTTCTCTTTTTTGTTAACTCTAACGAGTAAACGATGAATGATACTCGAACGAAAAAATAAATGTTAAAACGTCAAAAAAGGAAATAGAATGTGTGTCTCTCTCTCTCTCTCTCTCTCTCTCTCTCTCTCTCTTTCTCTCGTTACGACTTTAATAAACGTTGTTATTATCGGTTTTTGTACGTCAAAACTTTCCAAGGTGACCTAGAATATGAAAGTTTCCATTTTGAGATACTTTTATAGCTGATACCAACCAACTGTGCAACTTCTTCGCATACGGTATCGTATTTATTTGTTCGGGCGCGTTACGCTTTGAACACGTTCATTATCGATTTAATACGTACAGATATTTGTAATTGATTTAGATCGATGAAATGAAATTAAAAGAACTATAGTATCATTTAACAAACAATATTATTCTTGATTTAGAAGTGACTAACTCGTAAATTACTCAGTATTGTTTGATAAGGATAATATAGTTTTTTATTTTCTACTATTATATTCCATCGTTAAGCATTATCGTTAAAGTTTTTGTTGTACTTCTTCTTTTCTTTTCTTTCTTTTTTTTTTTCTTTTGCTTCAGATCATCATACGCGACGTACCGCGATCCGATTGACAGTGTAAGATCGACATTTTTTCCTTTGGCTGTGGGCTCTATCGTCGATCGTTGGGGAAAGTGAAAATTGTGCTTAAAATATTATCGGTATTTCGATGATTTCGACAAATCGAAAAATTAACGAAATAACATTTTTTTTCCGCAGCCAGACTTCCGGACCGTAAAAAAAAAAGCATCGTCCCGATTGTATACACAAAACAAAGAACATAAATCACAGATCACTCAATCAATGCATTTTTAGTGCAATCAATTTCACAGTTTCTATCACCTTCTCTCTCTCTCTCTCTCTCTCTCTCTCTCTCTCTCTCTCTCTCTCTCTCTCTCTCTCTCTCGCTCTCGTTTCGTACTTTATGTTTATTTTACGCTGACCTTTTATCTTTCTTTTACTCATTTAAAGCCTTGTTGACTGTTTTATAACTAATGTCTCGGCAATTGAAATAGCCTGCACTTTCCGCCGAATCGTAAAAAGCAATTATATAAAATTTTATTTCAATTGGATAAAAATAATAAGAGCTTTGGAGAAATGACAAAAATATGAATAAGGATTTTTATATTAATAATAATAGTGTAATATAATATATTAACTATAATACGTATAATGTTTATTAATACTAAACAGATAATAATTATATTTATGGAATAGATAAAGCTCAACGATATTGTAAATTCTCCGAAAATAATAATTGTGCTGAAAATTGTACTAGATTTATAAAATAGCTCCAATTAGTCAATCTATCTAACTAACTGAATCTATTGTGGAATCATTGAACAATATATAATACTGTAAAAAAATATCAGACCTGTATTAAAAACAATTTATATATATATATATATATATATATATATATATATATATATAAACACGATTAATGACATATATACACAAATAAAAAAAAATTTACTGATTACATTTGATTTTATACTTTTTAGAAATATTTTCAATAATAATACACATAACATAAAATATCTTAAATACAACGATTTTGACAAACCTCTTTCCTATTTATATAAAAAATGAAGCAAATAAAACAAGAAATTTCTATTAATTCAAGAATTCAAGAAAACACGAGACATATATTTCTTCAGCCATCGTAGCTCGTTATTGTTACCGTTATCCTCGAAAATAATTTGAAAGATACTCTTAATTAACAAGATCGGTAGAGTTTGAAAAGTTTCCTCGAGTTGCACGACATCCACTTCGATCCTGCGTATATCGAAAGAAGTAAAAGTTAAACTGAACTAAAAGAGGACAATACAACTTTTCTCTCTCTCTCTCTCTCTCTCTCTATCTCTCTCTCTTTCTCTCTCGCACGTTCAGAGAGAACGGGGGTGTAGCAATCCAGGAGAAAGGGAGGCAAAGGGTGGAGGGTTACTCGTTAAGCTTCGAATAAGCTCCGCGTACAGCTCTGCCTTAAGGGCTTGATGACGTAAACAACGATAAACCTGTCCTGTATAAATGGCTGCATAAACCGTACCCAACGACAAATAACTCTGAGATAATATATTAACTTTTTTTCTTAGCTTTCCAGTTACATCTTCTTTCTTTTACTTCTTTTCTTCTCATTCCTCTTTCTTCTCTTTCCGTTTCCCTTATTTTTTCTCCCCTTTCTTCTCTTTTTCCTCTTTAACTTCTTCTTCCTTCTTCTTTTCCTTTAACTTCTTCCTCTTCCTTTTCTTTTTCTTTTTCTTTTTCTTTTTCTTTTTCTTCTTCTTCTTCTGAACATAGTGTCCGTTAAGGACAATGATCGTCAACCGTGTTTAAAAAACAATAACAATAAATAACAATCACAAAGATCTTTCTGAATTGTCAGATTTTATCCTTTCAATAATTACAAAGGAAGAAATAATAATTCTTAAATTAAACTTAGAAAGAAAAATTCTTTTAATGTTGAAGTTGCCACGAGAATGACGAGTAGGATACAATACGTTTTGATTATATACAGATATTACATCTCTCCCTCTCTCTCTCTCTCTCTCTCTCTCTCTCTCTCTCTCTCTCTTTGTCTTTCACGCTTTTATGCTTGTCAAACTGTCTTGACATCCTACTTTCTAATAGCGCTGTAAAATCATTTTAAAACTCATTCGTATTTATATCATACCTCGGACAATTTTAATTGCTATTAATTATAGTCGAAAAGAGATTCATTATTACTCGACGAACAAAAAAGCCAAGAGGAATTTTTTACGAAAAGATCAAGTCCTATCGAAAGTTTTCTACACCATCGTCGCGTTTGTTTTTTTCTTTTTTTCTTTTTTTTTTTTTTTTTTTTTTTAAGTAAGTATAAGAAATGATGAATCGTTTTATGTAAAACAATAACGACTCTGTGGGATATAAAAAAAAAAAAGAAAAAAAAAGAAAAAGAATCTAATAATTTATTCGACTTAATTGAAATTAATTTATTTAGATTAAATTTCGTTTTAATCGTTGGCATTCTTGATTCGGTTGCACATTGTAATCTACGTGATTAGCATAATTTACATACGAATATACAAGTAATACAAATATGCATTGAGAAGCTGTCCAACAAGGTGTTCTATATTACGTTCAAAATTAAAGCCAAAAATTAAGGTATTCCCGTAAACCCCGTTACGCATATGTATGTAGTACAGATATGTAGTATATCAGGGAACGTGTATATAAATGCTATTGTTTTGGTAAACAAATGGGAAAATATTTCCTTTAAGCGGAAGGTAGAAACAAACGAAAAAGCGATTTTCGTTTCATCGAGAATCCAGTATGCCACGATTATTCTTTTCATCGTTCATCAATTTTTCACGGTTTCACGGTTCCTCGGTTTCCAAGTATTTGAATAGTAATTGTTCGCAACCTCAACGCAAAACATTTTCTCTTCTCTCCCTCCCTCTCTCTCTCTCTCTCTCTCTCTCTCTTTCTTTTTCTCTCACTCACACAATCAGAATTTTCCAACTTGTCCAGTTTGCCTGGAACAATCGCGTGGTTGTGTTATCGATTAGTACAAGTTTAACCGCGTGTACTTTAATGTCCTTTCGAGTTTATATTTGTTCTGCACGATAAAAAGAAAGGAAAAAAGAAAGAAGAAATAGAAGTAAAAGAAAATCTTCGGAATACTTCAAAATGCTTATAAAACAAAAGAAATTATATATATATATATATATATATATATATATATATATATATATATATAAGGTGTACAACTTTGCTTCCGCCGTTTCCGATTCGTAATATATATAATTTAAGATATAATTTAAGATAAATTATATATATAAATATATAAATTATATATATATATATATATATATATATATATATATATACATATTTATATTATATATTATGAAGTGTTATATATATATATATATATATATAAAGATGTATCTCTCTTGGATATTATTTGAGATTGATAGAAACGATTCTGAAAGATATCACCTTCTCATCCCTTTAAATATAACATTTTGCGCGCGCATAGGCATAAAAATTTACTCGTCATGTTATTACCAAGCTTGGCGAATTCGTCGATTGTATCCGATGATTTATTGCTTGGTCTATAAAAAAGCTTCTTCATCTATCAGTGTCCCGACTTACAAAAAGGCAATCGACCGCATTTTGTCAATAGCCACTGTACCTCCGGATGATGGCCCGAAGATGAACGAAAGTAGTTTTATTTGACACACAATACGCGTGTCCCATCGAACTATCATATTTTTTAATATTTACATATGATAACAGATGACGATAGAAAAAAAAAAAAAACGAAAGATGTATGAATTGTACCGATATATTTTCATAATTATCGGTTCGTCATTGATATTTAATCTTTCATACGAATCATTATGATTGACATTATTGTGTTATTATAAAAAAAAAAAAAAAAAAATAATAATAAAGAAGAATTAGATATTTTTTTTTTGGTCTTGCTTTTATATGATACAATAATTGACGCATCGTTCTAAAAGACGATAAACATTTTTTACACTTACATTATCCACAGAACGGATCGTAACTAATCATTATTAATTCGTTGTGATTTTAATCGCAGTTTAACGATACGATTAACTAAGTTTCGGTACGTCGAATAAATAACAAATTTAACATGTATATCCTCTTACACGGTAAATACACGAAACGTCTGACACTTCTCCACGGAGATCAGTGGAGAAATCCAATTAATTTTTGATCAACCACGATGGATGCTCAGCACCTACATATATACAGGACGTCCTACCTAACTTAAGCATCTTAAATATCTCCGTTGGATGTAACGGTACGAAAAAATTTTAGAATAAGAAATCATTTCATTTATAAAACAATAACGTTATCATTTACATGAAGAAATCCTTTTCTTTACGATCATTTTGTCTCAACATTTCGAGATCATCGATGTTTACTTTTAAAATAAATCGATCATATTGTTTATTTTATAAGTTAGAACAATGCAATAAGTAGAAAAATAAAATATAAATTTATTAAAAAAAAAAAAAGAACAAAAGTCCTATTTTGTAATCTCGAAAATAAGTCATTGCTTATGATAATATTGTTATTTCTTTGAATCGGACAATTTTTTTTTGTTTTTTTTTTTCTTTTTGTTTTTATTGAAATTTATTATATCATATTATCAAAAACCATGGGGATATTTTAGACTGTTCAATTTAAATAGGATACTCCATATATATAATATAATACAATACACACAGACACACACACACACACACACACACACACACATGTATGTATTATATGTATATTATATGCATATATATATATATATATATTTCATCATGTAACACACAAAACTCGTAGAGAAACTCTCATGTTTCTTCGTGTACGTTTGAATAGTACATACATACTTATGTATGTATATACGAAGGACGAGAGAACAGCCGTGTTCTTCCTTTATCTTGTAAAACATCCAACCACCATGAAATCGTTAGAGGGGAAATGCGTAAAATTTATGATTCATAGAATTCTCGATCCTCACGTGTCTCGCATGTCGAGAGATCGATATATAAATTTTCAAGACGACGAACGAACGAACGAACGAACGAACGAACGAAGAAAGTAGAAAAGGGAAGTAAGAACGGATATCTAAGCTTATCCTTACCTCTCTCTCTCTCTCTCTCGTTCTATCTACCCATTCATCCATCCATCTTTCTTTCTTTTTTTCCTTCCTTCTTTCTTTCTTTCTTCCTTTTTTTCTTTCGAGAAGCTACGAAAAGTTCTCTCACGGGGCCAAGAAAACTAAGATGGTAGAATGCAGTAAGATACGAACAATCGGTCCCAGAGTGACGGATATTTAATTTTCCATGAGCCGTACCATCCGGCAAAGGATTGATTTCCCTTCGTATTACAGGTCCTCGTTTTATAGTCTAACCTTCCTCCAATCGGCCGAATATCGACTGACACCGCTGGATGGTGAGATTTCTACAAAGGAGAACCATTTTCATCTCTCTCCCTCCCTCCCTCCCTTTTGCCGTCTGATATTCAATTATTCTCGAATAAAAGGGACTCGACCATACATATATCCCCTTTCTCTATATCCTCTACTGCTTTTCTATTTTCATTAATTTATCTCATCTTTTGAAATTTCACATCTAATATATATTTACTTATTTATTTAGAAATTTACATTTAACTTCCAACTCTATTTCTGATCTCATTACGTATGTATCACTCGATTCATGGAAATTCTTTTTTTCTCTCCCCTCTCTCTCTCTCTCTCTCTCTCTCTCGCTCCGTATATAAATAAAGTTTTTCTTATTATCCGAACCGAATGGAGTATTATATGAACTTATATTTCTATTTGTAGTTTAATTAAAGTTGATTATTGTATTATTTATGATTTTTATTCTCGATAATTTTTTTTATCGTATCCTACTGGTAGTAAACAAATCTACCATTCGTTCATTCATTCTTCCCCCCCCCACCCCCCCTCTCTCTCTCTTTCTCTATCTTTCATTTAACTATTCGAACAAGTTTTATCATTTTCTTAGAATTATACAATCTTGCAGCTTCTTATTTTTTTGCGACGACCCGTATACGATATCACCATAGATATATCCCAACTATTCAAACGATCTCACGCGCGCGAGCCTAATTCACGATAAGATAGAGAACCCTGGAATTACCATCCCTCCCCTTCCCACCCCCCGATTTACCACCCCTTCCCCCTTGAATGCGACCAAGTGGAAGTACTCAGTCACGCAGAAATCAAGCCGATCGTACCGGGAAGGCCGATTGTTGTTGATGGAAGATGATTCAAAGTAGTTTAGCGTTACAATGTATCACGATTAATATCTATGTTATATATGTATAAACGCAATTATTTATGATTTCATTAGCAAAATCAGCGAAATCATTTCCGAGCGATAACAGATAAATTATTATCGGCGTAACGAATATCGCGAATAGAAACGAACGTATCGGAAACGGTAATTTTGTTAAATCCTCAGAATACTCGATCTCTCTACGCTTTAACAAAACACGATACGATTATTGTTATTGGTATTATTATAATAACCGATACTCGGTTAAATACGAATTTATACGTTTAAATTTCTCCCTACGTTCCACTTTATTGATCGATGATAAACAAATAAGAAAATCCTGTGAAAATATTTTATTACGAATTATACCGAAATTAATAAGAAATTAATTCGCGATATTTTTTTATACGATTAAAGCTTAAAAAAACTTGGATTGCGTAACTCTAACAAAGTGTTTACGTTAATCGAGAGAGAGAGAGAGAGAGAGAGATGCACGAGTTTCGTAATCGTTGAATTCACGATCTGTATTTAAACGCGTGTTAATTTGTGAACAATGAAGAAGGAAGAAAGAAAAGAAAAAAAAAGAGAAAAAAAAGAAAAGGAAGAAACGAAACCCAAATCGTCTGATTGTTAAATGACTCGCTTTCTTCAAGCATCTCGTAATAATATTATTTTATACTAACCATTTTAGAACTTTCCGCGAGTAATAATATTCGTCGTTAGACGACAGCGATACGACATTATACGATACGATACGATATGATATGAATACGGTTGCGGAGAGGGGGTACGAGGGGACCTCCTCAGTTTAGCTTAAACGCGATTTTCAGGAAGCCATAAATTTCGTAACACGTCGCTTTCTCTGCAGTACCTAAGGCTGTCCATATGTCGGTGTCATCCGTATTTCATACGCGCTTGTTGACAATAGATGTGCCGGAAGAAGTTACCAGTCGTTAAATTCGGACAGAATGATGGGAACCCGACGTAAACTTCGTAATGGACTTCCGAAAGGCTCCCTCGTCGCAACTATGGACAGTGTAGCGTCGATTTATCCACCCTTAACCACCCTTCTCTCTCTCTCTCTCTCTTTACATCTATCTATCTGTCTCGATCTGTCCGTCTCTCTGTCTCATTCTCATTGTCTCTCTTTCTTTTTATTAGTTTTCCTTTCTCTGTCTTTGTCTATCCTGTTTCCCTTTTTCTCACTCATTCTATCTGTCCGTCCGTCCGTTCGTATGTCTGCCTTTTTTTTTCTCTCACTCATTCTCTCTTTCTGCCTATATGTTTCTCTTTTTCTCTCGTTCTGTCTGTTTGTCTGTCTGTCCTGTCTGTCTGTCTCTCTCTCTCTCTCTCTCTCTTGCTTTCTATATCTTTATCTCTCTTCCTCTTTCCCTCCCTTCCCTCGGGATTTACGATTTCTCGTAAATTGAGTTTCGCTGCCGAATTGTCTCCTCTCTTTTTCTCTCTCATACCAGCTCGATCCGCGACAAAGCTACGAACGAGTATCGTTCTGAAACGGGAATGGAAATGTCGCTGAAAAATACAGGCGATAGCGCGAAAGATCAGACGCGAGTTTTCCGACCACCGTTTCACTTCGTCGCTAACCCTTCCCCTTCCCACTACTCCTCTCCTCGTCATCGTTTTACCGTAAGCTTCGAATTATTTTGTAATTCTATCAACATTGAACGGAAACACTTAATATGCATATGCATATGTATATATATATATATATATATATATACACACACACACACACACACGCACAAGTATATTTTTTCTGGATAGACGGGACATGTTTTTCTTTACGCTTGGATTTATTTTTAATCAAAATTGACAATTAAACATTTTGTGTTTCGTTTGATTTAACTTTAACGTTACATTTCATTTAATATCACTCTTCATTTTCTGCCTTTCGTTCTTTTTTCTTTCTTTCTTTCTTTCTTTCTTTCCTTCCTTCCTTTTTCTTTTTTTTTTTTATCTATTTCCGTTTATTTGTATTTTCCCGTAATTACGTAACGAGATAAATCTTGTTACTTACGAGAGATAAAAGTTAGAATATTATGAATATAAAATAAAATGTGATTTAACTTGTTAGCAATAATTTTTTATGCATCCATATACGTGAGTATACGCGTATATATACATGTATATATTCTTTTTTATTTATTCATTAATCCCTCATTTTCAGATTTAATACGATTCATTATAAATAAACAAAAGCGTTTATGGGGTAATTTTATTAAACGTTGAATAGTCGTGGGTTGAAATATTTTGCGCGTTATAAAAAAAAAAAAAAAAAAAGAATTAGAGGGATTAAACGGAGCAATAACGATGATCAAAGCTCGAGAAAAAAAGAAAAGAATCCCTTGTTAGAGTATTAGCGTCAGTGCAAACGAATTTTAAGGTGCCGAGGAAGAGACTCGCAGGGTGTTCGAGCAAAGGACAAGGAAAAAGGTAAGAACGAAGAGGTTGCTCGTTTCGTAAGTAGGTCGCATCTCACAGCTCGATATCGTCGAATACTCTTTTGTGTTCGTCGTTAAATTGGGTTACGGGGATGCCTCACGACCGTGAGGGTTCTTTCACTTTTATAGAACCCACGCGGAATTCTAATGTCATACTTTTGATCGATCGAAAATCGACGTTGGATTTTAATGAACGATTTTCAAGCTCGCGAGGTTAATGCACTTTTTCGAAAGTCTCATACGTCTACGGAATGAAGCTTCACATGAAGATTGACGTTCGTTCGACCTCTTTTTTCTTGCTTTTCTTTCTCTCCCTCTCTCTCTCTCTCTCTCTCTTTTTTTTGTTAACAATCAATAAAATATTTCATTCCTCTTCGAGTTAAAACATCGTAGTAGCATCGAGTATATAACAAAAAAAAAAAAAAGAAAGAAAAAGAAAATTCTACGATAACGATTTCATAATCTATGACCCGATTTTTTGTTTTACGTATCAAAACGATATAATTTCAGGCTAATTGTTATTGCAATTGATACTGGGCATGACCATACCATACTAAGTATAATTTATACCGTACAAGTTTCGATGGTACGAAATAAGAATAAAGGAAGAAGAAGAAGAAGAAGAAGAAGAAGAAGAAGAAGAAGAAGAAA
>OU964963.1:7519888-7539888 GCA_918808275.2 Dolichovespula sylvestris | reverse complement strand
ATTTAAAAAAAAAATAAAAAAATAAAAAAATAAAAAAAAAATCATTTACGCGGTAGAGCTCATTTACAATTATAACATTAAAAACATTTCGCGTGTTCAAAAAAGAATCTTATAATGAAAAAATATCATCATAAATTTATTTAATTAACTAAAATCTTATAATTACATCGAAGAAACAACGAAGCCCTCATATATTTGTAATATTAGTATTTTGTGATTACAAAAAGACAAAAGAAAAAAAATTCAATGGTAAAAAAAATGAACGCAATAATTAAATTCATTTAAATAATTAAAATATTTCAAGATTATCGGAGGAAAACGCAGTCCATAATTATTCGTGTTAGAAAATGTTCAAGTAAGGTATGAATAATTAAAAAGACATAATCGCACCTTTCTTGCTTACTCGCTCGTAAGAATCGCGTTGTCGGTTCCGAGTTGGTCACGAGTACGAGTTCGGTGTAGTAAAATTCTCAGCGTCTTCTCTCGGATGCTGCTGCTCCGTGGAAAGTGAAGCTTCAAACTTTCGACTTGGCGAAGTCGTAATTCAATGTGATGTTCGACCTGAGCGTCGTTATCGGCTTCGAACTTTAAGTCCTTGTCCCTACCTTTCTCTCTCGCTCTGTTCCTTACTTTTATTTCTTTTTTATCTTTTCTCCCCTTTCCTTCCTTTTGGTTTCTCTTTTCTCATTTTTCATAATAAATTTTTTTTTTATTATGGAAATACATACATACATACATATATATATATATGTATATATATAATAATACTTCGTAATAAATATTTTCATAACAAATATTTGTTGTTATATAGGATTACCGCCGAGAAAATGTGATGTTAATTTGAATTGCAACGAATTTGTTCACATTATGTTTAAATTGTATGGCAAATTTGTTCTTAATAACGAATAAACGTTAAATATTAAAAAAAAAAAAAAAAAAAAAAAAAAGAACAGAAAAATGTTTCGATTTTCACGACTCCATTAATTTTATAAACAATGATAACTATTGACGACAATAACAATTGTTACGGTTATTGGTTTAGTTTAGTTTATTTAAGTTGCATTATACCGTACGTGAGAAATGCTAAAGTTCATTGGTGCTCGTCCTCGTCGTTAAACATACTCCTTGATTTTCGAGTAATCCCTTGTCCGTCATGGAAAATTGAGTAATTAACGTAACACCATAAGTGCTCTCAATTTACGCGATAACGATGGATAACCTCTTGCAACATGCAACTCTGTAACTTCGATTCGTCTCGTGGATCTCTAATGAAATCGCGATAATTATCTTAATTACAGGCGCAATTAGATGGAAACCCGTCTAATATCCAAAAGGAGAAGATGAGATCTCGTACGTCGATGAAAAGGAAACGTACCGAGCGTTTCGTATGAATGCAGCAAAGGTATTAAGTCGCGATTAGGTATACGAAATGTTTTAATTTACACGAAAAAAAAAAACCCCACCGGAAATGTTTCCTCTCATAATTAGACGTACGAATTTATTTCATACAAATGAATTCAATGATTTAAGAACTTTTAATTATCGTAACATTTAAACGATCGAAATTATAACGATTTTAGGAGACAAATCGAATCATTAAAATTGATTAATTGACATGTAATCATATATACAGAAACCGATGTTGAATTTCAATTGAATATTTCCTATCTTCAATTTATATGTAACTTCGAGAATAATTCAAACGTTATTACTTAATAATTTCCACATTAATTGGAGACAGAAGTTAATTATTTTTGTACTTTGCATTTACCTTTATTAATTAATTTATTAAATATTACGCCCGAAGGAAAACAAAACATTACATTATAACGTCGATAACATTGTCATTTTTTTAAGCTCCTTATGCAGGCAATACGCAATACAAGCGTGTATAAATATATTGTCTATCGTAAAGGGACTTAAAATAATCTTTGATAATTAATATTTACCAACGATATTATCGATGAAATGTAAAATACTATCGATCTCAAAGTTCAATATTTAATATTCATATAAAAACAAGATTCCACAGATCATTAATTCGTTTTCTCTATTACTTTATGAATTATTCATTCGTTAGAATTTTCACGATATCAAGAGAACAGTGAACTCCCTGTGGTCGCGCCTAAAAATTGCAGGAGAACCAGTGAAATGAAATGAAATAAAAGATAAAGAGAGAATCGAGAAATGAAGGATGTTAGAATAATACGAAAAACGACTCAGTTGTGGAATTGAAGATGCGAGAAGTAAAAAGAGGAAAAAGAAGCATCCGTATACTCGAGCAGTTGCTATGTCGAGTTCTCGAGCGAAGTTCATGTGAATGTTCTCGCGAAGACGAGAAAGAGAGAAAAAAGAAGAGAAGAAATAGAGAAAAAGAAAGGACGGTGGATAGATAGAGAAAGAAAGAGAGAGAGAGAGAGAAAGAGAGCAACAAACGAGATCTCTTATAGAATTTAACATACTACATAAATTTTACGAACGATTTTGTCGAGGTTATTCAGATGCTTTTAACCCCACGTAAAGAAATGTTTAAACGCGTTGTCAAACTATAGAGAAATTAGATACATTCAGAGACGTTAATAGATCGCGCGCAAACGCGTTATATAAAAAAGGATTCCACTTCGAAGACTATAACGCTATTTTCGTGTTCATCGATAGCGCCATAACCAAAAGCACGTCGAACATGATCCCAAATTATAAGATGGATTATTTATCGCACGACAAAAACGTAACGTAATGCTATTCCATTCGATTTTAATATTTATTTATTTATTTATTTATTTATTTATTCTCAACGAGGCGAATATTTTGATCTCCTAACGAATCGGATTTCTCGAAATTCGATGAAAAATATATATCGATGGACTGCTGACATTTGAAAATATAAAAGAGAATGGAATACAAGCGAAATGATGTACACGCGAACAAAAAAATAGAAATGATGACGGATCTTCGATTTAAATATTCCAACGTAAAAAAAAAAAGGAAAAAAAAAGAAAAAAAAAATAGAGGAGAAAAAAAATTTCGTCCTCGACGAACGAGTTTGAAAATTTATCGCACGCTTCCGAACGATATGTGTGCGTATACCGAACGCAAAGAGAGAAAGAGAGAGAGGGGGAGAGAGAGAGAGAGAGAGTCGTTCATTCCTCGTGGATTACTTCATTCCTCGGCCATCGGAAGCACTTGAATTCCAGGACGTCCAACTGTTCAATTGAAAATCCCAATATTCCTCCGTCATCGATGGTGCACAACGTGTTTCGCGAGAGACCCCTCAACGAGTTGTTCTCGTGACACGACTTTGTCCTGGAATTTGCTGGCGATTTTCTATACACATAAACATACGTACACACACGTACACGATCACGAACACGCGCACGCGCGCCCACTAACCCGCTCGTATATAAACACGTAAATGCATACAAGAGTAAATCATCCAAGAACAGGAAGGACTTTCAACTAAGAAATCTCTTCGGATATATTCGAATTTCCCGCTCTTTTTTTCCCTCTGAAAAATCATTCGTTACGTGTAAAGAAATTCGAATTTCTCAAAACCAATAAAAACGCGCGCGCGCGCGCGCGCGCACACACACACACACATATACGATAAAGGCGTGAATGTAATTCCGTACAGGTGAATAACGGAATTAATTACGACACTATCAAATGGGAAAGTTCTCCGCATGACTGAAATTCAGAGAACAACATCGTTAACAGCACCGCGAACGTCGTCATTGCTGGCGTAGCAGGCGTTACATTGAAGGCTCATGATACGCGTTAGGTTGGTAATGCTTAATTGGACGATATTTGCCGAACTCATGTAATCACCTGTTGCTCCTTCGAACCTCTCCTTTCTACTCTTATACGTTCCGATCTCGAGAAGAACTCTCTCTCTCTCTCTCTCTCTCTCTCTCTCTCTCTCTCTTTACTTAAATTCATTGTTAAATAATTGAGAAACAATACGAAGAAAGAAAACGTTACTATCAGCAATAAAAAGGAAGGTAGAAGAAAATAAAAACAACAGCACCTCTGTGTGACAAAGGATAACTCGGCATATTTTAAATATTCTTTCTTATGCATATCCGATCTTTTATGAATTTCATAATTTTTTAATAATACCGCCATTTTGAAAGCGTAAGTCGAGTCGAACTGTAATTACTTTCGGATCTTTCTTGCAAATAATTTCAATTTCGTTCCAAAGAATTAATTTATTCATATATTCAGACGATAGATCGAACGACAACATATTAATATTTAGATTTTTATATGTAAAGATCCAAAAAAGGTTTTTTCGTCAGGTTAAAAATAAACTCTCTCTCTCTCTCTCTCTCTCTCTCTATATATATATATATATATATATATATATATATATAAGCATAAAAAGTAGAAACTAAGATATCGTTTTATAGGGATAAAAGAGAGTACACGTATAATAATTACGAAGAAATACTGAGAGTGTAAAAGATAGAGGAAAGTTGAAGAAGTAAAGCAAAAAGAGAAACATCGTGAATAGATGAAAGGAAGGGTGTAGAATATCTTAATGTTTTATTTATTATACAAAGGGCAAGTAACGCGGAATTATCTTTTAATTAATGACGAAGCTCTGACGAAAACGAGGGTCCTCGGTTGGAGATTTATAATGCGAAAAAAAAAAGATAAGAAAAAAAAATAAAAAGAAAGAAAGGAGGAAAGAAAGGGGGGGAGAAAAAAGAATGAAAAAGAAAGGGGAAAGAAAAAGAAAGAAAGAAGGGTTGAAAGGATGTGTCTTTTCGCAGATTTACGTAGAGAGATATTAAGATCTATGCGTCTCACTTAACGAGGCCTCGGACGAATAACCATCGTTGTGTATTCAATTAATTAATCCCCCGTGAGCTTACTCGAGATTTATGTTGTTGAAAGTAAGGGTCGACGCTGAGTAACACACCGAACGATAAGTCGATGTGGACGGGCACAAAATAGGATGAAAATATTTTAATTTTCGAAAACGAAGGATTTACATACAATATGGCAAGGTGTCCCACTTTCAACAAAAACAAATTGCATGAAAAGCTTTGATATTTTTATGGAAAAATAATATTGACAATAACAAATTATTTCAATGAACAAAATTTATACAAAATTTTATATCTTCGATAACGAAGAGTTCGCTTTTTTCTATTATATATAAATATAAAATATGTATATATATATATATATATATATATATATATATATATATATATATTTCTACAATCGTAATCTAATAATTACTTGTATCCGTTCGTAATGCTCCAATCATTAAATTCATATGGAGGCAAAATTATAAAATATTAATATTTAATGTAGTATAAATTATAATGTATAATGTAAGATGTAGAATATAATAGCTTTTCATTAAATTTCATCAAAGAAAGTATGATATATATATATATATATTATAAGATTAATCCAATCTATATATCTATATAGAACCTTTCTATCTATTTTTATTCTTTTTTTTTTCTTTTCTTTTTTTTTTTAATTAAAGAAATTTCTCAATGTTAAAGTGAAACAATGATTGAAACTATGAAGACAATAGTATTAAAAAAGAAAAAAGTAGTAGAAGAGAAAGAACGAATAAACGGGATGGGTTTGAAATATGCGTTTCTCGATCGTTAAGGTAGACATTAAGGAAAGTATTTCTTAATTAGTAGCTTGGTCTAAAACGACGGTCAAAAGCCGTGCAACCTTAAAAAGTCGGAGTAACCATCGTTGGCGCTCCCTTGAACACCCAAGCCGAGCCCTAATGCGGGAGTTTCTCGTAGATCATGATTTGTCTCAAGTGCTTAAACTTTTCCATGTCAACGTTCTTCTGGATGATCGATATTAAACGTTAGCTTGATCCAAAATTAACGCGGCCAATGATACCGCCCGTCACATTAATGTTAATACTAAAAACAAAATCCACCCTCCGTTTTATTTTTTCCTTTTTGTTTTTCCTTTATTCTCATTTATTCTGATAACATTTATTAATAACAATAACGTTATTACGATTGTTTATATTATATTTTTTCTGAAAAGGGTTAGAAAGGAAAATGTCGATACTTGTATGTGATCATTATCAATAAAAGTAAACGTTTTATATAGTTTACAGATAAAAGAGAAGTTATAATACTTGAAAAGTTTGATTTTTATACATTAACACACACACATACACACAGAGACAATATTACTGCTTTGATGAACAATTGAGAGGTTCACACATGTATATATATATATATATATATATATATATATATATATATATATATATATTATATAAATTATATTATATATATATGATATTGAAAAATATTGATGACATTAACGAGACAATACAAAAAAGTATTAAACGTACGAAAGACATAAAAAAAGAAAAAAATAAGATCATGAAATTGAAGATGGTAAAATTGATCTTTGTGGATTTTTACGTTAGTTCTTTTCTGCTCGTTGAAAAACGAACGTTTTCCTTTATGGCCAAAATTTCATCGCTTTGTGCCTGGACGCAAGCCTCGGGTGAACATTTTTCTACTTTCCGACGGGTGTCGCCTATCGTAAAGACAACTTTATGGTTTGTCACACGATAGCACACACTTAAATGTACCACGATAGTTCTCTATTCGTGAAAAGGGAAACAAAGAGAGAGAGACAGCGAGAGAGAGAGAGAGAAAGAGAGAGAGAGAAAGAGACAGAGACAGAGAGAGAAAGAGATAAAGAGAGAAGCAAAAGAAAAGAAAAAAAAATGCGAAATGGAGCTCTGTAAAAGCGAAATTTTTTCGGGCATCCTTTCTTCCATTTTTTTTTTTTTTTTTTTTTTTTTTTAACAAAACTACATATCCATGAAACAAAAACGTAGTGTGTATATATATATATATATATATATATATGCTGGAGGAAACCAATCTTGCAAAAATTCAACAAATCAACGAGTGAATATTGTTCGAATAACGTAACAAACGAATTCGTCAATTTTTCATCACATCGACGGTAACGACAAAAACAGCTATGGCATGATAACAAAAATGACAAACCGAAAACGATTCGATTTTTTTTTTTTCACATTGGAATCGAAACGATACGAATTCTCGACTTCAATTCGTTTAATGCTTTTTGAAGAATATTTCAGATATTTCTATGTATGTACATTTATGCAAAAAGAATTTATCATCATTTCCATTATTTCCGTATATGTTCTTTCTCGATGCATGTGTTCAAATATGTATAAACATTTTTTCAATAATTTTATTCGTCGTAGTTTAAACAAATACAAAATATGTCGTTTCATATTTATTACTTAAATTCAATGAGAAGAAAAGCAAAAAAAAAAGAACAAGAAAAAAGGAAAAGGTATAAGTATCGTTTGATACTTTTTGACATCCGTACGATAGAGAAAGAAAAAAACAAAAGAGAGAAATAAAAAACAAAATTTGAGATAAGTAAGTTTTATTTGATAATCCCAACGTCTAAACTAAACGCGAATTTTTTCAATTTAATATTTTACCAGTGAATATTTCAAATATCCAATACAGAATTCTTCGACTACCTGACAAAATGTACACCTGAATCTGGATTTCTTTCGGACGAATGCCTGGAGTTAAGGATAAGGTTCTACTGACAGTGATGAGAATCGTTCGATTGGAAAATTGGCATGTTTGCCGAAGTTTCGCGAGAGTGATTGTACCACACACACAATACATATATGCATCTATGTATGTATGTATGTATGTATGTATGTATGTATGTATGTATGTATGTATGTATATATGTACATAGAACATAGGCTATTATTACGTGTCCTGTAAATGTCGCGATATTCCAGTAAGTCCACTTACAAAAACGTTATCGATCCTGTCATTGTGAATACATATATGTACATTTCTATATATTCCGATGTATATATAGTTACACGATATAATACACTTCTATATATGCCGAATATGTTTCAGAGATTTATCAAAGCGATGTTTCTTTATTATTACAATTATTTTTTAATTATTTTTCATTGATATTATTATTGTTTTAGCCTTTCTTTTTCATTTAATATCTCCATTCTTTTATATCTTTTATTTCTTGTCTTTTTTTTTTTTTTTTGTTTAATTCTCTCGCTACAAAAATTTATATAATATCAAAAAAGCAGGAGAAATGAAACGCAGGAAATAGAGTTATTGTTCCGTTTTTTTTTTCTTTCTTTCTTTTCTCTTATTGTATTTTTTCAAATGCTGACTCGTTTCGTTTCAAGTGGCTCAACACGTGAGCAATATAACAATGTAAATATATTTCTAGCGTTTTAAATGCACGACGACGCCGCCGCCGACGACGACGACGACGACGACAGTTCGATGCACCGGTATTAGTAATTCGCGGGCATTCTTGCAACGTAAATTATTCTGATGATATCGATTAACCACCCGACTGTTACGGAATATCATGTTGAATGATATATGATGATGACGATATCGTAGTGTGAAATAGAACGGTAAACTAGGTATTATACATATACAGGGAGTCCCATCTAAATTGAACATATTAGATGTCACGCTTAATTTTTATCATTGAAAAAAAGAAAAAAAAAAAAAGAAAAAATGTCATTGGTAAACAACGTTCGTTTGGAAGAGGCAAACATTATAATAGGCATACTATTTTTCGCGAGATCATTTCTGTCGAGATTTTCGAAGTCACGTCTTTTCTCACATTTCTTCTTTTTTTTTGTTTTTAAACTACATGTACTTACGTCATCGTGAAATAGAGTTAAAATACAGTGGAAATGTAAACCAAACAGACTTTGTGTAAAAAAAGATCACAACATTTGTCCGATTGATGCGAATAATGAAATAACTATAACAAAAAGATCGATTAAAGAAAAATTTATCTTGACAAGCGTTCAAAATAATATCCATCAACTTCAACATAAAGATTTTGTAAGTTATCATTAAGTATGAATCAATTTCAAACCATTCTTATGTTTTTAGAAATCTACTGTGACCCAATCAATAATAGTTCGACGAATATCTTTTATACTAATGTCAATACTTCTGATTAAGATTAAACATTGGATAACATAAAAGACATTGTAAACAATGGATACATAATTGCAATCAATTTAGAATTTCTTTTTGATCTATTCGAGTTGGTAATTGTGAGAGATTGCATTATTTTCGGAAAACAATGTAATTGTTCAACGAATTTTTTGTACTCTAGATATATGTGTAGTACCACTTTAAAAAAAAAAAAAAAAAAGAAAAAAAAACGGGTAGTGTCGGGGTTGGGAGGAATTACGTTGAAAAAAGATTTTTTGTTTGTCATAATATTTGTCTCTTTCAATCAAAGAATAATGAAAAAGAAATTAATTTAAAAAACAAATAACAAAATATTGTTTTCCTTCAACTATTTTTTTCCTATCATAAAAGATGCTATTTAGATATTTAAGTTGCTTAAGTTACATGGGACACCCTGTATATGTGTGTGTGTGTGTGCATATATATATATATATATGCATGCATGTATGTATGTATGTATGTATGTATGTATGTATGTATGTATGTATATATGTATGTATATATGTTTGAACATTCGAATGCATCTGAAATGATTGTAAAAAAAGGTCAACGCGACTATCGTTCGTTTCCATCGTTACTGCGACAACGGAAAAGGAAAATAATGAAGACCAAGCATGAAAAGTGCGAAGCAAGAAATAAGATGCCAAGAACAGTCGGTAAATTGCTGCTTCCTTTATTTTTTCGTTCGCTTTTCTTTTTCTTACGGTTCGAAAGAACGATTCTCATCAACCTGTTCGCGTTTGACTAATAGAGAAAGAATGAGTGAGCAAATTCTGTTCAAGAGAGAACTAAAGACAATTAGTAAAAGAGGAGGAAAGTAAAAAGATATAGAAAGAGAGGGAGAGGGAGAGAGAGAGAGAGAGAGAGAGAGAGAGAGAGAGAGAGAGAGAGAGAGAGAGAGAGAGAGAGAGCAATAAAATATTAATTATAAATATTACGTAAATCCGAGATAATAAAACGAAATGACACTAAATCGGTAATATATCTTGCATCATCTTTTATCCGTAAAATAATTCAGTTTATACAAAAATAATAACAAAATTTTACGTAAATATTACTAACATGTGATTTAATCTCGGTATATTCTATTTATCAATAATTAGGATACCCTGTGCGTTTATTATCTTACGTACTAATGAAATTGAATGCCATTTAAAGTATCGTCGAAGTGACAAAGGAAATAAAGAAGTTAAGAAAAACACTTTCAACCGCCTCCGTGGCGCAATCGGCTAGCGCGTTCGGCTGTTAACCGAAAGGTTGGTGGTTCGAGCCCACCCGGGGGCGTTTTTTTTTCCCCTCTGAAAGAAAAAACATCGAACTAAATATACATGTTGTCGTTAGAAATTTACATTTTTGTTTTGTTCTTATTTTTTTTTCTTCCCTTTTCCTGCTTTCTTTTTTTTATATACTGCCGTATATACGCGAATTTCAAATGTGCGTACGAATTCTTCACGTATTTTTCCAAAAAGTAAGTAAATACAATACAATTTTCACACGCCCGTATTTTCCGTCCATATAAATTGGACGATCATCCGTTTTATTAATAAATAAAATATATTTTATCATCTATAACATTTTATTTACACGTTTCACGTATCGAAATTTCCAGTACATTCTGATTAAACTCTAGGTGTATACGATGTATTTGTATAGAGTATACACACGAATTTGAACAAATACTACTACCTCTTCTTAGCCGCCATGTTTTCTATACTGATGGCGTAATCAGTAATGCAACTCGATCTTCTCAATTTTAAAGGATAGGACAGTGTATCTTTCTTCTTCAGAAAATATAGAGATTCGAGGCACCACATTTTACAAGAGGGCCTCATGAAATATTAATACTGCAGAATCGTGAGTAATCTTTATGGGCCACATCTATATCGCATTTAAGCTTGGCACGTGCTGCGTTACTTTATACTACACCCCTACCTACACCCTTCGACGTGTCTCATTCCACCTCTCCCATCTCTCACTCTCTCACTCACTCAATCTCTCTCTATCTCCCTCTCTCTCTCTCTCCCCACTTCCTCTCCCACTGTATTCCTCTACACTATCCTTCCACGTTTCTGTCGATTAGACTGTGCGTGCGCCTTCCAGACAGCGACCGACGATTGTAGTTCCTAATATTGCCGATAGATGGCCACAATATTCTCGAAAGTAAAAGTAGACATTACAGACTAGATCAAACTACTCGCAGGTTATACCGATCGTCATTCAGTGGGTTACAAACTGTACCACTTTAAGCAAATGATGATTGTTGGAGATGATCCTAGTGATTAAACTTCGCTCCTGTCCAGTCTAACACTATCGCAGATTGGTCAGTGAACATCTGATGCTCCACTGAATGGCCTCATATTTTTTTATATTTTATAAAAATTGAACGAGGAAATATTTAAAAAATAACGTCTCTGTTTATTGCGTTCCAAGAAAATTGTAATATGTACCAAGTAGAAAAACTAAATTTGTTCCATATTTATATCCTATGTCGATGAGTAATTTAAATTTGATTTGATATATAAGACAACTTAAATTTATCACGATATCGGGAAATAAACTTCGAAACTATCTAACTTTTCATATCATATAAGTCAATCTCGAGAGAGAGAGAATAAAAGAGAGAGAGAGAGAGAAGACCTAGAGCACACATAAGCAACAACGACATATCTGGTACTGGCACATGGTTAGAACTTTGGTATTATTGCCACGTTCGTTTATATTGAATATTACTACTTCATAACACATTCTACATAGATAACTATCTATGTATGTTGTGTGTGTCTCTCTCTCTCTCTCTCTCTCTCTATATATATGTGTATATATAGCAGTGATGGTACTCATTTAAACTGAGCATAAAATACTTAATAAACACAGATCGAAAACTTGACTTCAACAAAGTTTCAAAATGTACTGTACCTTTACAATGTGTAACCCATTTTTTTAACACCCTGTATATAAAGCACGTTCATAACAAGACTTTTAACGAGTTTCGTTAAATTATTTACATGCACGAACACGGAGAACAATTACAATTTCCAAATTTTCAGTTGTGTGAAAACTATATATCACACTGACCTAGGATGATGTAATTTAGATAGGAGAAGACTAAAAAAAACAAAAAGGTAATGAAAACCAGATACGAGGTCATTGTTAATTTGTAAAAAAAAAAAAGGATCATAAAAAAAAATTTCACCGTAATACGTATATTAATCTTTTTATTGGAGAAATCGATAAGAAGAAAAAAAAATCTGTTATTATTTACTATGAAATTATGAAATCATGAAAATTAGTTTTTTACAGTTTCTGTCGCAAAGAACTTTACGATGGTTGGAACAAATAAGTTTGTAATTAATTTATAATTGCTTCATACCCATATATGATAATAGCCCCATTTATATATATATATATATATATTTCTTTGCTTTGTATTTTTTATTTTAGAATGAATGTTCACCTACAATATATTATTCTCGAGGATTAAAAATTATTATAAATAATATTATTATATCGGGTGGGTTAACTTAAATCAAATATAAAACGTATAAATGACTAAATGGAAGCTTCAAAATAGCACGAAAGAGAGAGAGAGAGAGAGAGAGAGAGAGAGAGAGAGAGAGAGAGAGAGAGAAGCATTTTATGAACGATACCGAAGACCATTTTCAATTTGCAAATATTTCGAAAATATATATAATCAGTCAAATACAAGTTATCCTTTATATCTACTTTTATTTCATCAAATGTAATTCTCTCGAATATTCATTCCATCACGACATAGAATAAAAATAATGAGAAAGAGAGAATGGGGTGAGATAAAGAGAGACAGAGAAACAGAGAGAGAGAGTGAGAGAGAGAGAGAGAGAGAGGGTTACATTATACGTGTATGCTACCTAGTTTGGCGGTAGCTTCATTTTAGTTAGATAATCCTCCAGTGCACAGAAAACAAGTGTATGTATGTGAAATGTATAAGAGAGAGAGAGAGAGAGAGAGAGAGAGAGAGAGAGAGAGAGAGAGAGAGAGAGAGAGAGAGAGAGAGCAAGTCGTTTACTTTATAGGTGTAGGTATAAAGAGACCTTTAATGAGTTTTGCTTAATCCATTAACGAGGTTGTGAGTGCATATATATCTATGTGTCTAATGTAGGAAATTCACGAAAACGGTACTCCCAATTCTTATGGTGTGTCAAATGCACAAACGCTGATAAAGCCTAATTTTCTTCAAGCACACCGCAAAATTCTTTTTCTTTTTTCCTTCTCTTCTTCTTCCTTTTCTTTTTTTTTTTCTTTTGAAAGAAGTCTTTCTTTATGTAAGAAAAAAGAACATACCCACAAATTTCACACTACTCCATTAAATTACTATCTTGAAAAATGATATTTAAAAATCATTCTTAAAAATGATGATTACTATCTTGAAATATGAGTATTAATATTGAGATGTTAAATAAGCTCGGTGTAAGTCGATTAAGATCACTAGTTTGATAGAATCTATTTTTTTTTTTCTTTATCTATATATCAGATATCTATTACAGTTGTTTCGGTGCGTAATTTTGTTACATCCTTTATATAAAAAAAAATAGTAATATAGTAGTTTTTTTTTTTTTTTTATAAATCTAATGTAACATCTTTTCGAAAAAAGAAAAAGAAAAGAAAAGGAAGAAAGAAAAGAAAAAATACAGAAAGAGAAATACGATCGATATCATATATATATATATATATATATATATATATACACCCTACTAAGAAACATGTCCCTTTGATCAAGAATAAAATCTAGTCTTGTTTGAAGTTGCCGCTCTAAAAGAGAACTACGAATGAAGAACGTAAAGTAAAAAAAAAAAAAGAAAGAAAGAAAGAAAGAAAGAAAGAGAAGAAAAGAGAAAGAAGGAAAGAAGGTAGCGGATATAAGTGAAAAAATAAAAAAAAAAAAGAAAAAAAAAACAAGGAACAGAAGGGATACACCACCCTGCTTGATATTGAGTCGTGAGGTTTTCTTTTTTTTTCTTATCCTCTTTTTTCCCGAGATTTCACGAGGAAACTCGTTATCCTTTTGCCATGCTTATCCATGTTCCCTTTCAATTTACTCTATTCCAATTGCTTTGTATTTTTCGCGCGGTCGGTTTGAACCATTATCATACCTTACTTTAGTCAAATATTGTTCGAATTCTATGCAAAGCCTTTTTAACCATAGGATCGTTGTTGTTACTTCTTCTCTTTTTTCTTCTTCTTTTTCTATTTTCTTTGATTTTTTTTACCCATTTTCTTTTTTTTTTTTTTTACTCGGTGTTACCCCGGCGCTGTACTCTCATTCCTATCCTTTGCCCTGCTTTTTCCTAAAAGCTCGAACAATACCAGCACGAAAAATTTCAACAAATTCCAATCTCGATGAAACCGAGTGCTGGCTTGCTCTTCCCCCCCCCCTCTCTCTCTCTCTCTCTTCCTTTCTGTCCTTTCCTTTCGTTTTCTCTTTCTATTCATCTCAAAAGAATCGAAGAAAACAATTTCTTTAGTCCATCGTAATCGTGCTTCCGCATTTCTACAGTTCAAGCTCTTCTCCCTCCTCCCATCCTCTCTATTTTCTCATCACGTTCGGCCACTTCATGCTCACAATCGTTAGAGTGCTCTCTAAATCTTCTCGACCAAGCTAATCTGCACTCTACTCCCTAAAGGCATCGGCCGCCTATCGAAAAGGCTGGCTCGATGAACAAACGAGATAACGAGATGTCGATAGAAAGAGAAAGAGAGAGAGAAAGAGAGAAGGATAGGGTATCCTTTTATTATCTCGGTATTCCTCGGTCGATCCTTTACGATTAATTGCGATCGGATTCTTTCGCGTAATGTCTCACTCTCTAACTCACGATAATGATTACGATAAGTTAATACCGCCATTAAAGTGACACGAGGCACGGTGATCTGAATTCAAGGGAATTTTGAAAACGTCAATTGCATTTTTAAAACGGTAAGGAGAAGAGAGAAGGGGAGAGAGAGAGAGCTTAAATGGTTCATTTCAATCTCATTACTTATCTATCATCCATGTTTGTAAATTCTTGTTAATCATAGAACATATGAAACTTAATATTAGACTAATACATGTTCTTCGAATATGAATTATAAAAGAATGTATTTTTTCTGAAGTAAAAAAAGATATATTTATATATATAGATAAAGAAAGAATTGAAATGAGATATTCAAAAAGTTCACATCAATGAAAAATACATGTAATTACGAAGTAACATGACGTTACAAAGTTTGAAATTCTCGATTCTGTAAATAAAATGAATTTAGTGTAACTCAATTTTTGTCCGTGGTATCCAAACAAAAAGTAATATAATATAAAATTTATAGTATACCTATATAACTGTACTATAATCAATAGAATTTATATTTACCAAACATTAACTTTTGAATGTAAAAGCTAACAGAGAGCTGAAACCGTTAAAACTATCGGCTAACTAAACTAAAATGTTAAAACTTGAAAAATACACATAAATGAGAGAGAAAAGGAGACAAATAGATAGTTAGATAGATAGATAGATAGATAGATAGATCGAGAGAGATAGAGATAGAGAAAGAGAAAGAGAGAGAGAGAGAGAGAGAGAGAGAGAGAGAGAGAGAATATGTGACTTAAAAGTTACATGATGTTATATTTTATAGTTAATAATTTTTCAACAATTTATATAATTTTTACAAAAGATAAGAAACGAAATAAACAGGATTGTGTCAATCAGGCAAAGTATATAAATTTAACATTTTCTTTTCCTTATTTCTCTCTCTCTCTTTCTCTCTCCCTAGTTCTCTTTATTTTTCCCTCGCTCACTCTTAAGATATCAGACAACGATTTGATATAATGGCATCCAGAAGGGCTGTAACGTTTGGTTCGTAATTCAAGACACGATTCAGGTTCCACCCACGGAACTCTTTGAAAGAATGGCAAACGGTAACACCTCTCGTGTAGAGTCAGCATTATTGTCCGGCCACGGTAAATACATAGACGAACGTACGTGTAAAGTTGGAAGAGTGGACAAATAATGACCTCTAGGAAGTAACTACCAATTTCTAGCGACCTGATTTTCTCTCTCTCTCTGTCTCTCTATCCCTTTTACAAACACTTGCGTCCAAGGAAGTACGAAACATTTCGAGAAGTAATTAAGGTAGAAAAGAGGAAACACAAGTGTAATCCGAAATAGAATAGAATTAATTGTTTTGACGATCGCAAAAAGTAGAATAATGTTAAACGTTTAGATTAAACGAGAGGTTTTCTTGTTACAAAAAAGAAAGTAAATTTTTAACCAAGAAAGAAATATATATATATATATATATATATATATATATATATATATACATATAGTTATTGACAAATTTAATGCCAAACTACTACTTACTACTAGTTTACTAGTTTACTACTACAATAACACCTGTCACTGTAGTCAATCTTAAAGAATAGAGGAAAAAAAAGATAAATAAAGTCATCAATACGAAGAAATTCTAACAAATAAAAACGTCGGAACGTCGGAATGGTTTTAAAAAATTTAACGACGGACATTTACGATCTCCATAAAATGAAATAAAATCTTCGAAGGTTAAATAAGTTGCGATGTTAACTGTTGAAAACTTTCCCATGCCGATTTGGAAGTATAGTCCAGCTAGCGACTAACTATTTGGCTAGATAAGTGAATGGTGCGAACCATGGAAAAAAGGAATTTTTAAAAATCGTATAGGGTTCTATCGAATCCTCCGAAGGGATCCTTCCAGAAGCAACATGCACGACAAATTGAGTTCAGATCCCCTCTCTCTCTCTCTCTCTCTCTCCTTCTTCTTATTTCTCACGAGGTAGGCCCTTTCCATTTCGATGGATTTTTCCCACGGGTCAATGGAAAAGGCTTGAACTCGATATTCCGCAGGAGCTTCTAACCACACTCTAAGTGACCACCTTTCGCCAGCCACAAGAAGGAAAAACCTGAATTCAAACTCTGATCGAACCCCGAGGTCCTTTCGCTTACTCCACCGTAACGCCTTTGGCCATATTACTCTTATCATCGTAGTATTCCTTTTTTATTTTTATTTTTATTTTCACTTTTTTATTCTTTCCTTTTTTTTCTCTTTCCTTTAAATCGACCGATATATGTGTGCGTGTGTATATATTTGTGTGTATACAAGAAATAGAGAATAGTAAGAGAACATTTTGTACAAAGATGGTTTTATCGATATTTTCTCACTTGAATGTAACGTGAATTTTTATTCGTAACACATTCGTTCATCTGTTTCTTTTCATTAACTTATACATACACACGCGCACACGAATATTATATATATATATATAAATATTGAATAAATGAAAGAGATATGACGAATAGAAATGTTTACACGTACGATTAAATGTACACACTCCCTTTTGTCGAGCAACAAGTTTCTAGGAAATCCTCTGTCCCAGAATTCTGTGACGTTGAACGAACGATACTAATAGCATTTCTGGTATAACTTGTTGTTTTAATGATTCAAGTTATCCGATTTGAAACGTCTCATACGAGAGCTCTATCTTCTATGAAATGGCGTAGGTGAACGCGAGAACAAGAATATTACGTAATTCCGTTGTTCCATAATCGTACGTGTAGTTTTTAAATAAAATCTCTTCAATACTTTCGAAATTTATTTTTATTTCATGGGAAACCCCTCCCATTTCTGAATGATCAATTTTATTTTTAAATTATTACGAATTAATAAACTAATATCGATTTATCAATTTTTTTGTTTGTTTTTAGAATTTAAAAAAAAAAAAAAAGATTGTTATTTGTCCCAGATATTTATAAAGTTTTATAGAAAGTATATGAAACAATATAGGCAACATTTCTAACGTTACAACATTTTCAACGTTGCAGTTTAAGAACAATGTTTTAATATACCTGCTACAATAAAAAAGAATTAGCGTTAAATACTCTTTTAACATAATTTTCATATAATACGATTTAAAGAGCACAGACAGCCCTCATATCGTTATACTCATAATACATAGCCTCAGATGGAATACATTTGTTATATATGCATTAATTCGGAGTTTGCTTACTAAACATAAATTTCATCTAAAATAGCACGAATAAGCCGTATTTATAAGAGATTTTCGTTGTACACTTAATTCTTAAAAGCTATCCTTAAAAAAAAAAAAAAAGAGAAAAGAAAAAAAATTAATTCACGAATAAAGCTTTCGCGAATGAAATTTAACCGTAATATATTATCATTTATTTTTAAAAATAATAAGAAAGATATATATAGATATACATACATATATATATATCATTATTATTTATTATTAAATTGAAATCATAGAAATAAACGTTTACAATTATTGGACATAACATTGCATCGATTCGGATAAATAAATGTATATAACACTTTGCATTTTACTCCATACTTCTCACCTTCTTCTTGAAATGAAATTATTCAACGGTGACCGATTATAAGGCTTAATAAGACCAAAAAAAAAAAAAAAGGAAAATATCCAAGAAAAGATTATTAAAATTTATCCACACAAGAACGTATACAATTAATCATTATCAATAAATATCAACGAGAAAACGTTACTTTCGTAATACCTTTTGACGATATCGGGCCACTTGGTAGATCGTAAAAGAAGAAATCAAGAAAAAAAAAAAAAAGAAAAAAAGAAAAAAACATTTTCCTTCAGAGAAATTTAAGAAAACATTGGTAGCGACAGTGTTTTTATCGTGCGGTCGAAAATGAGTTTGCTTCTCTTTCGTGCATAGAGACGATCCATAGACTATAGTAGCATCCATTGGATCCTTCTATAGCAAACACGCAAATTACTCTCGTCAGAGCAAGCAAACACGAGTTTCCCAGGCACTCTAGTATAACAAAACGAACTTCTGACCACCTTAGAGAGATAGTTCGGTACGATATAATACGTCTTGTTAGATCGAATAGAAGGGAAGGCCACCCCCACCACTTTCCATTTTCTTGGCTCATTATCGTCAACTCGAGTGAGATAATCCCATGCCTTTTAATCGTGCATCTTCGTCATAGTATCGATAGTACGTAACAAGGGAAGGATTTCAGAGGTGCCATCAGAACAGGAGGTCTCCCAACGTTATTGACATAATCGAAGGGATCACGAAACGCAACGTTAGACGCACGCGCAAATTTACTTGGGGATCCCGTAGGTGCTCGGAACACCGTTCAAAATTGTTGGAAAATTTGTCGGTGTTGGTCTATTAAAATATGTGTAGACACGCGCGCGCGCGCGCTTGTGTATGTGTACATGTGCGTGTACGTGCATGCACGAGCGCGCGCGTTTGTATATGTACATATATGTGTGTACGAATAACATGTAAGTAATTAAAATACGTATATATATATATATATATATATATATATATATATATATATATACGTACGATAAATCTCATTATGATATTATGAAACCAGTTAATCGAATTAATTCGAATAACGTAATTTAATATTTATCAATTATACATAATCTACAGAGAATCTGCAAATACGTAAATGTGTAAATATAATAGACACACACACACACACACATATGTACGTATATAAGCATATCTGTATATACATCATGTACAAGTTTACTTTAGATCATAATAAAGTTTACGTTACATAGTTTCCTATTTGATATCTACATATATGACACATGAATATATACACACACGAAAATGGTTCATCCATTCATTCATCCGTTCTGTATTATTCCAACCGTTAAATATTATTTCAACGGAGAGGGAGTATACATATATTGACCGTGCAAATACTCCTAAAGAGCCGACCGAAATGGATCGCTTTAATTGTACAAGCGTATCATCGAGCTTCATCTATTCGAGAGTTTCAATTCGTGTGTCTGACAAAGATTTCCTTTTTTTTCTTTTTTTGTTTTTTTCTTTTTTTTTTTTTTTTTTTTTTTTTTTTTAAGAATATGAGAAAAGGAAAGAAAGA
>OU964963.1:7497388-7517388 GCA_918808275.2 Dolichovespula sylvestris | reverse complement strand
ATGAAAATTCGAGAAAAGACAATATAAAAACGTATTGGTGACGTTCGATTGATTTTCGATTATAACTGTTTGTATATATATATATATATATATATATATATATCATATGTTCATAATGACATAGGATAAAAAAATATACAACAGTGATATTAATGTAATACAAGTAAATATAAATATGTTGTAAATTATGTTCCTACATTTGTTAAATTTTTCTTTCTTTTTTTTATCTTTTTTTTTGTAAGTTCTTACATATCCGACATGTATAATACTGAAATATATTTTAGAAATGTCAGTAGGAAAAATGAAGGCGTTTGTCTCTTCGTTTTCGAATTATTTAACGTCAAGAGAAAAGGGAGAAGAGCGATGAGTGGCGAAAGATAACTGAGCTCCTCGAAGTTTTCGCGATAGAAAAGTTTGTCTCCCTCGTCTCCTAACCTCTCCTTTCCAACCATCACTGCCACTCCTTCGCGCAACCACAGGTCCTCCTCTTCTTCTACCATTTTTTTTTTCGCGCCCTCTCCCTCTTCGCAACTTACTCTCACGTTTCCTGTGGCGTTGCTCTGCCAGCCATTCTTGTACGTTTTATGAAAATCCGTTTAAAATTAGTCGAGCGAAACGACGTGGTTGCACGAGCCCCATAAATGCGCGCCTAAGTGCGAGAACCACACAGCTAACGGCACAACGTAGTTCACAGGCTTTCCTGCATTTCCGGTTCGTGACGATAAGAAAGAAAAAATATATATATATATGTATATGTATATATATAAAGAAAAAAAAAATAATAAAATAACGTCTTTCGATTTTCATAGGAAAGCAAATTAACCCGACGTTAAGAATGTCATTTAACAAATTTAAATATAACCGTCAAAATAACCAGAGATTTTAACGTATAAATATCTTAAAAATTAATTGAGATATTGAATAAATCATTTATGGGATTATAAATATCGCACCTGAGGATAGGCAACACTACGTACTACGTCGATAACGTTCCTCGCGAACGCCATCTATCGGTAAGAAACTTTTTTTTAAGCCTCGCATGATAGATAAAACGTGTTATAATTTATATATGAACGTTTCCTATCATAAGGAGCTTAAAAAAAAAGTATCTCACCTTTCACCGACAATGTATGAAGGATTGCGTCTGCAGTTCCAGGCGACTAAAAGGTTAACGAATGAGAAATAAATGAATTAATTATTAATTACGGAAAATACTTTTCGTAATTTATCAAAAAGAAAAAAAAAAAAAAAAAAAAAGTTTCCTTTTCGTGTACGTACGTAGGTCTATAAAACCAAAAAGAAAAATAGTATCCTTTCTCTCTAAAATCTCGGTTTATACTCGGCTGCCCTTTTATAGTAATGAAGACTGACAGATTACGTAGAAACTACTCGTCGTTCTATTTCAACAAATTCTACAACACGTCGAATTGTAATTAACTAGCTAGATATATTCGTATTTGTATTCGAGAAAAATGTTACTACCAACAAGGCGGAATAATAAATCAACGTCGTCGGAGTAGACTCGAAACCGTGTTTTTCGTACGTTTTACTATAAGAGTCGAGTGTGTGACGCGGAACGTCGATCGTTTCAATCGTTGAAAAATAAATCCTAGAAATATGCAACTAAGAGAAATAGAGAAGGGGAAGGAAATTAGGAGAGAAGCCGAGGAGAATGTGGGTTAATACGTTTCAAAGCTGGTTAGCTCTGTCGCCGTTAATGTCGGTTGTTCTAACGCGTGTAACGCCCGGCCAGTCATTATGTGGCTTTGCCTGAGGGACTCCAACGAAATGGAGACCCTCAAACGGCTCGATTTTGCGGCAAAGATAGAGCTGTCTCCTGCTTCAAACTAGCCCAAACCTTCTATCCGTCATCTATATCTCTTTGTCTCTCTCTCTCTCTCTCTCTCTCTCTATCTCTCTATCTCTCTCTCTCTTTCTCTTTCTCTTTCTCTTTCGTCCTCTCCCTTGTTCACTATGTCACTTTAACTTGTTCAGTCTATCATCGTTAAGCACAAAATCTATTCTAACTAAACGTGAGAACCGAACCAAGATGTTTTTTGCTTCATCAGGTCAAAGAGGAATTTCCTGCATCAAGAGAATATGATTTTCGCATAATCTATGCGACAAGGTATTCTCTTAAAGTGAGAAAGTAGGAAAGAGAGAAAGAGAGACAGAGAGAGAGAGAGAGAGAGAGAGAGAGAGAGAGAGAGAGAGAAAGATAGAGAGATATATATAGATATATAGATAGAGAGAGAGAGAGAGGACAAATGAGGCCTAGCATGCACGTACGATGGGTTCTTGAAAATCTTGATGATGCTCCAGCTCTCGAGATCAATCGAGATTCCTCATCGATCGGTTCACGTCCATGTGTGTATTGTCGAGTCTCGACGTAGGAGCTTGATAATTGACTTCGCGATTACGTGCCTTGAGACGATGACAGAGAAGTGGACTCCTACGTATTAACTTCGAAGAACTCTTACCTCGAATTTTTTATCCAACACCTACACATGTTATTCTACTTAACTACGTAGAATTCGAAATTAATCATGTTTTCTCCGTTGAGAGAAGAAAAAAAAAGGATAAATAATATCGTTAATGATCGTAATAAATTTATTATTAATTCTTTCTAACTAAATTAACGAAGTCATCTTATACAAATACACACAGACATATCTATATATGCATTGGAAACATCTTTTCCCTAAAAATACATAGTTCCCCTACGGGTTTGCGAGAACATACGAGTTTAACCAATTTACCGTGCTGAAATTTCTCGTAGTCAAGGAAATTTCAATGTACTGTAATACTATCGGCACTACTAATACTGGCGGCGGCTCAGTTCCCTCAACGATCGAACCTACGCCGACGTAATACCGAACGCCTTCTTTCATTAGACTTCATTAAATCCCTTCGCTTTCCCCGTCGCGTAACTGTTGCCCGTGGACAGAATATTTTACGGCCATGCAAAGTACCGTTGGGCTTGCTCAAACTCGAAAAGACGTTCCTTTAATCTCATCTTTAAAGGAACATTTAAAGTTCGAGAGCATGGATCTGCATTTTATTATTTCCCCCTAGTTTTAATTGCAAACGACAGTGAACGTCATAGGTATACGATATATTATCGTCTGTAATTATCCTCTTTTTTTTTCTTTTTTTTTCTTTTTTTTTTTTTACAAAGAAATATAAAATAAACTTTTACAATATAACTTTTCTCCTGCGTAACGACGTCACGTAAATAAAATTAATATTTAGAAATTATATCAACGCCATGATTAATAATATCCTTCATCGATCAAATTAATATAAATCCGATATAAATATTTTGCGACCGAAGAATGATCAAACCTTTTTTTTTTATACTCTTCGTTTTATCTAACGAGATTAGAAACGAAACAGATGTAGTCGTAAAGATTTTATAGACATTTCGACATGCACGTTTAACTCTTGATACATACATATCTATATATACATACACACACACATACACACACATATATATATATATATATATATTGACGAGCAATGGCTAAATACATACATCATTCTCTAACAATAAAAGAAAACTACTACT
Organism: Dolichovespula sylvestris; assembly: GCA_918808275.2. Taxonomy (NCBI): domain Eukaryota; kingdom Metazoa; phylum Arthropoda; class Insecta; order Hymenoptera; family Vespidae; genus Dolichovespula; species Dolichovespula sylvestris. Next base: position 7,513,817 of record OU964963.1, on the reverse strand, counting down.
ACTACGAGTACTGCGATATTCGATATTCGAAAGAATAGAACAAAAAAGAAAATAAAACAGTATATTCATAGACATTGATTGTATATTTATTTTTATTGAAACCTGTCCATACCAACAACGGGTATATTAAAATTAGACCAAATACTGACAAACCGGGTACTCGAGGTTATTCGAGTATTCAAGAAAAAAATACTCGGACAAATTAATAATACAAATATGATAGATTTACAGCTATATTTTATTAAGGACCATAGTTCATTTTACTACCGATTATTAAATGGCTGAATATATTGTTAATTTAAAACTAAGCCAACTGTCTATTACCTGAGAATATTGATTTATTCGTATTTCTATACTAAAATAAAGATATCTAATTATAAAATAATTAATTGTTTTATAGTTTTATTATCTAAAAGAAAAAACATAAATTATTGGAAACACTGTAAATATCCGGTTAAAATCCGGATAGATTACCTACTCGAGTAAAACGTATCCGGACATTTTTTATTTACCTTGATATCTTATCGAGTACCCGGATATCCGATATAATGAGTGTCGAGTAGTATCAGTTCTGATTAAAATGTTGCTCGCTTATAATTTCTTTTTTTTTTTTTTCCCTTTCATTCTAACATTAATTCATATCGTTAAATCAATCGAAGTTAATATAAATATTTAAGGAAATAATATTTAAAATGTTCGTTATTTCGAGGCTAAAATTCGAAATGTGTGAAATTCGAGAGACAGATTTTCAGATAAATCTTATTTTAAGGCTATTGATTATTATTCCGATACATTAAACGAATCAAATCGATGTATATACATACGTAGTATACTAACAACCGTTAAAATATGGATAGGCAAAGTCGTAAGCGTTTTATAAAGAGTACTAAGGGATGGATAGAAAAGAGAACGAAAAAAAAGAAGACATAAAGAAAAAACGGAAGAAAAAGCGATCGATGAAACTGTAAAAGAGAAGTTATCATCGAGAGAGGAGGCTCGTTAGTTTCCGCTTTGAAACATTCCATGCATGTCGCTAAAATCACCAACCGTTGTTACATCGACACGCCGATTCGAAATATTCCTGCATCGGTCCTTTTTCCTTCGAAAAACGATAAAAAGAGGGAAAAAAAAGATAAAGGGAAATAGATAGATAGATAAACAGATAGACAGATAGACAGATAGATAGATAGATAGATAGATATAGAGAGTGGGGGGAGAAGAAAATATCGACTTGTATCCTTCTCGTCGTGAGCTATTTTTTCATGTTTCCTTTTACCACTACTTTACCACTCTCTCTCTCTCTCTCTCTCTCTCTCTCTCTCTCTCTCTCTCTCTCTTTCTCTCATTTCGTCATTTCTTTTGACTTAACGTAAAAGCTTCGAAACCTTCATTGCGTTTATAATCACAAGAAAAGCTCGAGATTTTCTTACGGCTAGCCCTCTAAGTCCTCGATCTTTTAAATCGTCAAATGGCTGACCGGGTTTAAAGCTCTTGGACTTTAAACGTTGAATCGATCTGTTAATAATCCTTTCCTTTTTCTCTCTCTCTATTTATCTCTCTCTCTCTCTCTCTCTCTCTCTCCTTTCCTTTATTTCTTCTCATCCGGTTACGTGACATTCTCCGCGCGTTTATATTGGAAAACTCGTATAAGCCGGCGAATAAACGTGTGCGAGTGGATCGAATATATCTGCCAAAATTATGATCTCGTTCGCGTCCGTCTAAAGAAGACGGAAAAAGGAATAACGTTATAAGAAACTTTAAACCAAAACGAAATAATTAAAATGGATTCTTTCGTGTGGCCTGATGCTCCTAACATTTTTCATAAAGAAGAATAAAAAGTGAAAGAAAAATGATATTAAAACGAAAAGTAGATCACGATGATAAGCAAGAAATAAATACAAATATTTCAATCGAAAGTAATACTGAAGGAGAGAAAAGGAGAGAGATAGATAGACAGACAGACAGATAGAGAGAGAGGGGGGAGAGGGGGAATGGAAAAAGATAGACAAAGATATTAACATAAAAATACACGAATGAAGTGACGATAAAGATCGATAACTTACATATATTATATTTATAAAATATAAATCGTAATGATGACCGACAAATCATATATATATATATATATATATATATATATATATATATATATATATATATATATATATAAAGAAAATAAGGAGAGAGAGAGAGAGAGAGAGAAATAACCGAAAGAAAAAATACCTACATACATGAAGATAAAAAAAAACATACAGAAAGAGAGAGAGAGAGAAGATATTAACATCGAAGTAAACGGATGAAGTGAGTACAAAGATCGATAACTTATCGATGTATAACTACAGTTAATGACAATTAGCTTAACCGAAGTAGCACGTTTCCTGTAATTTTCGCGAATGAACTGGCCAAGCCTACGATGTTGGTTACGTACATACGAAGGTTGATACGTTGGGTTACGATGTTGGAACTCCAGTTTGAGTTGGTAAAGAAGGAGACGGTATGTGTATGTGTGTGTGTGTGTGGAGGGAGGGATGAGAAGAGGGTGAGAAGAGGGTGAGAAGAGGGAGGAGTCAGTACTGCCGCTACTTGCCGTTACTGGTGCTCTGGTGATGCTGGTGCTGCTGTAAAAGCAACGACCGGAGCTGACCTGAATCCACGACTGGGGCGATGAAAAGGGAGCAACAAAAGCGGCGAGCTGGACGAGGACGAGAGTGAAAATACGGAAAATAGGCCGTTGTCGGGCCACCCTATGTAACACCCCTTACTATCACTACTACCACCATCACTATCACCACCACAACTACTACTACTACCACTACTACTTTAGTACTAGTACTACTATTACTACCATCCATCATTGCTACTAGTACTAGTACCACTACTACTATTATCACTTCTACTAGTACTACTAGTACTAGTACTAGTACTAGTACTACTACTACCGTCATCTTCTCTTCACTTCTCTTCTATGGTGGAAAGCTCGTCGGACCTACCTGACGAGTTCCATTAAAGTTGAAACTGCAGTTACCGTTGCCTACGTTTAAATTTACCAACCTTACGGCCTAACCGTAATATCGAATGCACAGAAAATTTTCTATTTCATAGTGGGAAAGAGAGAGAGAGAGAGAGAGAGAGAGAGAGAGAGACTAAATACGTTGAGCATGAATGAGCAACTGCTACAAGCTTCCAACGTATGTTAATTCCAAGACGACATAAATTTTCAAACTCCAACCTACAATTCTCCAAGTTTTAGGTACGAAATTACTTAAGTTATCGTATAACAGACGAACCTTTAACTGATTAAAAGATTAAAGTCTTTATTCCTTTTGATAATGATAATACTGAAATGTTACAGGGATAAAGATTTGAAGATGTAGATATATCGAATCATAATTGGTAACATGTTTTACAATTCGTACAATCAATCGATAAAGATTAGTAAGTTCCGTTAGAAACAATAATAACAATAATCGTGCCGATAATGACGATGATAAGCAGAGAATCCTATGGTAATCCTTTAGAGCCCATTTAATGATCCTCGAATTTCCAAATACGAAGCAGCAATTATCCGAGACGCGTGCAGAAGCAGAGAAGTGATTTTTTTATATCGTCCGTATAAATAATAGCGTTTAGTTAGACACTTTACAGATCAATTTCGCAATAATAATGATACCAGAACATTTTCTTAACGCTTTAAAAAGTATCGAGAAGTCATCGATCATCGATGTGTCCGATTGATGATAAACTTGAGAAAAAGTTTTGTCCAGTTTTTGTGTGAAAAGAAAAAAAATATATATATATATATATATATATATATATATATATATATATAAATAGACAAATAAAAAATAAAAACGTTTTAAATTATCCCGATTCATTAATATTTCATTAAACGATTTAATTCTCATTTGATCATTAATATCAAAAACTTCTCTTTGTTTAGCCCCCCTCCCCCCGCCCTACCAGTTACAATCATCCCGATAAAAACTTTTGAATTCTTTTCTTAATAAAATAATATCTCATTCCTGTATAAATAATTATACTTTAAGCGGATGAAACTTTTCGGTCATACATAAAAGTATTTGTGCGGGATCGAGCACGTACAAACTTATAAATTTGAACGGGGGTATTTGAGAAGGAGAGAGAGAGAGAGAGAGAGAAAGAGAGAGAATTCGTTTGAAACTTAATCCCTCCAGGTCGAAACATTCGACGCGTCGACGAAATTCCAATCGAAACCTTTACAGTAAAAGTTCTACGGCAATTAGATCGGTAAAGTTAAAGAGCCCTGGTTCTTCGGGAAAAAGAAAAAGAAAAAGAAGAAGAAGAAGAAAAAGAAGAAGAGGAGGAGGAAGAAGAAGAAGAAGAAGAAGAAGAAGAAGAAGAAGAAGAAGAAGAAGAGGTAAGAGAAGAAGAAGATAGGTCTCCGCCGTTTTTTCTTTTTCCTTTCTTTTTTTTTTCTTTTTTTTTTTTTTTCATTTTTTTTTTCGCGGCTTTCACGGAAGAAAAGAATCGGAATATGTAGCCTTGAACGGGCCGCTGCGAGCTCGCGAGGCATTTTGAAAGTATAATTTTCTGTCGGCTCGTAAAATCGCGGCTTGCTCGTTTGGTCTAATGGGGAAGGCGCCGTTTTTCAATTTGTTCGAGCAATTTCCTTTCCTCATTCTGATTTTTCTGTTTCTCTCTCTTTCTCTCTCTCTCTCTCTCTCTCTCTCTCTATCTCTATCTCTATCTCTATCTATCTATCTATCTATCTCTCGCTATCTAAAATGTTAGTAAAGATACCACTACATTCGGGTACGTACACGTGCCTGTAAAATTTGTCTGGAGGTAGTGCATCCGATACGATTATATTATGGTTGTGCCCGTAGGTGTCCCCGAGAATGTGAGTTTTATGCGAATAACGATCGAAATAATCGTTCTCGAGCGAATCGAACGATTACCTGGGTAATATATTTCACCGGTGTTCCCGTTCACCCGAATCCTTTCGAAAAATGGCTATGGACAACATCGGTGAACATAGGTATATTCTTTCTTTTTAACCAAAGCTCGATCGTTCCGATCATAAATTTTCCTCTCTCTCTCTCTCTCTCTCTCTCTCTTCTCTCTCATGAATTATATACGCATCGATATTAATTTCAATTTGACACATTTATCTTTATCTTTTGTTTCGATTTAAAAATAGTAACACATACAGTGTCTTTCTAAAACTATTTCACTGCATTTTTCTTCTCTCTTTTTTGTCTTCTTCTTCTTTTTCCCTTCGCCATCCTATCACACCCTTGCCACCTTCCATCCCCCCCTCCCCCCAGTCTCCGTTCCTCCCACTAAAAAATATATCTTTAGAACAAGAAAACAAGTGGAAGTGGAAGAAGAAGAAGAAGAAGAAGAAGAAGGTGCTGACAGTTTAGAAGTGAACACATTTTTTTCATTAGTTCTTCGAAAGAGTACGCTACAGAAAAGAAAAGTTGTGGGTTAATATGAGACTGCTATAGGCATGTACTACAAGACTGTAATACGATGAGACCAGTTTGCTCGTAAAGGCAAGTTTCATGTTAGTTTACTTCGACACTTCACCTGCCTATAAATTTCACCTGCGTACAAGACCCTTTATGAAATTAGCTACAGAAAAAAAAAAAAAAAGAAAAAAAGAAATCTCTTACCTTAAGCCGTGTTGCCGCGAGGTCGTTCGAAAGTGCCGTGGGTGGACGGTTACCTGGAAAGAAAAAAATGACAAAGATGAAAAAAAAAAAAAAAGGAAAAAAATGAAACGAAAAAGAAAAATATGTCTACGTGTAACTTAAAGAAAATTTCTTATTAAAACTTTAGAAAAATTGCGGTTGTTTTTTTTTTTTTTTTTACGATTTATCCATTTGCAAAATAATTGAACTTTCATTTCGGTCGAACTTATCGATCGTGATATTTATGGGACATCAACGAATGGACATCATTAAAATATCATTAGAATTCTTTGCGTTAACAAGTTTGTGAAATGATAAAAGAAAAGAAGGCAAGAAAAAAGGTGATAATATGACCAAAATGGAAGTAAAGAAAAGAGGCACGAATTCGAGACGCACAGGAATGCGCTTTCACGTCTCGTACTTAATAAAGAGGTATACCTTGAAGGATATATTACGTACGAAGGATAATGGTTGGTGAAATTATAATCGTAACGATATAGAAGCGTCACATCATGGTGTAGTAAGCGACGTTTTAAGAACATATAAATCGAGATATGTACCAATGTCAACGAAGACGAATCTTTCTTGTTTTTTCTTTCTTTCTTTCTTTTTTTTTTTTTTTTTTTTTTCTTTTGTAAGATCATATCGTCAATATTGTACGTTTCCAATTGTTAAAATGAGAATTTTTATAAACGATTAAAATTTTAACACATTGAACGCGATGTGACAGATATATTATGAGCGACGAATAAGTCGACTAACATTATGGCCAACAATTCTCTTCATCTAATTAACTTTAAACCATTTGTAATAATACGCAAGAGTTTTTAATAATAACAAAGATATTTGATAGTCACAATAAACAAAAGAACATATCTATACAAGTATTTGTTAGTAAATTATACGAAAAAAAAATTATATATATATATATATATATATATATATATATATATATATATTACAGTTATCTTTTATGATATTCTTCGAAACAAATTAAACAAAATTGATTTTCTCTTTTACATTTCTCCTAACCGTTCGTCGATCTATAATATCTGTTTGTCTCGTAATAGGAGAAAAAAAAAAACACACACACACACACATTACACATTCGTCCGATTATTTTTTATTTTCAGAATTTGTATTAACTATGAAATTGTGTATTGTACTCTGGTGCATACTAACAAAGATATTATTTTGATAAAAATTTCTAATTAAAATTTTCTTAAACCTTGTGGAGTTTAATTTTTTCAAAGCAAGGATTTGGGACCCGCGGGTGACATTTCTACTCAATTTCTGCTGGGAGATCGTCAACGTGTAATAAATTAACGTTTCTCAACATACTTTTATTAAAAGTCAAAGGAAATGTATGTAAATGTGTGTGTATGAGGGAGAGAGAGAGAGAAAGAGTAAGAGAGAAAAAAAGCACAGTAATAAAGCCATGTTTTTAGTCTGATAAAAATGTATATGATCAAAGAATTCTAGTAGTAATACCACATTCTCAGTCAGACATCCATACATGTAGAATTAAATGTTCACAGTAGTAATACTACGTCTTTAATTGAGCATATACGTAGATATAAGATTAAGTGATCGAAGTAATAATACTATGTTTTTAATTAGACATATACATGTAAGATTAAATGATAAAAGTAATAATGCTACGTTTTTAATCAAACCTACTTGCATTTATGCTGTAAACTTCATCGAAAGTAGTAATGATACGCTTTTAATCAGAAGTGGATGCATTAATGTTTAAGCGATCTCATTTGCAATGGTATATTTTAATTAGACATATGGAATATATTTAAAGATGAGTAAATCATAATAGTAACGATTTCCTTCTTTCTTTCAATTTTTTTTTTTTGCCAAATGGAAAAAAATAAGAAAAATAAACCTTGCCTATAGTCAATTCAAAGAAGAAAATTAACGTAAAAATTTGTACGAAGAAACATTGAAAGGTGAGATAGGTAATTTTTTCTTTTTTTTTTTCCTTTTCGGTTAAAATCCGGGTAAAGAAAATATCCGTGAAGATTTGATGATTCTCGAAATTTGAAAGGACTAATAAAAAAGAAAAGGAATGAACTAAAAAAAAAAATTTTAATAAAAGAGAAGAAAGAAAGAAAATAAGTAGAATAAAATAAAAAATAAAAATAAAAAATAAAACAAGGAAAACCTCGAAGAAGATATTTCGAAGTGGCTGCTGAATGTAAAACTGTGCAGTCGCTTTAGAAGCAGCAACATTCTCAACGTTTCTCAGAGATTCGAGATTCGAGAAGATACCGAAAACGCAAAACCCACAGAAAATCGATATTTTTCATTTAGCTTTACATCTCATGCAAAAACGGAAAGTTCCGTACGGCGAAACTCTCTTGCATTCTTTACAAATGTCTCGATTCAAACAGGAGCTTTCAAATACGGCTTCGTATGTAGCGCGTGTGTTACATGCGGAAAGGAGAAGACACACGGGCGATGGGTTAGCACAAACACGCTCCAGTTCTGAATATTATCTGGCTGAATTTATCGATTTCTCTTGCGCATACGTTTCACTGGATTCAACTATCGTGATTCGTGAGAATCGCGTGTTGATCCGTACCAACTGATCGGAATTACATTCGACCGAATGACTCTGATGATTCCTCCTTTTTTGTCTGTTTTGTGTGTGTGTGTGTGTGTGTGTGTGTGCGCGCGCGCTTATTTCTTTCCTTTCTTTATTCTTCGTTTATCTTCGTTTATCTTCGTTTATCTTCGTTTATCTTCGTTCATCTTCGTTTGAAAGAAAGATCGAGTCATTTGCGAATTACAAAGAAATCAATAATTTTTGGATGTTACATTCCTCCATTCTAGTTTTACACTAAACACAATACCTATGACAATCGTCATTATAACTGTAATTAATGTTAATATTATTGCTATTGTATTATTGTAATTATTGTTATAATTTGAATAACACCCAAGAGATCTACCCTTATTGCTCTATGTGACCACGCCCTTTCTCTCTCACCAGATTTTACGTTCCTACATATTTCCACATTCTAAAACTAAATACAGACTTATTTCAATTATCCTCCTCAAAATATAACAAAGCATAATACATCAATACACGTAGAAGAAATTATAAGTTCTATTTAATTTTATTTTTTGTCCAACCATAACACTCGATTTTATTACGGATGAAAATTTCGACGGATATTACATAATTGAAGACAAATAAAAAGAAAAAGAAACGAGAAAAAAAAAGCAATAAAAATGTTCCATTTTTTCTTTCTTCTTGAGAGAATTGAATTGCTTTAAAAGCAAATATTGAAATGCAGGCAAAAAAGTCTGTTAAATAAATCTGAAAAACGAAATTTACAAAAACCGGGAAGAAGAAGAAGAAGAAGAAAATAGAACGAAAAAAAAAAAAAGAAAAAAGAAAAAAGGACGAAGAACTATATGAACTTTAACGAGTATTTCCTTGAAGGGAAAGAAAAAAACTAGAAAAATCGAGGCCTTAGGTAATGGACTCTTTTACGAAACAAAGTACAGCATCTACTTTGGACATCAATTTTTACGTAAAAGAAATAGCTAAAACTGATGGCTCTCGTTAATGCTAAAGAATAAACAAAGCCGTGAGACGAACGTTAGAATAAATTTGCACATCTTGCTTACTCGACTTTTTACCGGCTATATTTTTTTGCCACCCCTGGCGAGGCTAACGTACATCGCTCGTAATTCATTCTTCATTTCCTTTTCCTTCTTTTGCTTCTTCCTCTTTACTCTCGTTTAAGACGACTGACATCGAGCTCGGTGTGCAAGAGCGTCGACGACATAAAAGAAAATAAAAGAGAGGAACAAAAAGAGAGAGAGAGAGATAGAGATAGAGATAGAGAAAGAGAGAGACAAAGAAAGAGAGAGAGAGAGAGAGAGAGAGAGAGAGAGAAAGAGAGAGAGAGAAAGATAAACTCGACAGATAAAACCGATATGACCGATTACAAGCGACGAAAGATCGATCATCCCGAGATAAACGATTTACAGTTCGTACGTACGTATCTACCTACGTGCATACATATATACGTATAAGAGTAGTCGTTGATGGGACGATGTTAAAATCGACGAGAAAAAAAAAATAGAGAGAAAGAGAAGAGAGAGAGAGAGAGAGAGAGAGAGAGAGAGAGAGAGAGAGAGAGAGAGAAGAAATACAAAAATGATAAAAAGAAAAAAAAAAGAATATCTCATTCGGAGATGATATCCGGTAAAACTCGACATTAATCGAGCGAGAACTCTGTGACGGATTATTAGACTGTAAAATTAATTCGACGATTCGAAAAATTCTCTTTTTACCACAGACATGCATACAAACACACACACACACACACACACACACACACAGAGATATATACATAGAAGAAAGACAAATTTCACAAGATTTAACCACCATGACCGTCGGCATGAATAATTTAACAGCAGGCTCATGCCATCTTCTTGCAATAAAATTGCACGGTCCTTGGTATAATTAACCGAACTCATTAATGTTACACCGAGAAATACTTCTCTTTCTTTCTCTCTATCTCTATCCTCCCCCCCCCCCCCTCTCTCTCTCTCTTCTTCCTCTCGTATAACCGACTGAAGCGCGTCGTCGTTGCAGACACTTTTCACGAGCGGTACGGACGCAGGTGTTGCGCGACGTCTAAACTCGCGGGCAATTAATATGAAGTGGCAGAGAAACTTCACTTTAATGTCTTCAACTAGAAACGGCGAAAGTTTCAGTAAATTCCAAGTCCAAGAAGACACTGCGCACTGCGGTCTTATTCGATCTGAATGAAAGACGTTCTATTTGAGTAAACGTTTATTCGATAGGTACGTGCACGTAAAACTGTACGTAACAAAGGTGTTAAAGGTTGTTTAATCGTTAAGAATGAGATAAGGTACGGTTACGTTTAGAAATAAAGAACGCAAACTCGAACGAATAAAATTAACGAATCGTCTAATTTTCGCGTACAATTTACCGTGTATCCATCGAGGTAAAATAAAAATAAACCGTGCTTAATTAACGAATAAATAAACAAATAAAATTAACGAAACGTCTAACGTTACGTCCAATTTGTTGCGTTTATCGAGATAAATTAAAAATGAAGTACGTATAATTGGTGGGTGGTTGTTAAAAGTAAGACGAGATATAGGAATGCGTAGAAACGACAAACGCAAATTTGAAACGAATAAAATTAACGAGTCGTCTGGTGTGTCGCATCCAATTTACTACGTTTATGGAGATACAAAAAAAAAAAAAAGAATAACAAATAAAAAAGAGACCAAAGAAATTCATGAAATCGTTGGAACGACCGAGAATCGTATTCAATTGATCTCTATCTCTGGCTTTTCGATATTGAAAAGATTGATAAAGGCTTCGGGATGTTCTCCTTTGATTCCCGATCCTCATATCGCTCGATCATGTGTATGTGTGGGTGTCTTTGTGTGCGTGTAAAATAGAAGATCCAATAAATATTAAATACCAGAGGTCTTGGTAACCAACCAACCTGTCAGAGGTATAACTCGGCATGCCTTACTAAGTATCACATACGACGTATTTCAAATTTTTATACGTTTACATGCACATATGTTTCGTATATGTAAAGGGAGGAATAGGGACAGGGAGAGAGGGGGGTGGGGGATGAACAGGGTAAAATGTAAAATTTCATTTAAATGAAATAAAATGACGAAAGCAGCAGACACGCGTCCTATACACTTTCAGTTCCTTTGTCGTCCGTTTACGTTATACAGGGTGTGTTCGAAACACTTGTAACAGATAAACTGTAGACGAGAGTTGACAAGGAAGATGAGAAGGTACGCGAGACTTTATTCTCTTGAAAAGCTTTAAGCTTCTCTATTACTTGTCTCTAGGGTGCACTTTGAGGCATTCATTGTAACTTTAGTTTAAATCTCAACGGTTGTTTATACTACTTACAATTGTACTACAATTGACTCGAAAACATTCGAACCATCCGACAATAACAATAAACAATTTCTCAAAGTTCTATCCATTTTCAAATTAATTCGTTCGATTAATTAAGTTAAGTTACGTGTAATTTATATTCATCGTGAATCGTAAAAATCTATTTCCTCTTTCTTTCTCTTTTCCTTCTACGATGAAAAAAGAAAAAAAAAAGAAAAAGAAACCCTTTAAAACCCGAATTTCTCAATCGATAAATGGATACGTGAAGTTTGTGTGTATTCATCGTAAATTATGAAGAATGAGATGATATATTTCGTTTTTTTTTCTTTTTTTTTTCTTTTACGATAAAATGTGTGTTCGACCCTTTGATATCATCAATAACATATGATACAATAATAAAACTAATTTGATAAAGCTTCCAAGTTAATAACATTCGAATTTTTCGATTTATAAGTTACGTAGAATTTATATTAATTTAAAGATATAATAATGATGTATATATATATATATATATATATATATATATATATATATATCTTTTCACAATGTTCTCCCTTAGATATTATTAAAAAAGTATAATATAATAACGGAATTCCAACGATCCTACGAAGCGTTAAGAAAAATCGTGGGAGGTGGAGAGGGGGAAGAAGTAGGGTTGAATAAAAAAAAAAAAAAAAAAAAAAATAGAGACCATTAAAATGGCCTGCGGCGGCATAAGACCGACAAGGCAAAAGAATTTTATCCGAAAATAACGTAGTATCCGTCGACTGCTACTTTGTACCGGCCGCTTCTCGGCTTCCTTTGTACGTGCTGTACTTTTATATTCTCTCCGATACCGGTTCTCCGACAATTAAACGAGGGTAAAAAAAGAAGAATTAAAAGCAAAAGGTAAAGAAAAAGAAGAAGAAAAATGACCTCTAACAAACATACACACAAACAAGCGATCAAACAAAAAGAGAGAAAAAAGAAAAGGGGAGGAAAAAAAGGAAAGGAGGAAAATTAAAAAAGAATGTCTCTCTCTCTCTCTCTCTCTCTCTCTCTCTCTCTCTCTCTCTCTCTCTCTCTCTCTCTCTCTCTCTCTCTCTCTCTCTCTCTCGCTGTATCTTTCGTTTTAAACTGTATTAATTCCGATTTCCGCATTGCTAAATCGAACGATTTTCAAGCTGCGGTTTCCAATAGGAGTATTCCACTAAACTAACCGCTGTAACGTACGCGCTTCAAATAACTCGTTATCTGATTCTCTCTTTCCCTTTTTCTTTTTCTCATTCTCCCTCTCTCTCTATCTCTCTCTCTCTCTCTCTCTCTCTCTCTTTTTCTATTTCTTCTTCTTTGTTACTTTTATGTTTATACAAAGGAACCGATACTTTTTGTCCTCTTGTAAAAAAAAAAAAAAAAAACGAGCAACTTCGCAATACCTCAAAAACGATTTTTCTTGTTTTTTTTTTTTCTCCTCTTCTTCTTCTGCATCGATCCGTAGATTCGTTCGTTGTAATTAACTAATTTTTTTTTTCTCAAATTTATTCCACATCGTCGTTTAAAGTACCATTAATGGAATTATTATTGATCGTTCATAATTCCCGATATATTAAGACAGTGCGCACGCTCTCTCTCTCTCTCTCTCTCTCTCTCTCTCTCTCTCTCTCTCTCTCTCTCTCTCTCTCTCTCTCTCTCTCTCTCTCTCTCTCTCTCTCTCTCTCTCTCTGATTACTAATATCCCATGGCTTAGAACAGTAGTACCTTAGTTATAATACGGCTTTATCATAAATTATAGGAATTACTATAACGATCGTTCCATATTGAAATCGCACGTTACGTAATTACAAGGCACATCGTTGTTAAGTCTCAAATTACGATAGTCTATGGTCGATCAACTCGATCGTCAATTAAGTTTCGATATATGATTCCGTTGAAGATAAATTTTCGGTGAGAAACCTATCATTCTTTTTTCTTTTCTCTTTTTTTTTTTCTATTTAAACTGTCGAAAAGCGCTTAAGAAAATTCATTAAAATCGACATATTAAAAATGTAACGGTAGAAAGCTCTATTATAATATGCAAATATAATAAAAATTTATTATTATTTTCTTTAACATATTGCCAATCGTTGACAAAATTTATTAAATTGTTAAAACGAGAATGTGGAGTAAAGATTCCATTTCTTTCTTTTTCCTATGTTTTTTTTTTCTTTTTTTCTTTTCCTTTTCCTTTTTCTTTTTCTGTCTGACTTTCGTTTTCTACGACGAAATCACGTCAAAGCTTTGAACAATTTACGTAATGACAACGAGAGAAAGAGAAAAAGAGAGAGAGAAAGAGAGAGAGAGAGAGAGAGAGAGAGAGAGAGAGAGAAAGAGTGAGTGAGTGAGAATGAGTGAGTGAGTGAATGAGTAAGAGGGAGAGAGAATTAGGATACTTAATTGCGTTCACCCGGAGAACGACGTTCGCATTAGTCGAGCCAAAAGTCGAGGCACCAAGAGAGAGACAGACAGAGAGAGAGAGAGAGAGAGAGAGAGAGAGAGAGAGAGAGAGAGAGAGAGAGAGAGAGAGAGAGAGAGACAGAGAGAGAGAGAGAGAGAGAGAGAGAGAGAGAGAGAGAGAGAGAGAGAGAGCGAAGAAAGTGATGAAACGATGTCGAAGAGATGAGAGACAATTTTATCATCCCCCTTGTATCGCATGATGCAATTACATCTTGTCGGCGCCTCGTCGCGGACAGCCATAACCCGCTTCATTGTGTTTTTGCGATTTTATGCCTCCGAAAATACATTCCTGGTTCACGCTTCTCGGCGATCTTTTACATTGCTTAGGGAAAAAGAAAAAAAAAAAAAAGAAAAGAAAAGGAAAAAAAAAAGAAAAATAAAGAAAAGGAAAGAGGAAACAATGAAAAGAAAGGGAAGGGGATGCTAGTTAAAGTTCCTTGCTTCTTTTTCTCTTTTTGTTTTTTCTTTCTTTTTCTTTTTTTTCTTTCTTTTTTTTCATATCCATCGTCATCGCGAAGAGCAACTTGGCGAGAATGGACTTTGAATCGAGTTCGTTTATCCTGTAATCTACATTTTTGTTCTATTTTTGTTCTATGTTCACTTCGTGTTTTGACCTTTTTATTTTGTTCTTTTTTTTCATTCTTCTTCTTCTTCTTCTTCTTCTTCTTCTTTTGTTTTTTTTTTTTGTATTTTTTTTTTGTTCTAAACTTTCGACATTACCGAGTAAAATACAAACGTTGCTAGTAGTACGGCCTTTATCGTTTGCGAAAGCAACATGAACGAAAACTCATCAATTCTCTCTCTCTCTCTCTCTCTCTCTCTCTCTCTCTCTCTCTCTCTCTATCTATCTATCTATCTATCTATCTATCCCTTCTATCGACTGCAATATATATAACTTTTACATTTTTTATACTACGAAACTCTGTACACACAAAGAGTCCGATGTAAATCGCGTTTCAAAATTGTACTATGAAATTCCAGATATTCCGAAAGAAAAAGATAAAGAGAGAGAGAGAGAGAGAGAGAGAGAGAGAGAGAACAAATATTTATTTCCCATCATGGAGAATCGAATTTATGAAACGAGTAATTCAGAGTACTCTGGAAGAAGAAAAAAATAACAACTTTCTCGTTTTCTCTTATTCTCGATCATCGATAACAAATCCTGTGTATCTATTTACTTTGAAAGAAATAAAAGGTAACGAAAAATAAAAATAACGAGAAACAAAATAAGAATCTTGAGAAGGTACTTATAATACCTAAGTAAAGGGGAAATGGTAAGGAAGAAAAAGTAGAATCAAAAATCGCGATATACCTTCTTGTTGTATAATTTATTATAGTTCCTTTCAGGAAGTTCCCTAATGCACCTGGATATACGCAAGCTGCCTGTCCCGCATACCACTTGAGAATCAACAACGCTAACTTTGTGTATACCTTCCGAGATACATGTACAGCAGCAGAGACAAACAGTGTGTTGTTATATATGTATGTATGTATGTATGTATGTATGTATGTATGTATGTATACATAATATAAATAGCATAATATATATACATAATATAAATAGCATAATATATATACATAATATAAATAGCACGCGTGCGTGCGTATGTATGATATATGATATATGTAATACTATGTGAAAAGTAACACCAGGATATGACCATCTTGACAATATACGTGATCTCAGATACCCTCAAACAAATCTATTCGTATATACACTCGAGAATAAAAAGAGAGAGAAGATAAATAAATAAAGAAAGAAAGAAAGGAAGTTAGGATGGAGAGAGAGAGAGAGAAAAAAAAAGAAAGAAAGAAAGAAAGAAAAAAAAAAATGTTTCGTACGTCGAGGATTACAGATTTATGTCTCACTCCGAAGCTTTTAACGGATGTGACAACACGTTCAAGCAACTGACTATGGAACCTAGCTTGCTTCTCTTCCTATATACGCATGGTCTAAAACGCAATCGCATTGCCGTCTTTATTTGATTAATATCCGACCATACAAGGACCGTTATTAGCCTCCTACGTGTCCGGATTTTTTTATTCCATCGTGGTATTCGACCAACCGAGCGAAGCAATTCCGGCATCGCTATTGTCGCCGCAACTCGATAGTGACGTCCAACGTATGTAAGTATGTCTGTATGTATGTATGTATGTATGCATGTATGCATCTATGTATGCATCTATGTATGCATGCATGCATGTATGTATGTATGTATGTATGTATGTATGTATGTATGTATGTATGTATGTATGTATGTATGTATGTATGTATGTATGTATGTATGTATGTATGTATGTATGTATGTATGTATGTATGTATGTATGTATGTATGTATGTATGTATGTATGT
>OU964963.1:7304888-7494888 GCA_918808275.2 Dolichovespula sylvestris | reverse complement strand
TATATATATATATATATATATTACTGTCATAAATGTAATATATTATAGTTGACATAAAAAAAAAAATCATGGTCCATTATATTTATACGACAAAAAGAGAGAGAGAGAGAGAGAGAGAGAGAGAGAGAGAGAGAGAGAGAGAGAGAGAGAGAGAGAGACAGTAGATATGTATTATCGAGCATCATACTAATATTCATTGGAAATGTTCATTCCTTCTTTGTTCAACCGAGTTACACTACACAGAATTGTATCATAAAGGCAACCACATTTTCCAGGGTGAAACGAAAGCGGAAATACCGTTTGCCTAGAGTCACTTGGAAGACCTCCATTATGGTCAAGCGGTACTGCGCTTTTAAATTCAGGATTTAATATTAAGTTTCCGCAGTTTTCCGCCGGGACGACAAAACTAGAAAACGGTTATAAAAAGCGTATATATCTCCTTATTTCTCCCCTTACGGCTACGAAATACAGATAGTAAGAGTAATATCAATTCTCTAAGATAAATATTATTTCTCATTTTCTACTTCTTCTTTTTCTTTTTGATTCAAACTATCTTATTCTCGTCAAATTTTCTTGTTTTATATATATATATATATATATATATATATATATATATATATATATATATATATATATAAAAGAAGAAACAAACGAAAGTAAAATATCGTTTTATTTACAAAAGTCACGTTGATGAATCAAATTAGATGTTCAATCACGTATGATAAGAATACATTTAAATAGATTTTAAGCTACGAACACTCTCCTTCGGTATTTCGTTGAAAGTAAGAAAAACAAATAATACGTATAGCATTGATTCTCTAACGAACATAAGCGTAAAATATATATATATATAGATATAGTTTCTTTTTTTGTGAGTTAAATATGCCCTTCAAAATTACTCTTTCAATTCTCTATACAAATAAAATAAAATATCGTTATTTACATAAATCATGTTGAAAGATCAAATTAAAAGTTCTAGCACGTTGGTAAATATGCATTTAAATAGATTTTAACGTATACACACATTCAATACCTTTAAATGGCTACAAAAAGCAAATAATACCTAACAAACATACCTAATATCGATTCTCCAAGCTTAATATATCTGTTTTGTTTTTCTGTTCTTTTTTGGTTTTTTTTTTTCAAATTAACTCATACAAATTTTTCACGTTCCTTCATATTTTCTTTTTTTAACAAAATACACAAAATAAAGTATATTCGTTATTTACAAAAACGATTAGGAGTTTAATAACGTTGATAAAAGTTTATTTGGATAGATTTTAAGATACAGACACGTTCGGACAATTTCTCGTTTCCAATTTTCCATTTGAAAATCTCGAGAATCGCATCCTCATGACACTTTCGTTCCACGCTAACTGCAGATTCTTGGACCATGCTCTCGTGAAAGTGGCGTTTTACGCTTGAAACTGTTACAGATGCTTTTCGAATATTCAAGCAGCTCCTTAGCGCAATACGGATTTAATATATATATATATATAAACATGTGTTACATCATATAAAGTCTTTGTTACAGATAAAACTTATCTGCAACTCTTATCGAAGAAGACAAAAATAAACATATATATATATATATATATATATATATATATATTGTATATATACATATAATTTTCTAAAATTTAAATAAATATAATTTTCTAAAATTCTAATCTAAAATTTGTTATATTATAATATATATATAATTGTATATATATATATAAAATATGTATATATATGTATATATATATATATAATTTTTCAAATAAATCTAGTTTTTTTCACATCTAACAATGGAAATTTATACACGTGTGATTTGTATCAATTAACACGTTAATTCCAAGAAGACAACATCAAATCTGATTGCTTGCGATCATTGCCTAGCGAATTATGGGATTACGACTTGCAGCAGGTGAGTGCTAAAGCGATCATCTATAGGCTCCATTTATTGGTCGGTCAATCGACTGATTAAAGGGAGTAATGCGTTAAGGGTCTACGTTCACGAGGCTCTTTCTTCGTTACGACGTTGTATAAAGCGTTAAAAACGATTTTAAAGCGGAAAATACTGATCTATTTAATATGGAAAACCAAGCAAAAAATAAAAATTCTTTTGTAACGAGAATTAAAATTGAAATCAATCAAATACACGCTTTCGATCCGAGTTAAATAATATACGTTTCTTCATCTTTATTTGTTATCCCTAATATCCTGATAATATGTACGATTATACTCGGGTAAGATCTTTTAAATAATCTTTTCTTTCTTAATTTCTTTTTTTTTTTTTTTGTTTCTTGTTACGTTTCTACGCGTACGATACACGTATACATATTTTAACGAAGTTAACAAAATTGTCTCGTAAAATTATCAAACCGAATCGTTCCGTCCTGTCAGCGAATTCTCGAAGATAAAACTTTAACCGCAAACTTTCCAACCCGGGGATTTTCCATTTCTCGCGAGTGTCAACATTTCTTCCATCACAGTGCATACATATCTTGTCATTTTTCCTTCGAAAATCGATGCCGAATATCGTTCGAAAGGTATAAACTGATCATCGTAATCTAAATAGAAATCTTATCAAGGTGGCGAGAAAACTTAAAATGTAAAGGTCGGGAAGAAAAATATTTCCGAGGTATAGATATAATCAAAAAAGAAAAAAGGGGGAAATGAAAAAAAGTAAACGGATAAATAAATAAATAAATAAATAAATAAAAGACGGAAATGTGAGTCGACATTCTCTACCATTTTCCTTCACGTGCATTCAAAATAATAATCGAAAGAGATCGACTAGGACGTATCCCGTAATCGGCGTATCGCGGGCAAAACTTTCATCGCACACATTTAAACGAGTTACGTCGTCGCGCGGCGTAAACACGAGGGCGTTCCAAAAACTCACAACTAGGTTAACCATGTCTGCTTCTCTCTCTCTCTCTATCTATCTATCTATTTCTATCCGTCTTTCTCTCTCTTTCTTTTCCTGTCTGTCTATTGGGATGCGCGGGACGATAATAAATCCATGAAAGATTCGAGCGAGACTGTGAGAACGAAGTCTTTACATATTTTTCCTTTAACAATAAAGGATACTTTGATCTAAGAAGAAAAAAAAAACGCGAAGAGAGAAAAAGAGTGGTTGGAGTAAAAAGTACAACAAAAAAAAAGTGAATAAATACAAAATAAAACAGGAGGGGAAATAAATAGAAAAGAATAAGTTACTCACTTGTAGATATGCTGTGCGATGTCCTCCACTACGACGACTACGACGACGACGTTGTCGACGTGGTGGGCGACAACAGCGGGAAGAAGAACCCGAACGATGAGAGATGGACGTATCAACGCGTAAGGGTAAAACGCGTCGAGATTATAACCTTAAATTCCACCGTGTAGAGGGGTGTACTGCGTGGAGCTGTGCTGCCTCCTGCCGCGGCAACGAGCTTCCAACGTTGGCAGCTGGAGGTAGTGGTGGTGTAGCGATGGAGATGATAATAGTAAATGATGGTGGTGGTGGTAGTGGTGGTGGTGGTGGTGGTGGTGGTGGAGATGGTGGTGGTGGTAATTGTAGTAGTAGTAGTAGTAGTAGTAGTGGGAGAGCATCGACACGCGCGCGTTTATCACGCGATAAAGAGGAATAAGGATATATAGAATAAAATATTAAATAAAAATCAAATATGAAAAAAAAAAAAAAAGAAAAAACGCGACACGTTCGATTTCGGGCAATGCGTTGTTCCCGTTGATACTACTAGAACTTCTGTCTCTCCTTCTGTCGTTGTCTATGCTCGACCGTTGGCTCAAAACGGAATGACACCCTGTAGGCGGTTGCTGCGACGGTTCTTGCGACGGTTGTTGCAGTAGAGAAACGAGAAAATCTAGAAGAATTGTATGAGGTAGCGGCGGCAAAGAAGTAGACGAGGAAGAAGAAGCGCGCTCGTTGGTGGCGTCGAGACGACTGTCGAGTGTCGCACCGTGCACCGTGCGAAGAAGGGGCGGCTTTCTCGCGACGACGACGACGACGACGCGTTCTCGAGTGTGGCGCGAGCGACGAACGTGCACGAAGCGCGATGATACGCGACGACATCGACAACGAGAACCGTCCGGCACTACTACCCCTGTTTTCTTCCCTTTTCTCTCTTTTTATCTCCTCCAAACAATATATACTATATGTACATATAGTATATATATATATATGTATCTGTATGTATGTGTAACAAATTCGTATTTTTAACGAGAACGATATGAAGCGGCTTCGATGTAAACGAAGACTACGACGATGACGATGACGATGACAACGACGACGACGACGACGACGACGACGACGACGATAAAAATAGAAGAAACGAACACGTCGTCTCGCCGAGGACGAGACGAGGAGTAATAGCGTGCGAGCGAGCAAGCAAGGAGGAGAGGCACGAAGCCTCGAAAACGTCCTTCCGCTGCTGCTGCTACTGCTCCTGCTCCTGCTCCTGCTGCTGATGCTGATGCTGATGCTGATGCTGCCTTCCACCACCGACACCGCCCTCGCGATCTGGCGCTTCCACGCACCTCGGGCGCGGCAGAAACGCGCCGACGCGACGCCGCCTCGCAAATACGCAAGCGTCCCGGCCAAAACACGCCGAATACCTCCCCTCCCGTTTTCCCTTTCCTCGTTTACCCTCCGCCCCGTCCCTCCCTGGCCCATTTCGAAATTACCGCGCTTATACGACAGAGAGCGCCACGTTCACCGGCTCGCCCACTCGCCCGCCTCTCTTTTTCAATTTCGAAAGAAACTTCGAGAAATTGCGAATTATTTTTAATAGTCGGAGGAATGTATTGCGCGGTTTCAACGGACCGAATTATTTGTTTCTATCGTTCGTATTATAAACGTCAACGTTCGACGAGTAAATCGTCGGTACTTTGGAATATCTGAGATTTCATTGAAATGCTTCCTGATCGTTTTACGTTATTTTTTCATTTTGATGTTCGTCATGGGTTTCGTATCCCCACGGGGTTCAGGACGATGGGACAAGTTTCGACTTATGGAATTCGCGACAGATTAAACATAGCTAATAAGTACGGTAATTGAATCGACACGAACTGAAAGAAAAAATTATCCTGAAAGTCACATACTACGAACGCGATATAAATTTTGTAAACTTTCGAAGATCGCTATTTTAATTCCCATCGACTTTGCTAGATATAAAGGGAAACAATATTTTTCTTTCTAAGAAAATAATTTTAATAACGGCGTTACCATGAATTACGATATTCATGCGATCTATATAATATTGTACTCTTTCGTATGGCAACTTTAATTTATATCGAAATACAAAAAAAAAAGGTCTTCCAATTTCGAGCTTTACTATTCTTTAAAATAAGAAAAAGACCGGTCTAAAGAATGTCCATCTTATTGGCCGATCGGACGAGGATCATTGCGATTTATGGATCATAGCGAGAAGGAGTCGAAACTTTTTTGTTTGTTTTCCAAAGAATTCAACGTCCTTGAGGGAGAAAAAACGAGGCTAATTTTGTGACAGTTCGAGAGGGACCTCCTAGACAATGCAGATTCAATTAAAGTCTCCTGAGCGCGAAACTTTTCCAATCAAAGCGGTACGTGCTCCGTGGCCTGTTCTTTTCTACAGACGAACCAAAGCAGAAGCGAAAGTCCTTCTGTCCACAAGACTTTTTTTCCAATGAAATTTTCTTCCGAAGACCTAACGTGAAAGGATACGGATATATCCTACGACAGCCGTCAGCTCAACAGCTTTCGACTTCGACTGATTTCCTCGAACTTCTCTTTTTAATACACTCTTGAGACTTAAGAAACTCTTAATGAGCATTAATAATTAAAGGTTTTCACGTAACAAGACTTTTATGTAACATAAAATCAATTAGATCCGAAGAATAAAATTTCTCATTATCAAAGATACCATTTAAAAAGATTAACAAAAATTACTTACATTTTATTCGATTAAAATGAAAAATCAGAAATCATACGTCATAAAATGATATTGATTTATCCACGCAGTCTGATTTTTACGTAACTCTTGAAAATTTTTAATTCTACGCGAGAAACCAAACGGCTATTTTGCATTACCTAAGAATTTTCATTCCTACTCCCGATAATGATCTTGTCTTATTTAATCATCATTTATCAAAACGTTTACTTACCGTAATAACCTTAATATAATCGACAGATGCTAACGAGAAGTGAAAATGAAAGTAATAACGTTTTATTATTTAAAAATCCTTTCCACAATGCCGAGCGTAATTTTGATGATAAATACTGTAAATACGTACATGGTGGTTGCGTTCTGACTGTTATGGTTGCTAGAGTAACGACATGCGATAGATCAAACCGTTTTCACCGTTAAAAACGTTTCTCAGCAACCACTCCACTTGCTGAAGTTTATGGTGCTCGTATAAAACGTTTGTTATATCGAAATCGATCAGTATATGATATACATCACGCGAAAATGTTTATCTCATTTTGGATATCTCGAAATTCGTCAAAGTAAGTAGAACCATTCGTATACGAATCGATTCGATTAGTCATACGATCGACGTAATTCAATATTGTATGTATGTACATAAATTAATCTCGCACATACATACGTGCGCGCGCGCCAACACACACACACACACACACAAATTTCTTCGTAAAATTGTAGAAATCACGGATTAAACGTCGCACATTAAAATGAAAGGTCTCGTTACTTGTTACTCGGGAAACGTAAAGGAACTTTTGAAATATTGCAGCGAATTTATACATAGAGATGTAGGATAAAAATAATAGATAAACGGTAGAGTAGCAAAAATCGAAACGAGACGGCTTTCTCACGAAGTACACGGATGTATGATAAATTGGCTCGTTCGTTGAATTTAAACCGATATACAGGATGTGTGTGTTGTGTGCATGGTGCCAGCTATATTCAACTACTCGGCGCAAGATCAACCGAATAAAATTTTCTTGAAATGTAAAAGTTATCTATGTACGTATATACAAATATTTCATCTATTTATTTTACAAGCTTTCTAGAACATGTCAAGATCAAAAAGTATTTCACTAATGATCGGCATCGATCGACTTGTTGAATTTCTTTAAATTAAAAGAAATAGAGAGAAAAAAAGAAAAACAAAGAGAGAGAGAGAGAGAGAGAGAGAGAGAGAGAGAGAGATCGATTAATTGAACGGTACTCGATGGCCGAGAAGAAAGTAAATAATTTATCCGAACTTTCCTCTTCGAAAGTGGCTGCTCTTTCGATGATATTCGAAGACTGCACGAATGCGCTCGTTATTTATCAAGAAACTCTTAAACAGATGTTTAAGCGATCGAAGAATACGACCGTTCCTTATGTTCTTTACGAACTCGAGTATGTTCTTAAATTAAATAAATATAATATCGCATAATAATATTTCTTACAAGGTAACAACATATTTTTATCCTTTTAATTTTCCCTTCATAGAAATTTGGAAACAACAGACGAGCAAGTACTTAACGAGGATATGAAAAAAATGGTAAAAGATATGCAGGAACAAGCTACATATAACAAACTACAAAACGATAGGTTTAAACGATAATATAAATTTTAATTCTTTAATTCTCGCCTAAACTCGTTGACATTAATTTTCTCTTTGTACAATTTCCTTCGTTTCTTTTTCTTTTTTTTTTTTTTTTTTTTTCTTGATACTCCCTCGGTAGCCTATACGTAAGAGAAATTATGGAGGAATTGAAGGAAGAAATACGCGAACGTGGTAGTTTCGATGTGTTGACCAAAGAAATTGAAAGAATTGTGACCCGGAGAAAAGAAGAGGAGGCTTTATTCGAGGAATGCACGGCAATGAAGGAAACTGCGATGGAGCTTCGACAAACTCTCGCCAACGAAAAAATGAGCAATGAAGCAGAGAGAACCCGTCTAAGGAATATACTGCTCGACTTAAAGGTATTATGTCAGAACAAAGAAAAAGTTCTTTCGTACGATATCCACCAACTTGAAACTCCTCCTCCTTCCTTTCCAATGCTTGTTAGAATGAAAATGAGAAACTGAAAATAGTTAGCGACATTGAACACAAGTATTCGTGTAAGTGGAATAAAGCTAAGTGTCAACAAAATTCGATCAAGTGTAAGGAAGAGTGGAAAAGATTGAAAAAAACGTTCGATGATCTTCACGAGCGTGAAAAAATTGAAGAAATTGTATCTACCGAATTGATTGCGTTTCTTATCCAAGATATCGCGGTGAGTATGGACGTATTTTTAATATTTTTTAGACGCCATATGTTGTATATATTATATCGTATATACAAGCTTTCCGCGAGTTAAATAGACGAACTTGAAATATGAATTTAGTATCTTAGAATAAGAAAAATTTATCGATCTCGAAATAACATAAAAGAATGATCTTGAGAAAAAATTCTTTCCATTGTCAGAATTTTTTTTTTCCATAAAACCAAAAATACGTGATAATAGTTATTGACTCATCCTATATGATGACAAAAATATATATATATATATATATATATATATATATACATATATATAATAATATGCAAAATGGAAATATTTAAATAAGAATACCCTAAATGTCTTAATTTGCTTATATGTGCACTATAGTACTCAATAAAAAGTAATAGTTTTGAATACATATCGTTTATTCATACATGATGATCGACTCTCTCTCTCTCTCTCTCTCTCTCTCTCTCTCTCTCTCTCTCTCTCTGTGTGTGTGTGTGTGTGTCATGTGTACATATATATGTATATACATCCCTATAGATAAAAAAAGGTATATTTTTACAAAATTACAGAGTATCGAAAAAAAGATCGAAGAATGGCAAAGTCGGTACGATCGAGAAAGGAAAATGTATGAGAAGGAAATCCGTGAAGTGAACACAGAGATAGAAACTCGACAAAAAGACTTAGCTGAACTTTCACAAGAGGTAATGTTTTCGTTCTAAACATAGAAAAGAAAGAGGCTGCCTTATTCCCGACAAAGACCTCTACACACAAAGAAAAATATAAAAATAGTTCAACTGCAAAGATGGCCACACGAAGTCCCGTTGATTCCTTATGGGAACATTTTACATATACAATACTTTCGGCCAATGTTTCGATAAAAATTATAGATCGAAACGAACGAGTATTGTATTTCGAAAAAGATGCTCGACGTATGTATATTTTGACGATTATCGATCATTGTAAAAAATCAAACTCGACGTTGTGTTACTCGGCATATCGCAGAAATTCTGCTTATACGAGAATCGATAAACCCGGCTGGAAAACTCGTTCGTGACTATTTCGAATCGAGCGATATCCATAATTTTACGTTTAAGATCTAAGAAACACGCTTGAAACTCGCTTTCACGAAGCTTTACGATTAACTCTTACAGTTTTTTTTGTTTTGTTTTATCGTCCTTCTTACACGTGTGAATTTCAAAACGCGAGACATATATATATATATATATATATATCTCGCGAAGACATATATCTAATTATAATACATACACACGTATTTACATAATATATATATATATATATATATACATATAGAAACGTATAACTAATTATAAGATTATACTAAATTTTACGTACGTCACTTGTCGACTTAGAGTCAAAGGAAATTTCACCGCGAAAACGGCTACAGGCTTTGTTCTGAATCCAAACAATCTATACACGAGAGTACAAGCGAGAGAGCTTAAGCAGTCGCGGCATAATCGAATTCAAGACAACGTAGTCCCAATATAAACGAGTCATGTGTTGTATAATATCGTTAATAAAGTAACGATATATCTGAAATAATTAATGATGAGATTCATAATAACGAGAATAAACAGTTCAAATAGTTAATGGATAATTTACTTTTTCCATAGTAACATACGCGTATATTGTCACTCGAGCATTCGCAAGTGATCGTAACAGATGGCATCAAAGAAGAAAGAAATAAAAAGAAAAAGAACGATTATCAGTTTCAATATTCTCACTCGTCTCTAACGAGAGCTTAACGTCCCGATTAGTTATTATGCGATGATACGAAAACACACTGAAATTCGTCCTATTAATTTTCCATTACAGTACAAAGAAAAGCAAAAATTTATAGACGCTTACCTAGCGGAGAAGGAAGCATTGAAAAAGCAGAAGGAACACGAACAGTATGTGCAAGAATGTGCCATCAGGATCCAAGCTTTGTGGCGTGGTGTTATGGTACGCCGGAAGTTGGGTCCGTATCGACCTGAAGAGAAAAAAAAGAAACGTCAACTTAAGACGAAGAAATAACTCCCTTTCGGTTGGTTGAACTCTTCAGTGCTGAGTACTGACGATTAGAGAGGACAGAATTTACTTAACGTTGGCGTACTCCCTCTTTTGTTTACACTTGGAAAGGTAAGGAAATTTTTTTGAGTCTCAGTGTACGTTGACCAAACTAAATTTAGAGATCACAAACCTTTCGTACGGCAAATAAATCACTTTATACTACAGTTAAATTTATCGAAATTCCATTAAGACGATTGCATTTACCCAGGATTTATAAAGTAATTGGTTTAATTGATATTTTGTTAATATAACGGCGGTAATAATACATTAATGTAACAATTTCTAACATATAAATATGTATCTACTATGATATTTCGTGATTAGAAATAAATTTTCATTTCGTTCCCTAAGCTATTTAAGTGAAATTAATTAATCTCCTAATTATACGAATACAGTCTATAAAACGGTATGTACGTCGAATATAATATATTTCTATCAAAAGTTTTATTCGGACTTTACGTTTTCTTTTATCTTTTTACATGTAAAAATAAAGAAACCAACCGAAGTTTCGTATCTTTGGGAGGCGGTTCCTAAGATTCTCATATTTCTTTATTTTTCGCACGATGCAAATAAGGAATGGTCTTCGAGTCTCGAGTATTGTTCACGCAAGAATCTCATTTCCCGTGCAACACTTCCTGAATCCTGCAGCGGTCGAGACCGCATAGAACCTTTAATAGTCTGTGCGGCGACTGCGCCACGAAACTTCTATATGTACGTGTAAATCTATAAATGTATACGTCTACGTATATAGAATATATATATATATATATATATATATATATATATATATATCGCAACATAGTTTGGAAGTACGTTAGCACGCTGCATAACGACCCTTAATTCCGATGTAAAAGTTATAAGGTTAATCCTCGAGTGACGTATCGAAGTTTTAGTGTAACTATTTTTTTTTCTTTCTTTCTTTCTTTCTTTCTTTCTCTCTTTCTTCCTTTTCTTTTTTCCTTTTTATATTCGCCTACTTTTATTATTTTTCTCTCAATGATTTATACTTCAGAATACGATCCATTTTTTTTTGTTTTTTTAATCCTTCCGGAGCTCCGAACACGGAAAATGGAATAAATGATCATCCGAAATGTTGATTACTGTCGGACGACGTATGTAAATCTCGAACGATGACGTTTAAGAGAGATGAAAGTACTCGTTACGTTCTGTGGCAAAGAAAAGGATGCCACACATATACACACCTTGGTCATCGTCACGACGGACGATGCATTTTCCTTCATGAGAAATTCACGAACCTTCTAACCTACTCCGTTTGAAAGCATGCAAGCTCACTCCCGTGACCGTGCGCGGCCAGGCACCTCCTTAGATTACGATATAAGGAATGGGTAACCTGATGTGGCGGTGCACGCACCCGATAGTAAACTCTATATGCATAATACTTTCCTATGCTACCTTTACTCTATAGAGAGTTCAAAGGTCAGTTATTTTACACGTTCCCAAAACTTAAAATAATGGACACTTATCGAATTTTACGAAGTTACAAAAATTTATCTATCTATCCTTCCCAATAAATCGAACCAAAAATTTTCATGAAATTCGTTACGATTTTCAACGGTCAATCTTACGAAAAAATAATTAAACATTACTAACGAAAATACTTTAACGTTAATACATTACAATTATGACAGTAGATATACGTTTCATTATAAATTAGATTTTTTTTTCCAATAAGTACTTTATTTTATTTTTATTTAATTATTTGTTTTTTCTATTATGTAATATTTATGGATCGTTTAAGTTGGTTAACCCGTTGGTCAATAAAATCCTTTTAACCGATATTTCCATGAAATTTGTTTAATTCAACCGTGAGCCACAATCCACGATATTATCAATTGCGATAACGAGCCACCAACAGTAATCCATACGTATACCACATGGATCTCTCTCTCTCTCTCTCTCTCTCTCTCTCTCTCTCTCTCTCTCTCTCTCTCTCTCTCTCCTCTGTCTTTCTCTTTCTCTTTCTCTCCCCCTCCCACTCTCTTACTGTTTCTCACATATTATATACATACAGAGTTAACCGCGTGTATATACCTAGGTACGGAGATTCATTGTGTTGCACCTTGATACTCCGTTATCTCCACGATTCTGGGTCAACTACAGGGAGGAAAGCTAGTCACAGTGTTGGTAACATGGTAGAAGGGAATGAATACGAATATTTGGTGTGTGTGTGTGTGTGTGTGTGTGTGTGTGTGTGTGTGTGTGTGTGTGTGTGTGTGTGTGTGTGTGTGTGAAGGAGGGAGGGATACAAAAAAAGGTAGAAAAAATGGAGAGAAGGAGAAAATGAAAGAAAGGAAGAAACGAGAGATTTAAAAACAATAGTAGAGACGGAGAAAGTGAGAAGGATAAAAAACAATGATGTATACATGTATATCATATATGTATATATGTACATATATGATGTATGCATGATATGATATACGTATACATACGTGTATGCTCTGTAGATAAAGAAGAACAAACGAAACGAAGAGAAAGAATAAAAAATATTGAAATTTCTCGTATTTTCATATATCTATAGATACGTATATACGAAAAGTCTACCGGGTAATAATAGAGATGTAGGAAGATTGAGTCGAGTACAATTGATAAAATACTAGTTGTTAATGTATATACGAATGATTAATGAGCAAACCTTCGTCCTCGATTGCGTTATCGCATAGAAAATAAGTTTTGGAACGAGTAAATCGATTAAAACAATTTCTACGAAGAACTCTCGAATTTTTTCATTTATAGGTTACAATCATTTTAAACTTGCCGCGTGTAAATCTTCAATCACTTTGATCGTAAGTCGGTAATTTTCTATAAAACGTATTCTTACCTGTTACATTAAATTATTAATCAGCGTTTACGGGATGGAAGAATAAACGATAATTCATTATGACATTCAAAATCATCAGACGTCGTGAGTTGATGTTCAATGGGGGTTGATACGAATTTGTTATATAAATGTCGTAACAACGTTTCGACCAATCATACGTTAGAGTTTAAAATTTTGACCAATCGCGAACGATGACCTATCGATATCTCTCGCAAATACATAATCACGTACAATAAATGACATCAGATCGTAAATGTTATCGATATTTTCTAAATTCGTTTATTATCGACAAAAACAATCTATAAAAAAAATGATGTCAAACTTTTGCGAGATTTTGTATAGTATCAACTTGTGGACGATCGATGACTCGCAGCGCATAAAGCATTTCTTTGAAAAATGTGTTTGTTATACGTTACGATACCTCATAATAACTTTCGACAAAACCTTTGCAATACTTTTGGGGGCATATGGTACATGCGACGGATGGTGTAGCACGCGTCAAATAATACGAAATTGAAAGCTTTGGCAGTGATCCAAGCGAGAACCATTATACACCAACATCTTGTAACATGGATTTAGTCGTCAATGAGATACGAGGCATGATGACCACGTGATCTTAGCGCTAATACGAACTAATTTACCCATCCTGTCGAACTAACAAACAATAGAAAATTTTTCTTAATACTAACGAAAAGCAATAAAAATGCTCAGTTTGCTTATATTTAAAAAATAAACAAACAATATCATCCATCTTAGATATAAAATATCTTATATATGTATGATATAAAGAGATATTGCTCTGTTAATTATATCTCTATAGAATTTCTCGTCGACATAATAGAACTAATAAGCAAGATGGAATGCATGAAGATCCGCGGTCTCTTTAAAAGTGTTAAACGACGAACTAACCTTACGTACGTATCACATACCTAACTTTTTTCTAGAATAAATAATTTCCACATGCACCGCTATACGGCGCTGCGTAACATTATTGTTATTCAACATATTTTACGTTTAGATGGTTGATTATGTTGTAATAAACTAGTTTTGTAAACCAGAGTACAAATGTATTGTTGTAATCGATTGAATTTAAAAAATATCCTTTGATTCGTGCTCAAGGTTCACTGGAATATTGGATAAATTATGCCAGGAATGGCGCCAATGCGTCGCCATTTTTATAAAACTTTAGCCAGTCCGTAAATCGAGAAGGCTGTGGGGAGGAAGAATTCTGATAAAGGTCGCGTGCTCGACGGAAACTTGCACGAAAAACCAGCAAAACGCGTGAATAATGTGCTGGTCGTAAGTATAATTTCGTTCCGTGATATCGCGAATCGATTTGGATAGTTTTTGGTCATGAAACGCAGGGCCTATGGCATGGGACTTCCGTTTAATGAACAGGAACAGGAAGTTCCTCGCGATCTGAGATGGCAAAATAAAAACATCCTGTATCGAAGGAAATTTCGAAAAATAAGCGTGCGATGCTTTTGTGATTTAGAAAAGGAATAAAGTGATCGGGATAGAGCGTTTCTTTCGAATTGAGTTCCGTTTCAATTTTTACGACCTACTTTCAATTTCGGTGCCTCAAGGTCGAAGTACAATGACTGATACTTGGAAAAAGGAACATTCGGAGCCGACCCTATTCATTCGGAAAAGTTGGTGGCACCGTTTAAATATTATGGATAATTTGATTTTAGTGTGCATCAGAGAGAGGGGAATTGAGTTCGAAATACAAACATGCAAGCTGAGAGTATCTGTGCCAATGATATCGAGGGACTGGACGAAGACACTCTCATACCAGTAAGTTTTCTTTTCATATCAATTGCATTTAAAATTGAACAGCTGAAATAAGTTTTATATGTGAACTAGATTTGATCAAAATAATGATTTCATCCTATATAATAAAAGAATCTGTAATGTATACAAGTTCGATGTCAAATCTGTATTAGAAAATTAAGGTTTATGAGAGTTCTGGAACAATATTTGCCAGGTTGAAATTTTATCTTGCGATGTCTCCCAACGTTCACGTTCTCAAGATGCCTTATCAATAGTAGAATTAGGAAAGCAATTATTACTCAGTGCAAAAAATGGGGACACAGATACCGTTCGTGAACTGATGTGTAGAGGAGCACCCTTTACGACAGATTGTGTATGTATCTATATAAGAATTAATTAAGATAATATTATTCATTTATATGAAAGTACTTTATTATTATGGATTTTGTTTCTAGCTTGGAACCAGTGCTTTGCATTTGGCAGCACAAAATAATCACACAGAAACCGCCGAAGTTTTACTCAGAGCAGGAATATCCAGGGATGCAAGAACCAAGGTGGACAGAACGCCACTGCATATGGCCGCTTATGAAGGTCATCATCAGATGGCACAGTTATTGTTGAATTATGGAGCTGATGTTGATAGTAGAGACATGGTAATCAAAAAATGAAAAACCAAAAATAAATATAATTCTTTGAAATAGAAATAATTTAACAAGCTTCATAACATCTTTAGCTTAAGATGACTCCTTTACATTGGGCAGTAGAAAGGGAACATATAGAAGTGATGCATGTTTTATTGGAACACGGTGCAGATGCAAATGCAACTAGTAAATTTGACAAGACACCAATTAGCCTAGCTTTGGAACATGATAGACTTGACTTGGTGGATATACTCCAGCAAGAACGAGAAATTATAGGAATACAAGCCGAACAACAAAATCAAGCTAATTCTGCGGAATTAGAAGTAGCAACTCACAATTTAATTCAATTAGAAGCAGAAGCAGAGGCGGAAGTAGAAGTAGAAGCAGCAAATGAAGAACAACAGAAACTAGAAGAACTTGCTCAACAACAATCACAATCAAAACGTAAAAGTACTCAAGGTAAGTAATATATTATTAAAGAATCTTGTTATTGCCAGAATATTCTTTTTTGTAATAAAACTCTTTCGATTCTAGGTAATAAAAAACCAAGAATGATTCTTCAACAAATTCATGTACCACCATCTACTGAAATTGAACCAGAAAAAGAAATGGAAGAAGATTCAGAGGAAATTATTAATGCGAATAATGTTAATAATAATAAAAAACGTAAAGATGTAACAACAATGAGTGGAGTCAATAAACAATTCAGGTTATTAGAAGCACATGGAATTACAATGATACCAATGGATGATGATGCATCCATTGTAGAGAATGCAATGGAAAGTGGAAGAACTGTTGTGCTTACAGGTATGTTCGCTTTTAAATAAATATAAATATTCCGATGAAGAATAAAATATCGATCACATTATAATAATGAAATGAAATTTTTTCTTATTCTTAGAGGCTGGTAAACTTGCTTTAAATTTGACAAGAGGCTCTCCATTAAGCATGAAACGACTTCAAGTAACTTCAAGAAGAGGAACTCCAAGAAAAGTAATAGCTATACGAGCAGATCAGATTTTAAATCAAAATGCATCTAACCTTACATCCCGCGGCCCGAACATATTAAAAAAATCTTCCGTAGATAATAAAGCTGGAAAATTATTTATTTCTTCTATTTCAACTGGTGTGACTGTTCCAACATTAACGCAATCTCAATATACAACAGCGTCAGAGGTAAATAATTTGATATCTTATATCTACACTTATGGATTCAAATGCATACCTTAGCCTATTTGTTTTACAGAACAAAATAGTCACTTCATCTTCCAAGATAACAGAACCGATCATTTTACAACTAGATGATGATATAGAAGAAGTTATAGAAGAAGATAATACAGATGATAATGAGCCAGTAATGGATATAGCAGTGCTTAATAGACAGTTAGCAGAAGCCCGAAGACAAGCCGCCGAATATCGCAAGCAATTACAAAAAAAGGAGGAGGAAGCAGAAATATATAAACAGCAACTTAAAAATATCGCATCTCAAAGAAAATCTAAATAATTTTAAATAAGTAAATTCTCTCTCCATGGTTTCATCTTACAATAAGAGCAAGCATTTTTCTTTTTTTTTTTTTTTTTATTACAAACAATTAATCGACGAATTTTGTAGTATTGCTGAATTTTTTTTTATATACAAATGAACTTGCATAAACAACTGATAACTTAAGCGAATCATACTATCTACTCACATATTATCTCTTATATACATCAATTCATAATTCAATACATAAACTTATATTAATTTAACATATGCATACTTTTGTAAAGGTGCATTTAAAATAATTAATGATGAAGCTACATTGAAGATGAAAATAATTTCTGTAAAAAAGAACTTACATACACGTATTAACATAGAAGTGCTTTCTACATAATGTCTCCTAAATGTAATAAAAAAATCCTAATCATCTTTTAAATATAGTAAAAATATCAATTTACTATATCTTCCTATATATTTGCCTTAGTAAATAGACTACAAGATATTTATTTATTCTTTTTCTATATTGTATAATAATAATCATTTATAAATAGCATTCATTAATATATTCTGCAGTATATATAGATATACGCATACAATTATACAAACCATACAAAAGCATTCGACATGAATTACAAGTTTAATATGGTAATTGTACACAGATGTACAGCAGGGTACTTGTAAATTTAATGTAGCCATCTATTAAAGATGTTTCTTTAAATTTTTACGATTTTACATTAAGAGTACAAAATGTAGAAAGCAAGTAAGCGAATGGTTTAAAATTTTTCATGGATGTAACATAAAAGATGTGTTTATGAAATAAATTTATATTACAAAGAGACACACTATCACTTTACATATCACACTAATTTAATAAAAATAGTTGCATTCTAAATATTCGCATAGCAATATTCATATATTTGTACTAAAAGTGGATTTTGTTTGTTGTTATGATGAAAATATAAAAATGAAAAATTGGATATTTAAACAAAAGAATTGGTGCTAATGTAAAATGGAATGGAATATGTTTTAACGTTTTCAACATATCAAACATCGTTATCAAATTCTATACGAAATAGATAATTTTACTCACACATACATATATTATACAAAGCAAGAAAACATCAAAAACAAAGGCACGAAGCATTATGGAATGTAATAATGCAAATATAAGAAACATAAATTTTTTCAAATAATGTATATTGTAAATATGACTTTATATACATGTATACATTAATAAAAAATGTTAATTATGGCTCATTATTCTTACTCGACAGAAAAAAAAATTATGTTTCGAATCGAGGACGAAACAAAAAAGAAAGAAACAAATTTTAGCCAAATTCATTTCCATACGATTAAAATTTTTAAATTTAAATTCTCTTGATGGCAGCACCGTTCCATTCGTGGCTTTTAAATATAAATGATAAACCACCCACCCCTACTTCAAAAGTTTAAACATTAGTAAGAATGTTTAGTGATTTTTTCGAAAAATACTAATTGCAGAATGAAAAATGAGAAATTCCTAAGATACGCAATTGTTTTCGTTCTAACGTTTTTCTCTTTCTCTCTTCTCTCTCTCTCTCCCTCTCTCTCTCTCTCTCTCTCTCTCTCTCTCTCTTTTATCGAGTCTTCTTAATGACACATATATAGACAACTCTATGCGTAGCAGCGATCGATCGGCGTAGTAGCACAATCTCTGAGCGCTACGGGACGTCCAAGCATTCGTGAAGCCTTGTCGCTCGATACAGCAGCGCCATACTTGTCGAGTGAATGCTTGTGTAACAAACACATAAATAATATATTTGATACTTTGCAATATTACAAAGAAGAATGACTTTTAAATATATCTTTAATAGTATTTGAAAACAAAAATTATTCTATTGGGAAAATAAATGAAAAACACATTTAATCTAATTCGATGTCTCTATAGTTTCATAATCGTCCGCCAATCGATCCGGAATCGTGCGCTCGCAACACCTTTCCCTCTTCCTCTACGCCGAAAAAAGCCGCCCGCCACTCGACGCCTCCCCCTCCAGAACTTATATCCAACTAACAATAAGCAGCTACGTCATTGATGCGAAGCGTCGTTACTGGAGAACCTTGAAAATTTTCTACCTAATACCACTTGCTTTTCTTCCGCGTATAACTTTTCTCACCCACCTTTCCTTTTTTTCGATCTCTCTCTCTCTCTCTCTCTCTCTCTCTCTCTCTCTCTGTCTATCTATCTATCTATCTATCTATCTATTTCTCTCTCTCTCTCTCTTTCTATTTTCTGTTCCTCTTGTCCTAACTATGGAAACAACAATACATAACAATCTTTTGATTTTTCGATGACGCTCGAAGAAAGAGAGATAAAGAGAAAGAGAACGAGCAGGAGAATGTGAGATGAGGCAGGGAAAAAAGAAAAGGAAAGAGAAAGAAAGAGAGAATAGATAGACAGAGGTACGCGCATAAGAGAGAGAAAAAGGGCGTAACGGGTGTCCGTCCGTTGCAATAAGAAGGTTGTTATGTATGTATGTACGTAGAAGCAAATGGTGGGGCAAGGGGGATGCAGTGCTGCCTATCGTAAAACGCGGCAAAAACGAAAGCTGAAGGTAGAGGTTGAGCACCGTTTGCACGAGGCTCTAGAAAATTCGTCCTCTCTCTCTCTCTCTCTCTCGTATGTGAGAGCTAGTAGAGAGAGAAAGAGAGAGAGAGAGAGAGAGAGAGAGAGAGAGAGAGAGAGAGAGAGAGAGAGAGAGATGAAAATGCGAAACGACGTTGTACCGAACTCCGAATAAGAGCATGTTAGAGCGAGATATATATCGATCGGTACGAAGTAATTTTTTGTACGCACCAATCGATGCGATCGATCGTTAGAAATGCAAAGGAAAGGACGAAGGAGAGTGGGGAGAGTCAAGATCGAACGCTCGATCGGATGGTTCGATCGTGAGCGTGGCGCTCGATTCGTGTTAACCGAGTAGAAACGGACATTGCCGATTGAGAACCCCTACTCCTTCGTAACGTTTCGTAGGCCCGGAGAGCCGACGAGGAGGAGGCGGAGGTGGCTATGTCCAATGAGACTCGTTGCGAAGAAAGGGAACGCGTACATCAGCAGCGACGTCGCCGTCGTCGTCGTCGTCGCCGTCGCCGTCGTCGTCGTCGTCGTCGTCGTCGTCGCGGTTGCTCTTGCGGTCGCGTCTAAGTCGTCGCCGTCAAAGTCGCTTTTATAGTTATTGTTATTGTTATTGTTGATGATCGTGCCGCTGTTGTTGTCTTGCGCCGTCAAATCTCTATACGTCTTAGAAGTTGCGCGCTAACGATCGTCTTTGCGTTTCCTCTAAGGCGAGGCACGAGAGAACAGCGAACGAGGCTAGAGAGTGGTGCCAAACACACAACGAGGAAAGCGATCGCTGTGTGTTACGTGCGCGACGTCGTTACGATCGTATGCTGCGCGCGCGTTCTTTCATGCTGAAGAGAGACAGAAATACAGGCGGTGAGGGAGAGAGAGAGAGAGAGAGAGAGAGAGAGAGAGTGTGTGAGCGAGCGAGAGAGAGAGAAAGAGACAAATAGAGAAAGAGAGAAAGAAAGATAGTTTGAAGCGGGTGCGAGATCCGACAGCGGATCTCAGTGTGCGTTCGTGCTTGCGTGCGTCGTGTCTTTGCGTGCGTGCGTGAGTGTACAAGGAGACTTGTGATATGTGAAAAGTGCGTGGAAGAAGGCGGAGGAGGCGTGCGAGAGCGCCTTTACTTTTCTCGGGTCTCGAACAAGGTGCTAAAGAAGAAGAATAAGAAGAATAAGGAGAAGACATAAAAAAAAAGAGAGAGGATATTCTGTGAGCGTGTGTCTTTCTATGCCTCTCTGGTGTTGTGCTTACCGTCGTCGCTGGTGCGCGAATAACGACGGGTAAGGTTGATAGTAAAGAGCGGAGAGGAAAGGAGAGAAGAACCTTTCGTACATCGTCGTCGTCGTCGTCGTCGTCGTCGTCGTCGTTGTCGTCGTTGTGGTAGTGGTGGTGGTGTTGATCGAAGAACGAGGAAAGGAGTGGAAAAGGACGGGAAGAGACGAGAGAAGGGACGAAAAAGCGGGAAGCGAGATCTCGGTGTGTGTATCGACGCTTCTCACTCTGTCTACCGGCGGCTCTCTCGCGAGTTATCCTCTCTCTCTCTCTCTCTCTCTCTTTCTTTTTCTCCCTCTCATCTCCCCCCTCTCTTTCTTTGACTTTCTTCGAGGATTTCGCGCGAGGACGCGCGCGAGAGAAAGAGAGGGAGATAGAAGAAGAAAACGGCAAAGAACCGAAAATGCGATACGCGAGTCGTGAGGCCGCCTAGCGTAGTAGCGTATCGGCCCTAGCACGGCTACGGGCCCCTCTGCGAAGAGAGTTTTAGCGGCGGAAAAATGGCGTCCGATAACGAAGCCTCTTGCGCGAGTGACCCAAATTTCGCCGTGATCTGCTCCTTCCTCGAGTGTTTCGGCAAATCCTGTGGCATAGTCTATCCGGACATCGCGAGGTTGCAAGAAATGATCGAAAACACGCAGGAAGGTGAGTCAAATTTATATGTGTGTGTGTGTGTGTGTGTGTTGTATTCCTTCTATCTTACCACCGCGTTCGTTCGTTCGTTTCGTCGTTCGTAGTGCGCGTACGTATATGCGAGCGCGCGCGCGCGCGCGCATTCGCGCTGCTGCTGCTGCTGCTGCTTCTCCTCCTCCTCCTCTTTGAGTCTCTTTCTGTGTATTATGCTTGTCACATGCGTATATGTGTCTCTGTATAATACGCGCGCTCGCGCATGGTTCATGTAAGAGAACGAATGAACAAGAGAGAGAGAGAGAGAGAGAGAAAGAGGGAGGGAGGGAGGGAGGGAGTGGGAGAGAGAGAGAGCGAGCGAGACAAAACGAATGCTCTCTACGAGTGGGATGAAAAAGAGGGAGGGGGCAGGGGATAACCGACCCGCCCCCGCCAGACGAAAAGTCTCGCGCGAACTCCATTAGTTTTGTTTTCCTTTTTCACGATTCTCTTTCTTTCTATCGATGTTATTAACGCAACAAAACTTTTTGTAAAGACGTAGATGAATGTTAGTTTGAAAATTGTCTTATGTATTTGACTGCCCACTTCTCTACCACTTTCATATACGTCGGTATGGATACCTGCGTGCGCGTATCTATATATATATATATATATATATATATATATATATATATATATATATATGAATGTATATATATGTATGTGCGTGCGCAATACGCGCGACCTCCCTCTGTTTTCATCCCTCTCCACTGTACTACAAGGTCTATGGCTAATCCGTACTATATCGTGAATCTACGACTATTTTCTTCGTTTCTTCATCTCTTCCCCCTCTCTCTCTCTCCCCCCTTCTCTTTCTCTATCTTTCTTTTTCTTTCTCTCATTCCATTTGTAATGTTGGGTGGATCTCTCTGAGGAAAGCGTTCAATTCGTTTTCTTCGTATTCTTTTTTTTACTCGGAACCAACGATGTTTCTTTTTTTTTCTTGCATGGGTGGTGCAAAAGACTACCGATTTGACAGATAAACCCTCGAGATCGTTCCGTCGTGTGTTGTTGTTTTGCCCCGTGCTGCCACCTCCCTTCCTTCTTGTCAATCGTAGTTACACGTGATTACGAATTACGGACACATTTCGGTCTGTTCACAGGCATGATATATTTTGACGTTTCGATTGTAGATAAATCACTCCGTATTTTGCTCTTTTTTTGTCATTTCTATCTTCTTTTTCGCGTTATATTTAATAGTTTGTTTTACAAAGGACGTTTTTATAAACGTAGTTTTGCGCATTTATTAAATATCACTATTTCTTTTTTTAAAGAAGTAATAGTATCGGATATAAACTTAATTTATTTCTTTTATATATATATATATATATATATATATATATATATATATATATATATATAAAAGTTCTTTTTTTACTTTTGATACAATTTTGATTCTATTGTGTTTGATTTTCAGGACTTCCTTTTAATTTTTCTTATATGCATCATTTTGTTATTAGAATTATATTGATTTATCATATCAATATTATATTTCTTTCAGTACCTCAACAATTAGTAGATTTACACATCAAATTACTAAGAAAAACACGTAAGACAGTGTCTCCTGAGAAATGGGAGCGAGCATTGGTCAAGTTTTGTCATACGTATTCGAATCAGGATGGGTGGGAACTTGAACGTTTTGGTTACAAGAAAGCTCGTATTGCTGTTAAATTACGTCTACTTAAGGTATCCTGATATTTTCTTTTCATATCATTGCTGTTATTTGTAATGTTTATTTGTATATGAATAGTTCTGTTAATGTTATAATCATTATCATAGGTACTCTTGGAAACACAGTTCGATTTGAATCAAAAATTTAAAAATGAAGTAAATAAGCTCGCAGCTGATGAGTTACGTGTGGAACCATTAGGGAGGGACAAAACTGGATTAGCCTATTGGTGTCAGCTCGATGAAGAGTGTAATATCAGAGTATACAGGGAGGATTTAGATGAAGAAAATTGGGAACTAGTAGCTAAGTAAGTTTTTTGTTTTTATATTTGTTAATATTCTTATCTAATATTATTGTACATTAATATAAATACTTTCCAATATTAGAGATCGGGATGGCGTTGTTAATCTAATAAACACTCTGTCAAATGGTGAAGCTGAATCGATACCAATTAATGAAGATAGTAATAGTTTAGAAATTTCTGAGAAACCTATAATAGACACTGGCCAAATAACTACATCACCCAGTTTGGAAGGAGATGAAGTTATACAACAAAATGGCACTCATAATGATAATTTAGAAGAAAAAGATGAACAAAAAGATGATCTTGAAAATGTTGGAAATGATCAAGAACAAAATGGTATTATCGCTGATCAAGATAATGCTGAAGTTGAGAACGAAGAAGAAGAAATAGATGAGGAGGAGGAAGAGGAAGAAGAGGAGGAGGAAGAGGAGGAGGAAGAGGAAGAAGAGGACGAAGAAGATGATGAAGAAGAAGAAGAAGATGAGGAAGATGAGGAAGATGTAACCAATGATGAAAGTTCCAAACAAAATACAGAGGAAGATGATTCTTTAGAGGTAGCACAAGACCAAGTTACAAAATCTATACAACTTGTAAGTCCTCCAAAAGTGACTAATGGAAATGCTCATATACCAATGGAGAAAATCCATGAAAAGAAAACCTTATCGGATGAAACCATTGTATCATCTCATGCACCCGATTCTAAGTTTACGGAATCTGTCAAATCTGAAAATTTAACGAAATCAAATATCAATAAAATTACCAATGAAGAATTAATACCTTTGAAATCAATAGAAACACCTGTGATCACTTCTCCTCTTAAACTTGTAAATATTGCAGATTTAAAACAGGTGCAGGAAGAAAAGAACACAAATCATATATTACCTATTAGTACCCCAATAAATATATCTAAAAAGCATAATACTATGGAGGAAACAACAGAATCTGTAATGAAATCTTTAGAAAAATTATCTGGTAAAAATAGCATTTCTTTTACATCTACAGATATTACGTCTGGACACAGTAAACTGTCCGTTAAACCAATAGATCAATTAGCTGCAAATCTTGTAAGAATGCAAGCTGAAAAACTTGAGAAGCCAAGTGGAACAAAGTCATTGGAGAAAATAGCAGAGAATCTAGCAAGATCTGGAGGTATGCTTAATTCTACAATTAATGGGGATGATGACAGATTACCGCAAGATTTTTGTCCAAGAAGTCAACCTGAAAAACCTGCTATACTTCGAGGACATAGAGGTATGGACTTATCTACATCGCCTCGTGGTTGGGAAAGTGTGAACGAACAAAGTAGTCCTATGGATTTTTCGGGAATTGATCTTTCTAGTCGAAAATTCACCAAAAGTATGGATTTATCTACACCTGGATACAGATCTCAAAATTTTCAACATAGAGAAATGGATTTGAGTACCAAGAAGTCAAGCAAACCGGATGTGCAAAATCTATCCTATGATGCTAGAGCAGTGATGATGCGTAATCATGCTATGGTAGCAGATTTAAGTAAACGACAAATGCCATTTACAGCCTATGAAATGTCTGCTGCCGCATATCACACCACTGCTAGATTACCTCCTAAAGAAGAGCATAGGTTACCAAGCTATGCGCTACTGCCAGATCCCAGTAAAATAACAGCTTTACGAATGGGTCCAACTTCTATAAAAAGGCCATTAGAGGGGGATGATGCGCAGTCGGATATTTTAAAACGAATAAGAGCAGATGTAATACCTATTCGAGGATCCATTGATAAAAGAACAATGCTCAATAGTAGTTGGAGAGAAGAAACAAGTGAAGCAATTGAAGAACCACTAATGATGGTTCAGGGTGAAGGATCTGGTAGTGATTGTGATGCTGTCAATCCTGGAATTGGTGAACCTGTGGAAGAACCCGTTATGTTTTTTTATGGCGAAGGTTCTGGAGTTGAATGTGAAACAGGTAATCCTGGCGATGATACGTCAACTGATAATAAAGAAAGCAACCAATCAAAAAGTGAAGCTGACTCGGCAACTGCTACTTTATCCTCAAGTGAAATCTTAAATGAAGAAAATCTTATAAACGAAGTTTCAACTGCTTCTATGGGGACAAGCAAAAACTCTGTAAGATTAAATAGGAATTATTCCCAATCTACTGTTGATAGTAATGACAGTCAAATAGTAGGCTCTACACAAGAAAAGCCTAAATTTAAACCAACTCTGGGCGTTCAAATAATTCCGAAAAGTACAAGTGGTTCTATTAAACGGTTATCGAGGTGGGATGTAGGTAAACCAGCAGAAAAAACAGAGTGTGACAGTAGTATCATATCAAATGAAGAAGACATATCACAAAAGGAGCAGTATTTTCCCAAAGAAGGCACTAGCGATCAGAAATGTAGCAGTAAAGATGAAAACACTTTACAGACAAGCGAAGGCTTAACTTTGTCAAAAGTTGGTTTTGAATGCCTTTCCAGCACAGATAATTTAAACGAGAAAATGAATGCAAATTCTTTCAATGAAGTTAGTACGCTAGATCAAAATAGTATAGAATCTAACATTACTGATACAGATACGATCGATAGTAATTCAAAAAAATCTAAAGAGAATTCTAAATTATTGGAAACCATACAATGCGATTCCTCTATATCTTCGTGTCAGGCGGATACTTCAGAAGGTTTGGAGTCTAGTACAAATACCATGCTTGTACCCGATTCATTAAGCGGTGAAAAAGTTTCTACAAATGTTTCAGACTCAAGTAATATAGTTACACAAAATTCTGAATTTTTACACAAGATAGATAACGAGTGTAAACCAAAATCTGCATCACCACCAAGATTTTTTTTTGGACCAAATTGCATTTCATATACATCAAAGTCTGTAGATTTGGATACTCAATCGGATCAAATTGTCACAACATCGATTCAATGTAAATCTGACACGTTACAGTACGAATGCGTATCTTCTTCCAAACCTTCAGAAGATACACTTTTGTCGTATAAATCAGAAGAATTTGATGTTACTCAAATAAATAATAATTCATTAAAAGCTAGTTCATTTGATTCTCATAATATATATTGTGGAAATGACAAAAGGGAAAAACTGGAGGGTTCAAGTCATACATGG
Source organism: Dolichovespula sylvestris (assembly GCA_918808275.2). NCBI lineage: Eukaryota > Metazoa > Arthropoda > Insecta > Hymenoptera > Vespidae > Dolichovespula > Dolichovespula sylvestris. Next base: position 7,468,271 of record OU964963.1, on the reverse strand, counting down.
AGCTCAAATGAAGAGAGTGTCAATAATGCCATTGATGTACCAAGAACAACTAATCAAATAGATGAAGATTTACAATCGAACACTGTACAAGAATCTGATTATGTTAATAACAAAGAAACAGAAGAAAATATTGTAAAACCTGAAAAATCTGAGTCTACAGACGTTGTCTCACAATCTTTTATTACTAATAATATAAATATTACATTGAATACAGCAGAATCATTAACAGATAGTCCAGATCTTCAGCATAAAAAGAAAATTGTGAATGATAATGATATGAAAACTGAGCATACAACACAGAACAGTGAGAACACAACAACTGATCAATCGAAATTTATAGATGATAGATCTTATCAATCAACAAATACTGAAAAGGATGTCAAACTTAATATATCAGACAACATACAAGAACACATAGAACCACTTAGTACTTACATTGAGAATGAAGCTGAACATAAATCTTCTGAAGAAGAAATTTCTCATCAGGCTACGGAAAAAACAGAATCTGAACCAACAACGGATACAACAACTGAGGATACAACGTGTACGTCACCATCCAATAAAGATCAGAATCAAGATGTACAAATGGAATCTAAAAATGTACAGGAATGTGCATGCGAGGATAATACTAATAATATAGAATCTACGGATTCAATTTCATCTCCAAATTTCCAAGAAGTACACAGTTCTGCTGGAGTACAAGAAATAGATCATGTTTCTGATGAATTTCAAGCTCTTAAAAAAGACGAGGTAGATTTAGGTAGAGAAAGTTACGATAAACACAGTGATAAAAACGATAATTTATCTGAATTTGATACACAAGAGGAGCAATCAATGGATACTGATACTGAAAAAATGAAAGGACAATTTAGTTCGGATGCTGATTCAATGTCAGTAAATTATGATAAAAATAGTGAAAGAAATGATACGTTGTCAGATTTAGGAGTACAAGATGAAGGTTCAGGAGATTCAGAAGAAATTAAAGAGAAACACTTAACCAATTCTTTTGTCAAAACTAATGCTTCTGAAGCTATTCCTGAATCTGATCTTGTTGACAATGCAACTGTTAGCAGTTCTGCATGTATGGAAGAATACAATAAAGAATCGTTTGCTTCTGTTATAAGTAGTTCGAACGATGCATCCGTTCAAAATATATTTTTGCAAGACAATACCAACGTACCAATAGTATCCCAACAAATTGATAATCCATTTTCAGCTAAAACAAGTAATAGTACATTTAATGTATTAGCACCAATAGTATCTAATATTTCTATTATGAAATCTGCAGAAACAAGTAATATACCATCATTAAAAGAAAATTATTCATCTAGCATTGATCAAAGTGTGAATGAATATGCTGATGATGTATCAGAAAATCCAAGTTCTTGCATTGATCAAGATTCAAATGAAGATATGATAATTGATGACAGAATGTCAGAATCTAATGAATCCTCAAAGGAGGTGGAAGAAACTTCATCTAATGGTGAGAAATTAGTAGTAACACCAACTGATGGCGAAAAATCAACAGTTTGCAATGAAAATTTGTTGAATGATCAAAATACAAGAAAAGAAGATAATTTTTCTATGCAAAAGGATTTATCTCCTATCAAAGAAAATGAGACAAGTGCGCTAAATACTTCTACGGCAAGTAATAAGGAAAGTAATTTCCCTATTACCCTAGAAACTGTTGAACAAAAAGATTCAAATAATAAAACAAATGATAAAGAAAGTGATAATGTACAAATAACTGAAACATATACAGAGAAATCTGAAACGGCCATAAGTATTAGTAGTTATGCAAATACAGATGTAAAATTAAAAGAAGATATGGATAATACCGAAAAACAAAATGTTGTACAAAATGAAATAAGTTTAATCTCAAAGGAATCTGAACAAAATTCAGTTAATAAACAATCTTTAGTAGCAAATTATGATAGTAATGATTCTAATGATGATGGTAGTGATGATGTTTTTGAAGCAGACACATTAGAGGAATATGAATCTACAGATATTCCTAATTGTTCTGTAGAAGAACATCAAGCGAATGATAACAAAATTACAAAAAGCACAAACATTGAACTGGAATGTATAAATGACAAAAATTATACATTACTTGACGAGCCACAGATATTAGTACACAATAAAGAAGAGTTAGAATCAAATTTACAAATTGAAACTGATAAGGTTTCTACTAAAAATGAAGTAGAGAATAAGAAGGAAACGTGTAATGCTATTTCAGAAAAAGTAAGTGATATTTTCAGCAAAAGAAATACTGAAGTAAGTAGCGATGATATTAAATGCATTGACATAAGTAAAAATGAACAAGCAATCAGTGCATCGAGTAAAGATGAATCTGGGGAGGATGTAGAATTACATACTACAACTTCTCTTGATAGTTCTAGCAAACCAAATAATACTGTATCAACGATACTGTCAGCATCAGAATCAGACCATTCTCACTTACAAACATTTATAAATGAAAAAACTCAAGCAGATGTTCAAATTACTTCTAATCAAATTGTCAAAGAATACGTAAACAATACTCAGAACAATAAAAGTATTTTAGATGAAACCACAATAACAAAATTACAAAATGAAAATAAGGCCTCTACTCAGTCAGCACAAGATATAGATGACTCTGTGCTTGAAAAGTTAGATAGTAATAAAAATACAGACAATACAGAACATAACGCTAATTTATTACAAGTTCAAAAAAATAATGGATCAGGTGACATTGATGATCAATCAACAAATATAGTAGATCATTCTGTAAGTGTTATGGATCAACCAGTTGTAGAAAAGATAAATGATAAAGATGACATTGTTAAAAGCAAAGAAATGACATTGCAGGTTGCAGAAGAATTACCAAAATCGCAACAGTATCAGGGATTAAATGCTGATTATCTAGAAAATGAAAATGAAGAAAATAAATTTGAAACAAAAGAACATAACTACATTGATAATTCTGTAAATGAAACTACTGCAGTTGAAACAATTAATCAGTCTGTATCAAATACTTCTACAATTAAATTAGACAACGATATACAACAAGCATCACAAAGTTATGAAACTCATTCATTGGTAGAGTTAAAAGATAGTAATCTTTCTGATAATACGAATCATACAAATTCCATTGCTAACAAGCCAACTGTCTCTTATGATATAAGCGATGATAAAAGTAAACAGACTGATTTTATTAATATTTCCAATGCAAATAAGGATAATATTTATACCAAATCTGTACTCAATATACAAAACACCATAGCAGCCTGCACTGGACAGGAAGAAATACCTGAAAAAAAAGAAGAAGTATTAGGAATTATAAGAAGTGATTTTAAGAAAGAGGGTAATAAAAGAGCAAGCGATACCTCAGAAGTTGAAGATGTTCCACCGTTAAAATCTAAACCGCCTTATATAAAACCTTTCGTAGAAACTTTATCTACTGACATAAAGTATAATTCGCAATTGGTGGAAACAAAGGTGGAAACTGTAATTGAAAAGAAAGAATTGAAACTTGAAGACAACATACTTAACAAAGTAAATGATTCCTTAACAATACCACCTATTACGGATACATACAACGCAGTTATGAGTAATACTGAAGTTGGAGACAATTTAAAAAATGAGATTTTATCAAAAGATAATTTAGATTTGACGAATAAAAAGGATCTCTCAGACATTCAAAATGTTGAGGTAAAAACAGTTACGGCATCATCAGATGATTCTATAGGAGCCGATCATGAAAATGTGTTTGATGCGCCATCAGAAGAGCCTGATCCACTGGCGTGTACCGAAGATGATGCATTGAAAGGTTTAAATATAAACATTGGTGAAGATGGTGCTAATGCAAAAATAGGTATTCGTGTTAAATCGGTTTCTGAACTCGTATACGAAGGTTGGAAATTGGATGGTACAGAAACTACGAAAGTTTCACGAAAACGACGTAATAGCGCACAAGACTCGAATTCCGAAGATTTAGGAGAAAAACAAGAAGAAGAAGAAGAAATGATGGGTGGTAAAAGAATAAAATTACGTGCAAAACGTATACCAGATAAACAATTGCGCAAATCGGTCGAAGAGAGTCGCATTGTAACTGTAAGCTCGGAGGATGAGGCTGTGAAAAGTAAAATAGCAGAAGAAAATAAAGATGGTAGCGACGATCCTACGATTACGCGTTCTGTTCCAATGGGACGTAAAAATAGGGGACGCCCAAGGGGCAGGAGACGACGTTGCAGAGGCGGTGGACGTTCACGTCCAAAGCATTCAGGAGGAGCCAGCGTAAATCAAACGTCGAAAGAATCTTCTAACGTGCCTCCTGAGGGTACACCTACCAATGCTTCTTCATTAGAGACAACACCGTCTTCATCTCAAAAAAAGAGAAAGAAAAGTAAGCACACAAAAGTACTTGCAATTTAAAATTATCGTCTAAGTTATATATTATTATGTTTAATGCGTGTTGTACATATTAATAATATTTATATGAAAAATTAATATCCCATAATGTGATCATAAGCATTTAAATGTTAAGGCGATTAAATTAATTAATTAAACAAAAATAAATACTTATGGCATTGTTTTTTTTTCTTTTTTTTTTTTTTTTTATTTACAGGAAAAATGGTTTTGGGTTTAGAAATAGGAAGGGATATTGCACCTGAACAACAAGAAGGCGTACTGCAAGGTGAAACACCTGTTAGGCAATCGAGAAGAATTGCCCAATTAAAGATTAAAGAGGCAGCAGATAGGAGAAGAATCGAAGAAGAAGCATTAACTGAAGTGAAAGAGAAGAAGGAAACTATGGATAAGAAAAAACGAAGAAAAAAAGTATATGTTCAATAATTAAATAAATATAAGTAGCGCGAAAGAGCGTTTATCTAATTGTTCTTTTTTTTTTTTGTTTTTTCTTTTTTTTTTTTTGTCATTGTAAATTATATACTTTTTACAGAACGAAAGTGAAGAAGAAGTTACAATGAAGGAAATCGATAAAGATATAAAATCTAAACGAAAACGAAAAAAGCGAAAAAAGAAGAAAATGCTTGCAAAATTTAACGAAGCTAATCCATGGCAAAGTTCATCTGGTTCTAGTAGCGATGATCTTGATAATGAAGATGAGGATGAAGAAGAAGAAATAGAAACTGAGGGATCTTTACTTTTCAAAAGTGATCACGAATTTTCTCCCGAAAGTGACCTTGAGAAGGATCAAGAATCTGAGCCATTAAGAAGAGCTAGAACTGCTCAGAAAGGTAGTAATAAATGGCAATGTGAATTTTAGTAGATAAGATAATTTCACTATAACATCGAAATTAAATAATCTCAAATATAAATTATGCAAATTCTCATATTTTCATAGGTCAAAGTGATGTTGAAGAAGCAGATGATGAATATGCTTGTCAAAAATGTGGCAAGGCTGATCATCCTGAATGGATTCTCTTATGTGATTCTTGCGATAAAGGATGGCATTGTTCCTGTTTGAGGCCTGCACTAATGCTGATACCAGAAGGTGATTGGTTCTGTCCACCGTGTCAGCATGTAAGTATAGGGGTAGAACTGTTCCACCTGAAAGATTTAAATAAAAATTTATTAAGCACATTTGTAGTTACAATATAATATTAATTTTGCCATATTATTTAACAGAATATATTGGTATCTAAATTACGTGAAAGTTTAAAGACATATGATCAAGTGACAAAACGTCACGAAAACGAAGTATTAAGAAAAAAGAGGCTGGCCTTTGTTGGTATAAGTTTAGATAATGTTTTACATAAAAATGAGACGCAACGCCTACAAAAGGATTTAAAAGAATCAAGCCAAGAATCTGAAAATGGTAAATTTAATAGGACAGTTGCTATATATTGTTTATATACATATATATAATAATAATAATAATAATAATAATAATAATAATAATAATAATTTTATTTCTATTCTGTTTAAAGAATCTTCATCCGAGCAATCATCATCGGCTTCAAGTTCGGAAACATCAAGCAGCGAAGAAAGTGAACCGGTTTATCAATTACGAGAAAGACGTTGTGCAAATACATATAAGTTCAATGAATACGACGACATGATCAATGCTGCGATTCAAGACGAAGTAGAAGCTGTCCAAGGTGCTGGTAATCAAGGAAGAGGTAAAGACATTGCAACGATAGTTAATGCGGAAAAGGAGGAAGCACAGGTTAGTATATCAATGCACAAATATATTTAATTGTAACGTTGTAGGATATGAATGATAACTTTTAACTGTGAACTTTTTCGTTTCTTTTCTTTTTTTTTTTTTTTTTTTCTTGTTTCTTATATAAAAAGCTTCACCAACAAGTTGAAGGACTGCAGATGAAGGGCATAGATGAGGATAAAAACGATTTGGAACAAAAATCTGAAAAGGAAAGCGACGAGGAATATAAAGTAGATAAGGAAGAAGTCGATGAAGATGAAGAGGAACGGAAAAGAGTTACTAAACGTTTATTAGCACGAAGGAAACATCGTAAATTGAATAGTTTGGACATAAGTAGCGAGGATGATCCAGAAAGCGACGAGGATTTCAAAGGAACTAGTTCGGACGACGAAGAAGATTTTGATGATCATATGACGTCATCAGATGAAAGTAGTTTCATAGATTCTAGGCGTCGTAGAAAGGGAGATTCGCGTCCGGTTAGAAGGTCTACTAGAGCGAGAATAACGACAACTTACGACCCAGATTTCAGTAAGTTTAAAACAATAAATATGTAATATAATTTATTGACCCTTCGAAATATTCTTTCCAAGGAAATGAGAAGTAAATGTTTTTCCCGGCGCACAAATGTTCGCGTTAATATTCCTGCGATTTCTGATTATATATAATCATGCATACGATTCGTGACTTTTTTTTTTTTTTTTTTTTTTTTTTTTATTTATTTATTTTTCTTTTATAGTTAATGACGATAGCGAAGAGAGCGATCGCCCAAAAAGGAAGAAGTCTCGATCCATGTGGGAAAATTCGGATAGCGAAGACAGTGATAATTCTTGGAGACAGAGAAAGAAAAAGTAAATTTTTTTCTTTCCTTGTTTTTTTTTTTTTTTTTTTTTTTTTCCAATGTAAAATAATACACATGATATTACTATTATTTAATATATGCAGTGTTACATTAAACTCGTGTAATGTTTATAGAAGTAGAACTATACCAACTTCAAGATATAGGACAACGTCAAAAGTGAAAAGTAAAAAGAAGAAAAGGAGAAAACGTATAATAGAGTCAGATAATCAAAGTGATAACGAGGAGGAAGATGAGCCAAGAAGCAATGATCAGGATGCGTCTGAAAATATGAATGCCGTTATTCAGGAAGATGAAGAAGTGACACCTACTAAGAATGAAAACGAAGAGAATATTATTGATAATCTTGAAAATGTTGAAAATACTGAAAATACGCACAATACTGACGGCGTGAAAGAAGAGATAATGGAGAACGCCGTTGTAAATACGGATACATTGATTCCTCCGCAACTTGATGAAATTGTAGCCCAAAAAAGGAAAAAAGTAAATTAAATGATTTATAAGATAAATTTATAATTCTAATTATACACACGTATATATATATATATATATATATATATATATATATGTATGTATAATTTTTATATATACACACTATACTATAGTATAAAATACTCATCTATTAGTATCTATACTGTACCATAGTGCAGTGTACCATAGCATAGTATAATATAGTATATAGTAAATTATTATGATAATAATACAAATACTTTGTAGGAAAGTACACCCAAACAGAAAAAGGCTCCAACTATTAGACGAAAGGTAATTTTACTTGTATATTACTTTCATAGGTTGTCCTTTTTTTATTTGGCTTATTTTTGTTCTTTTTTTTTTTTTTTTTTTTCATTTACAGATTATATACGGTGGTTTACCAGATGATAATTATAAACAGGAGGAAGAAGAAATATTAGATAGACGTAGTCGTAGACGAGGTCGTAAGATCAATTATCAGGAAGCAACAGCAACGGATAGCGAAGAGGTAATTGTTTTTAATTTTTTTTTTTATTTTTTTATTTTTTTTCATATTTATAATAAATTATATTTGACCGTTGAGAGCTCTGGAGCATTTTAGATGGACAATGAATCAGTGAATAATTACGAACTCTTATATAAATAATTTCTGGTTTTTCTCCCTGCAGGAATTAAAAAAAGCTATAAGGAAAACTGTGGAAAGTGAAGACGAATTTGTCGTTAACGAAACGGATGACATAAATGAAGATGCCGAAAAAGATTCTGATTCAGGTAGATCTTTTATCTTTATTTATTTATTTATTTATTTACTTTTTTTTGCGATATTATTAAAATCAATATTATAGTAATATAAAATGCATTTATTTGTACATTTTTATCAGATATTTACACTCCTAAAAAGGAAGCAACCAAATTCAAAAATAAATCGCCAAAAAGTAAAAAACCGAGAAAAAGTAAAAGTCCCGCGGCAAAGCGCAAAACAATGGTCGATGGAGTTCCGAAACCTAGAAAGAAGCCTGGACCGAAACCTGGAAGCAAGAATAAAGCTCGAAAACAGAAATTATTGATGGGTTCGGTAATAAGATCGACAGATGGTCAGCATCTAGATGATAAAGACGTTCTATCTCATACAATGGATAATCCAATGGGAGAATTAACGTCGAAAATCGATGAAGGTCTTCCGGACAATGTCGGATTGACAGGTACAACAACGATGTCAGTAGCTAGTTCTTTTACCGGAGACGTACCGGAAGGTTCATTGGGTGGTCTTGGGCCCGGGGAATTGGCAGATCTAGATGACGAACAATTGGAACAAATAATGATGGAAGATGAAGAATATGGTAGACGACAATTGGAGTTGGCGGCCATCGAGATAGCGAAGAAAAAGAAGAAGGAAGAACGAGAAGCTAAAAAATTAGAGAAGGCACGGCTGAAAGCGTTAGAAATTCTGGCTGCTGAAAGGCAGAGAGATCCGAACGCTCCCGAAGGAACCGATGGTGAAGTACCTAAGAAAAAGAAACGGGGTCGTCGTAGCAAAGCCGAAATAATCGCCGAGCAGATGAGAAGAGGTGGGACCCCGGCTTTGGGCTCTCCTGGATTAGCAAACACAAGTCCAGGTGTTATGGCAGCCAATAGCAGTAACAACATGATCGGATTGGATGTAGCGAGTAACGTATCACCTAATATAAATCCTAACTTACCCACAGTCATCACGCCTGAGGCCGACAGGACACCAGAAGGGCATATTCCAATGATGACAGGACCAGACGGGCAGCTCTTCAATCCCGACGGAACGCCGATGAAGCCAAAGAGGAGAGGTCGTGGCAAGGGTAAGAAAACTCTTGCTCTCGAAGCTGCCAGGGCCGCGGAAGCAGCAGCAAAAGCCGCGGCTGAAGCTGGTTTGCTCGGCATGGGCACGGATTCGAATCCAGAAGTTAAATCGAGCGATATCCCAAACGTACTTCCCACTCCAGGTAGCAGTACTTCCGGCTCGGCACCGTCCACACCACCAGCGAGCGGCGGCGTACCTACGCAGTTGCCACCTTCGACCCAAGCGAACGCGCAGTCCGTCTATTCGTCTCTTCCACCCGGTCAACAACAGTCTTCCGTGATCACGAGGATGCTCCAGTCGCAACCGGTGTCGTCGAATAATCCGCAGTCGTTCACAGCAGCGGCTGCTGCTATGGGTCATAAATATTTCGGTGCTCCCAATACATCAACTGGACAGATGATGACAGGTCCACGGACCGGTTATGAGATGCAGCCACGCGGTAGGATACCTTCGCCATACAGACAGCCAGGACAATCTTCCATGCCACCTCATTTCGCGGCCGTAAGATCTGGCACACCCCCGATGAGAATGAGAGTTCCAGGGCCGCAAATGTATCACACGCCTCATCATCCTATGGATCCCTCTCCGTCGGGTGGTGGTCCTATATCCATAAGTAGTCGAGACCGAAGTTCTCCTTTGGCACCGGGTCCTCCACCCATGATACCACCTGCTGCCGGTAGTCCATTGGCTAAAGGTGGACCAACGCCACCTCCGCCTCCACCTCCTTACGTAAGAGGCGGTCCACCGATCTCAAGGTTTACCGATAATCCCATGGGACCGAGGCATCAGATGCCACCGTTTACGAACGCCTCGCCTGTAAACCATGCGATGCAACAACCTTCTCCACCTCCGAATAGACCACCAGGAAATTTCTCGCCGTATCATCCACCTCCGCCACCCAATTATCACTACGGTGCCTACCCTCCTCCACCGCCTATGTCTACGGCGGATGACGCAGCTGCTTATCAAGGCTCGCCCTATCCTACGGAACATTTCTCGTCTCCCGCGGACAATCAGCCGCAGATTCAAGCGCCTCCGCAACCGCAACCTCCGCAATCTCAGCCACCCCAGCAACAACAGCAGCAACCGCAAACGCATCCTAATGACCCGGCTGCTGTGGCAAATAAACAATACGATGAGGAGGGTACTGGGGAGTTTGGCGGTTTGGTGTCTTATTTCAGTAGCCAGAGGGAGGACGATTTGGATTCGTAGCATGAGTGAAATCTTGGCCAACCCTAAAGCGTTTTTTAAGTATGAATCCTCCGTACAGGATCTACATTTGGGTTCTCCTTCTTAAAGTGATCGCGACCTCTTGCTTAGGGAGAAGAGTCTCGAGAGAGAGAGAGAGAGAAAGAGAGACACTGGTTTCTGGTATCCTATTGATATATTTTAGCCCGTAGGTACCATCGTACTAATCAACCCTTATCTTACGCTCCTTGTTCCTGAAACTTCGAAGAAATGACAGACATACTTTGAATTTTTCATTTGTTCTTTTTCTTTCTTTTTTTTTTCTTTTTTTTTTTTTGCCTTTCATTACTTGCTAAACGAAGCAGATATATTCGTTTAATCGATATGATCGTTTTCTCTAATACATTTTATTTTAACGTATTCACTCGAAATATAATAATAGTATCGTGTAATGTAAAAATATTGATATATAGCGACAAGATCAAAAATTGCAATAATGATCAAAACAAGTAATATACAATACGCGGAAAATTGTGAAATTATTTTGATTAAAATGTAACAGTATCGATCTGCTTCATTTGGCACGTAGAAATGTAACTTGTGTGTCTGTTTACGATAGACGTTCGAAGGAAAATAATTTGAACTATTTTCGTTTGAACGTCATCTAATTCGTTGTACGAATTGTATCAAGATAAGGATCGATTGTACGATGAAATTCGTATTATACGATAATTTAAATTGTAGTTACGGGTTAAACGTAGTTGTATCATATTTGATACATCAAGATGCTCGAAAATGAATTGATGGAAGTATTTACATAATGTAACGATATATAATATTATAACTAGTGTTGTTTTATACGCGTACGTTAACGTCTAAAGTATATAAGGATATGTAATATAGAAATTAGGATCGTCTTCCTCTTGGGCCTCTTCGGCAAGTAGTCGCTCTAGAAAAGAAAAAAGAGAGAAAAGAAAAGGAAACAACAAAAGTCTTTGCTTTTTGGATCTGATACATAAAAGAAGCCGTAGAAACTAAATCCGAGGTTGGTCAAGTGTAAAGTTTGAGAAGTCCGAATCGTCTACAATGGAGCCTATTTTTTAAGGAATGTAAGCTTTTTGTAATTAGTTTCAGTTCGATTGAATTAATATAAAAGGCAAGCGACCATAACTTTGTTCAACGTTGATTGTGTTATTGAAGATTCGAGAAGGAGACGGATCTGATTAGAATTTTAACCTTTTCCCGTTCGTTTTCGAACCCATTTCTTCTAATCAGGCGCGTCTTCTTTCGATGAACGCATTCCTCGTTGAACGAACGTCGATCTTATTAAGAACATGAAGAAGAAGAAGAAGAAGAAGAAGAAGAAAAACAAAGTTATTGACAAATTCGCGCCGTTGTTACGTGTACATATGTAAATACCGTAAGTTCTTTAGATTATATATTACGTGTATCATATTACATAGTCAAACAAAATACTATAAAGTGAATTAGTGCAAAAGGGCACAAATTGTAATATTTAAATTAATTAGAAGAAAAAAAAAAGGAATGACATCTGATTACTATAAATTAACAAATGGTGTGAAGACTATTACTATAATTATTTATAAAGAAAGATTAAGGATTTATGATAGGGTTTAGTATATTGTATTTTACAAATTTTACTTGATAATTATATGATTAAATCATTAAATATAGTTATATATTAGAGAACAGGAGGCTGCTGAACGCGCTCTACGAAAAGTGAGAAAACTATGATTATAAAGCGATATTCATATATAACACATACACACACACACAACATATATTAGCGATATTAATATAATCGGCAAGGTTTAAGAAAGATGGGATATGTGGCGTAACAGAAATTTTATTATAATCTTGCGTGCAATGAACTACATGGTAATATGTACGTATATGTATAATTCAAGAAAATTTAAGCACGTGCAACCATAATGGGACTCTTTTTGTTCCTTAAAAAAAAAAAAATTAATCGAGCATGAATTATTAAAAATATTCGTTATTATTACATAAAGTGGATATGTAGAGGATAATAACAGATAATTATGGATGTGAGAGAGAGAGAGAGAGAGAGAGAGAGAGAGAGAGAGAGAGAGAGAGAGAGAGAGAGAGAGAGAGAGAGAGAGAGAGAGAGAGAGAGAGAGAGAGAGAGAGAGAGAGAGAGAGAGAGAGAGAGAGAGAGAGAGAGAGAGAGAGAGAGAGAGAGAGAGAGAGAGAGAATATCGAAATATATTCGCGAATGAATGTAAAAGATTGCTATTGTTTCAACGAGTGAAACAAAGGAAAGCGATCGTTTAGGTGTTCTTCTTGTAAATCAAGTCAGATAGAATCTGCCATAATTAATATTCTCTATCAAGAGGAAGGCCTAAACGAGATTTGGTCGGTAGGTGGTGTTTACTGAACAGATACAATCGTTTAAAGAGAGGGTCGTTTTTTTAAACGCAATTTATTTTTTATTACTATCTCATTTGATTTCGTCCAGCCTCCTGCTCTTTAATGCAATGGTATTATGTCTTCGATGACATTGCACTTGCAAAAACCATGTATCTGTTTAGTTATCACACGTACGTGCATACCTAATATAAATAGAAGCTATATAAACAAAAAAGATATTACATTATCTTAGAATTAGCTGCTTGGGATAGTTTCCTTTTACTTCGAGAAAACGTTTTAACGACAAAATGTAATTGAACGTTTATACACACACGTGCACACCGTATAACGTAGTGGAGGGTGTTTTACTACCGCTCGGTTGATTATTTTTTACACCTACATGTATTTTTCGGTTTTTATGCAGTTTAATAATAACGATCTATTGTCTTCTTTTTAGAACACATATGTCTTTGGACCATTCGTTCTTAGGGTGCGCTTCAAGGAAAAATATCACATACATAAATACATACATACATACGTATATGCCTGAACTTGTTGGTTCACATATTTTACGTCGTCATCATTGTCGCGTTTATAAAGCGAAATTTTTTCAAATAAGTCTCAATTGCTGTTCTGTCCTTCATCGAGAAGCAGTACCTCGATTATAATATATACATACATGATTATGACTATTAAGTTCTATATAGATCCATACTCCGATGTCTTACCTCTTCCGAGGTGGAAAGAAAAGATGTATCTAATACGAATATTATAATACATATTGCTAATAGTCGAAACGTATTTGCATTTAGTGAGATATTTAATATTTCGTGTACGTTGTGATACCGTGACGCAACGTCGGAGAGAGATACCCGATTATGTAGTAGTCTTTTATCTGGATAATTCAAATCGCGCGTAGATTTATTCGCATTTAAATAGTACGTGTTTCCTTGAAACGTAAACCGAAGAAAAAAAGTGTCTTGCTAAGACGATAGGAAATGTGGTGCAGTTTAGCTTTTGTTTTGATAAGGGTCTAGACCAAACGCAATTATTATATTACATGTTGTAGCCTAAATGCAAACATTTTGTAATAAAATCCAATATATTGAAATAACATTGTAGACTTGAATCAATCTTTCTCTTTCGTTTTTCTTTCTTCTTTTCTTAATCATTCACTGTTTCATTCGATAATTATTTCTTTAGTTATGTGTTTATAAACCGATCATTTATTCAATTGCTTACGATGAAAGGATAATTCTCTGGATAACATTTATCTTTACTATGTTAATTAATAAACATAATAAAATGTATACATACGTTAAATGTGTCTAATGTGTACTTTTGTAAACATTATAACGTATTATTACTAAAAATTCCAGATACAATATAAACTCATAAATTATTTTTAATGTAACAAAAGTATGTGATTATAACTTTTTCTTGTATTTACTTTTTGTTTCTTCATATGTGTATTTGAATTTTTGAATATTAATTAATAAATCAAGAATAATAATATCAATACAAATTTAATGTGTTATCGCATGTAATTTAAATCTATATACTTTCTTAAAAGCAAGTAATGATCGACCAATAAAATTTTATACTTTTAAAGATCAAAATAAAAACTTATTCCTGATTGGCTGTTGTACATTCGATTAATGTCGATCAATATAAAATTTATTCGATAAATCTTTGCTTTGTTTTAATTTAAAGTGAATTCAGGATTCTCTTCGTTTAAACACAAATACAATATAGAGATTGTAATTACAACTTGACTTGTTAAATATTGATATGTTATATGTGAGTGATAATCGTTATCGCTATTTTCGATAATCGAAATTGAATGCAACAATGCAAAATTACTATATATCGAAATGCACCAGATGTCGGAGCCAGTTAAAGAGCTTTCATGGCTCGAACGAAAATATTTACACGTTCTGTCTTCGTAAACATGTATTAATGTCATTAAAGTCCATCACAAGAAATCGTGAGACCTATTTTATTAATTACATAATAAAATCTCGAGGAGAGTTAACGGAATTAAAAAGATTCTTTTCTACAACGTTGAGGGATTAGATATGGCATTTTTATTTACAAGTATGTGGGATTCTACAATGTTCCTGAGCACCCTAACCCCCAAATTCTACGTAGCATTAACGGGAACGTCATCATTAATATCCGGTCTTATTCTCATATTCGAATGGTGGTACTTCAGAAAGTATGGTACTTCATTTATCGAACAAGTATCTTTGAATCATATTTCACCTTGGATTGGTGGAGGTGATAGTGCAGCTGACAACGCTAATTCCAATTTGAATAATTCAAATGGTTCGAATCAACAGAACGTCCCTGAATGTAAAGTTTGGCGTAACCCAATAAATTTATTTAGGGGTGCAGAATATCAAAGGTTTTTTTGGGCGACCAACAAAGAGCCCCTAACATATTATGATATGAATTTATCGGCTCAAGATCATCAAACCTTTTTTACGTGTGAAGGTGATACAGGTAAATATAATAAAAACAGCCTTTTTAAATGCGTAATGTCTGGTTATAAGTAATACCAGACAAAACTTAGATGTAAATATTGTGTTGTTTTTATATTAATTGATCTTGCCATGTAGGTAGAGCTGAATACGAAATTATGCAAACAGCTTGGAGAGAACGAAGTCCTGTAGCCAGAATAACAGCTGCGCATAGCGCTTTAGAAAATAATCCAGACTGCGCATCGGCTTATATTTTACTCGCCGAAGAGGAAGCTACTACAATTGTGGAAGCAGAAAAGATTTTAAAACAAGCTTTGAAAGTAGCAGAAAATAATTATAGAAAATCTCAAAGTACACAACATCAAGGATCTGTCGCAGAAGCGATACACAGAAGAGACACGAATGTACTTATTTATATCAAAAGACGTTTGGCTATGTGTGCAAGGAAACTTGGAAAATTGAAAGAAGCAGTAAAAATGTTCAGGGACCTAACAAAGGAAGTACCACCAATTATGAATGTTTTGAATATTCATGAAAATCTAATAGAAGCTTTATTGGAAATGCAAGCATACGCCGATGTTCAAGCTGTTTTAGCAAAATACGATGATATAAGTCTACCAAAGTCGGCCACTATATGCTACACAGCTGCTTTATTAAAGGCAAGATTAGTAGCCGATAAATTTTCACCAGATATAGCTAGCAAAAGAGGTTTGACTACAGCAGAAATGTCTGCAGTGGATGCTATTCATAGAGCAGTAGAATTCAATCCTCATGTACCAAAATACTTATTAGAAATGAAACCTTTAATTTTACCACCTGAGCATGTTTTAAAAAGAGGAGATTCAGAAGCAATAGCATATGCATTTTTCCACCTCGCACATTGGAAACAAATGGAAGGAGCGCTTAATTTGTTGCACTGTACATGGGAAGGAACATTCAGAATGCTACCATATCCTTTGGAAAGGGGACACTTGTTTTATCCATATCCTACGTGTACCGAATGTGCGGATCGTGAACTTTTACCCTCTTTTCACGAGGTCAGCGTTTATCCGAAGAAAGAATTGCCATTTTTTATTTTATTTACAGCCGGTTTGTGCTCCTTTACAGCACTCTTAGCTTTGTTGACTCATCAGTATCCTGATACCATGGGTGTAGTAGCACGAGCGATGCTCGCTTGGTTCTCTCATCCCTTTTATTATATTTTGGATAAGTTAGAAACTGTCTTGCCGTCTAATTTATTACAGCAGCTCTCTAGAATATAAGAAATTTTCTTATGATCTCTATTAACCAAGACCTATTGTGATATTTATGATACACATTTTTCTTTGTTAGATACGCTAAAAGTAAGCGTATTAGATGTTCGCGAACAGCTCTTCTTCCTTATTACATTTTTATGACTGATGATTGGATATATGTATTTATAGTATGGATTAATTGTTTAGCGTTGTAAGTCAATTAAATCATCTACCTTGAATGAAACGATGTACAAGTAATAAAAACAAATAGATATACGAACGGCACTTCCCACTTTTTAACTTTCGTTTCTTATTATTTTTTTATTTTTGTTTTTTTTTTTCTTTTTTTTTTCGTTGCCGTAAATACATTACGTAATACATAACGTAAATAATAGCTTTTAAATATTAAAAAGTAATGATTAACAAGAAGAACTTCATTACAAATGTTCAGTATACGTATATTTGATATTTTTATATTTAATTTTTTAATTGACTAAACGATGTAACTTATTACTATTTTGTTTTTCTTTTATCAAGAGAGCTTGAACATAGGTAAATTATGTGAGGATGATGCGATGGAAATTTATGCTTGTTGTATCGTTGTTAGATTTTGCATTATGTAAGAAAATTGTAATTATACGGACGATTTTGAACAATGAACTATTCAATGATAAATTATTATGATTGATTTCATTTGTTGTGTTTTGAATTAATTTAACGCACTCTGCTTGCGTAGTTATTGAAGAGGATATGCAAATAGTTAGAGAGTACACGTACATATCATTGCATTCGTATTTATTCGATATTTCATATTATCAATAACTCGTAATGAGTTGAGAGAACAAACAAGACCAGGTATATTCATATTTTGCATATTGTTAAGATAAAACGGCTTATATGTTACATAAAGGAAATAGATACAATTTTAATTAATCTGATCTTGTACAATTGTATTAAATATACATAATACAACGAGTATTGACAAATTTAGAATAAAGAAATTTCTTCATTATATTATAAATTAAATTATATTAAAATATAACAAAATCGACGATTACTATCGGAGAAATGAATCAACTCTGGTCTGCCTGTCTATCGTGAGACGGTTATGATAGGAGAGAGAGATATAAGACACTTGGAAGTCAGAGGGCCCAGGTCTCTCGTACTCTGGGCTGGCTCACTATGACTTTGATTTTGTTTCAAACATTCATCCACTATTAGCCTTAAATGATAACTGATTTAAATTTTTTGTTTTTATGTACAATACTTTTTTACTTTATAATTTAATTACTCGGAAAAAAAGAAAAAACAGATATAACGCAGGAATAGTATTAAATAATTGTTTCCACATAGCTAAGACAATTTGTATTATAATTATGAATGTACGTAATAAGAACATGTAAAAACTTTTCAAATGTGGTTCTTAAGTTTTACTATAAGAATTATCCTTAATAGATTGTTACAATTACATGTGTATATATATATATATATATATATATATATGTATGTATATATATATATGTATATATGTATATATATATATTATATTATTACATATAATATATATATATATATATATATATATATATATATATATATATATATTATATATATAATATGTATATTATATATTATATATTTAAGTATATAATATATAATATATATTAATATATAGTAATATTGATCTATAAAGTAGGAGATATTTGTTTTTTTTTTTTTTTTGAGTATTCGTCTTCGGTTAGTATCTGAGCCTTTTACGTGCAGCCCATATACGTTCAAACGGCACATACGATTCTTCCACCATTTCTTATCATTCATGCCGTTCCGGATAAATTTATTTATTGCCAAAACGGTTGAATTATTTCCTTGCGATCCGACAAAAATCCACATATTGTGTTTATTTACAAATAACAGATTGTCCAGTTCACCATAAGGGTAGCATCGACAGACAGCCCTGTAATCACTTCACTGCATTTTTAGACTTGATCGTAACCACCATTCTCTATAAATAAGGCACCTTTAACAAATTACGCTGTTATAGGCTACAACGATCTAGCAGTCCAACACTTATTCAATGTTACAAGATCTGCACCCGATAGTAGATAACTCGTAATTGTCAATTGAGGCTTACATAAACTGCTGTATTAATACATTGAACGAAAAACGATATGCATATGTAAACATTATGTAACTAACTGGGCATTGTAAACATCAAAAATCATTTCCCATTTAAAATTTGTATTCTCTTAAACGGGAATAGTCATCTTCTCTCAATTTTCATAATATGCTTTGTTTACCATAAATTAACATAGTCATAACAAATACTTTATCATTTAATGTTTTATAGCATTTATAATAAATATATTAACTGTACTTATTATTTGCTACAATCCAATATCTTTAAAGCTGCGTAGTTCGCGTAAAACTTCTCGTTTCAAATGCCTCAAGAGTTTAATCTAAAATGATTTTTATCTATTTCATGCCTCATTTCGAATGCCTCAAATTTCTTCTAAAATGATCTACCTACCGTGCCCACCACACTGGGGCTGCCAAAGCGACAAGTAATTCGATAAGATCAGACGTAATTGACCTAATCCAGTCAACGCGATTCGATTTAGACTATTTGATTTTATAGACAAAAAGAAAAAAAAAACAAAAACAAACGAAACGAAAAAAAGAAAGAACGAAGAGCAATTTATTCACACTGGAACGATATCTCCTTGACCATCGAAATGATTCAAAAGTACTTTGTGCTCGTGGAATGTTGAAAAGTGTATTTTAAAACTGTGGAAGAAATGCCACATTATTAAATTGATATTATTTGCAACTGTCCTCTTTTTTGTCCATGTTAAAAATATCTTCCAACGCCAAAAAATTATGACACTGGCGTGGATGAATGGCTTCACTTCGGCATTAAAGAGTACCGTTTGCGAAGTACTGATACCGGTCATACAGTTTAGTAGACCAAGAATGGATGCTACCTTCGACCAAATCTTCGACATGGCGACGTAATTGGTCTTCCGTAAGCGTAAGATGAAATCTATTTTTCAATCCTTGAACCGTAGCGGCTCCTCCGCTGCGGAAACAAGGAAGTTGAGATCCTATAACGGGAAACGAAAGAAAAAAAAAAAACAAGGATTAAGATTACACAAAAGAATGTTTTATGAGCAAAGATAAAAAGTATCAATTATTACTTATTGATTACTAAATGATGTTTTACCTGATAACATGATCTCCACTAGATTAACAATCTTTTCCATATGCTTCCGTGCTGCGATCAAACCTTGAAGAATGAGCGTTTTAAATTGTTGAAAAATTTTCGATTGACTACCACCCATCACTTCAACAAATTCGGGAGTCAATTTAAATGGACTTGTCTCAAATCCCAAATTGCGAGGTGAGGTTGATAATATGAATCCAAAATCTATATGTATTAGGTGTCCATCGCTATGTAGTAAAATGTTTCCATTGTGGCGATCCTTCACTTGTATGAGATAACTTATTAGACAGTAAGCAGCACAACTTTGCACGAAGTTCTTTTGAGCTACGATGAACGCTTCTGAATTTGAAGGACCAAATTCACGTTCGAAGTATTGCAGAAGAGTCAGCTGGCAATGCTTTTTTATTTGGTGTAACGATACAGTGTTCAATATTGGTTCAATCAATCCACTATCATTGGACAGACATAAAATCCTAAAAATTATATCAAGTTGCAATGAATTCCTTTTGTTAAAAGGCATAAGTTAATGTTTATAAGAAAAATTTTAATCATACTTGTACGGTCGAACCCAAAGTGGAATTTTTTCATCTAGCCAAATTTTCTGTAACATTGAAAGTAATTGGGAAGCAAGAAGTTCTTGTCTTAAATCATCCCCACATTTTACGATAACGGCAAGAAGTCTCCAAGAAGCTAAATGACCGTACGGACTGGATGCTCTAATACGTTTCTGCTTTAATTCCCATGGCTCTTTGAGGACGGCGGCTGATGGATCCTCTGGATCATGGTTAAATGTTGCACTAGGTGTAGCAGTCATTTCACTTAGACGTCGTTTTATATCACCAGGTACAAAAACTGGTTCTCGACTATCAGATGATTCTTGACTTAATTGCGATATCGTATCTCTATCTCTGGGCTTACGTAGTTGTAAATACTGTTTGGATAGAAAACAAAGATTGAGTAATGAATAGATACGAAGAAAAAAAGAAAACAGATATGCAATTAATATTACCTGTTGTGTGATCTCATCGTCTTCTTGACTCCAACAATCGTTTGGGTCGTCATCGGGAAAATTAAATGCTATTTCTGTATTCTTAACAGAATACGGAGAGATATTTTTAACAGGAGTCTGTCTCAGTGCTGTTGTTACGTTTTGCTGCATTTCAGCGGAAACCATATTAGATGATGACGTCACATTAGACTGTTCACCACCAGTTAGATTTTCTTCGGACTTCGTATGCCTTAATGAACTTCCCATAATTTTGGTCGGCACAGGCGACGTATATAAATCTTCTACTTCCAATACTTCGACATAAATAATATATGGTGCCTAAAATCGTAAGATTTACAAATATAATGGTATGAAATAAATATTTATAGATGTATAAGAATTAAAAATATCAACCTTATCTTTACTATTAAGCACGGCAGCATACTGTGGAGGGACTCTTACAATATGATGCGGTACTGTACTATGCAAAGGCAACCATACCCTTGCAGGAAGATTTAAATTAAGAGTGTTAAGTTCTGCTACCAACTGTACAGTCTTACTTTCCTTTGTTGGAATAGTCCCAAGTAATTTACCAATAGATATCAATGCTTGAATAAATTCAAGTTCTGGAGCAAGACGGGGTGCCTATTATGATGAAACAAAACAAGAATAATCATCATCATCATCATTATGTATTATTAATATTAAATGAGCTCTTTATAAATACCAATTTACTTACATTGCAGAAGCAATCGGTTTTTTGACCTCTTAAATCATTTACCACACCTTGGCAGGAATAAAAACAGGTACAACCATTGTCAAATGCTCGACCAGAGCTCAGGTCCCCAAGGCTTACTTTATTTATTGTACCTTTACGAACAAATATACAGATGAATTTTCATTCGATCTTTTTTTTTTTTTTGAATACAAAATTGATTTAAATTTTATATATACCGGAATGACTACGGCGTAAAGTTTGGAACAATCCGGTAGCATCCGATTGAGATCTTTGGTGAGTTTTCTTATTAGGTGACATAACGTTCTGTGTTAAAGGTAATGGCGGCGAAGCAGGAACTTGCAACGCGGAAGAACGTTGCTTTCGTGTCAGATTTCCTTTCGGCCTGAATTCATATTTTCGAAATGTACTACTATAATACATTCCAATAATACATAGCATTTTACATTGAAATTCTTACCTAAGTTCATCCGACAAAATGAGATTTTTTAATTTGGTCCCATGAGACTTCTTTTTGGATGGCAAATGAGCATCGGAGCTGTATGCATCTAATAGCCAAGCACATTTTAACGAGAAATCGGCCGATTGTCTACATCTGTATAAAAAGATAAAAACGTTAATACAATAGGAATACGATATGCTAAAGTATACATTTCTAAGAAATATATTTTTACCTATGGACAAGATATGGATAAAGAACTTCAGTAACATCATGAAGTTGTATATACATTAACACCAATTGTGGCAAATAGAAATCCACTTCGTTATCAGGAAAACTGAACATCTTGTTACCTAAAAATATACTAAATATGTGTGAATTTGCTGTTTCTATGCAAGAATCCATAATGCAAGATTTATCTAAAAGTATGTAAATTCATATCAATTTTCTCATAAAAAAAAAAGTTAGCATTTGTATGATTCAGAAAGTATCAATTAATAATAAATTTGTATTAAAGAACTTACCTAGATAACTCTGAACACCTGGCTCTTTGGAATTGAAAAGATAGGATATGGCCATAGACATATCAAATATTTGACTCTCGAATAACCTGAGTAAACATCCCTCCGATGGCTTTGGCTGAACTGTCTCTTGTCTTTGAACCTCTGGCTGTTTTTTTACAGTTTCTTTGTCAAGTTGCGCAGAGGTGCCACAACACAAAGTCATCGCAGCGCCTGCCAATTCTCCTTGTACCACGGCCACTTCCGAGGAAGAGTTCTGATACTCCATAGCTTTCTCAGATATGCTATTACAAGGTTCCTCGCGTGGGTATTCATGATTTTGAAGTTCTTTGGGGCAAAGGACTATACCAGAGCGTTCCTCAGTTTCATGATTAGGTTTATCGAGATTCTTTAGTTTACAGAGTTCACGATCACCATTCTTTTCGGACAAAGACTCACTACGTAACACTAATTCCACAGGGGACACTGATACAGACACCCCACTGTTGTCTTCTCCGTCAACAGCATCAATGCCATCCATATCTCCTGTTTGCGACAAAGTAGAATCGAGACTTTCTCTACTATGCAAATGATCAACACTTGACTCTCTGGTAGCTGTGTTGGCAGCGTCACTAGAACCACTGTCGGAACCGCAGAGTATACCAGAGTCGTCGGATCCAAGACTAGCGAGGTCCTCGCGTTCTCGACTACGTCCCTTGCAGGTTGGCACCGTTGTCTTAATTACGGGCGTAGGATTTGTCTCGCATTCTGGACTCGGAGTAACGTCCACCTCAGGGATTCGTTGTAAAGCCGAATCCAGGCTTCTGTTTCTATGGTGCAGCGTTAACGTTGTCGCGGCCGCTTGGGGCACCGGTGGAAGTAAGATACCCATTGACCTATAACGAATATTATTAATTAATGTCTCTAAACTTTCCCCGCTTGTCATCATAATTTCATGATCCAATTATCCGATCCCGTAATTAACTTTATCGCTATTTTAAGAAGGGAGTCTACAAGAAACACGTCTACCTGAAGTCCAAGCTATGATTTCGTTGATGAGTCGTCAGCCTATTGCGAGCGCTGATCGATGGATTTGGCCGGCCATGAACGAGAGGAACATTACAGTTAGCTAATTTGTGCCTTTTGATATGTGCCACGCTTTCCTGGCGCGTCGATCCACCAGTAGGCACTGTTACGGCTACGACTTCGCTCATATTAAACTTAAACGACGAGCACCGGCTCAGCCAACAGTCATCTGCTGTTCATGTTGACAGCTCACCTGTAAACAAAAGAAAAGAAGAAAAAAAAATAAGAGGAAGACAAAAATAAGAAATGCGAGGACATTATTATTTGGCATTAATGATCATTATCGGTTGGAAATTGGAATTTCAGCGAAATTAATCTTAACAGATTGAGAAACGTGTTGAAGAGAAACATTCGTTAGTTTACGTAACACACGTTTCTAATGTATATACATAACCCGAAAGAAGACGGGATGCTTGGCAAAGCTTTGCTCGCTGCCAATGTTGACAGTGAATGCCTAAACAACTTGCATACGTATCTACGCATACATACACACATCATACATACATGCGTACATACACACGCACACACGCATAAACAACGTGTATGTGTATTTCTCAAGAAGCATGCAATTTGAGGATAAAGTACAGACGCTTTTCGACGTACGACGAAAATCTTCCGAGAAAAGACGATTCCTCGTGAAAAAAAAAAAAAAAAACGCACGAGTTCTGTTGAAGCGAGACGATTGCGAGAGGCACGCTTCGTCCTTCCTAGAGCACAATTTTAATTAAACTCGAACGAGAACGAGTCTTGTAAACGTCGCAAACGAAACATATTTTTTATGTCAACTTTTAAAGAGCAACAGAAATTACTCGTCGGCAAATGAGAATCTTTGTCATGAAGTCGGGTGTAATCCTAGTTTCTTCTTCTTTTTTTTTTTTTTCGTTCTTTCCATCCTCGATATATCTCCGACTAACGTTAACTTTATAGTAACGTAAAAACAAAGTAACGAATAATCGCATTATTCGTTTTAAAATTCCCATGGAAATTGATTTGTCATAACCATTGTGAAATCCTCGTGCTCTTATATAGAGAAAAACAAAACCTAAAAGCGCAATTACATTAACTTTGGAATACAATCGTCGTGTAGTTGTGTAGTAACTTTGTTTGAAAATGGCGCGCCAGAGAAATTTATAGTCGGAAATATGAGCGAGACAAAATGTGTTTGCGCGCGCGTGTTCGTGTGTGCGTGTGCGTACGTGTGTGTGTGAGGAGGAACAACATTGCGTAGAAAAAAGATCGCGAGAGATAAATCGTATAACCTAGAAACCATTCGATTGAGAAACACAAAGATCCCTGTAAATAGGTTTTATGAATGTTTATGAATGAAGAACGATAGAAAATGATATAACATAAAAAGATCTAAATTAATATATCATCACTGACAAGCGACGAGATATAAGATATTAATAGGCGGAAAAGAAACGCTTTGTCATCGGTCAACTATCGAGGAAGTTTCGAAAATGCGATGGTGTAGAGTCGTTATCGTTACCGAAAAAAAATCTACAATTTCGTAAAACTTTAATAATAATAATAATAATAATAATAATAATAATAATAATAATAATAATAATAATAATAATAATAACAATGATAATAAAAAAATAAAATAAGAGAAAAAAATCACAAGAAAACGAAATAAGACGAAGAGAAAATGAATATTATATTATCGTAATGAAAGAGACACGTAATCGTTCCAAACATTTCAACACAAGTCGAGAACTATTTCCGGTAGGTAAGTGAAACGTCGATTCTGCGTTAGTTAAAGGTTAGATCCAATCAACGTTTCATTCTATTTTACTATCTCCTCGAGCTCAATCATACAATTAACACCTATTCCTACAACCGAAGGAATGATCTATGATTTAAATCATTCCTTCGATGTCTTTCATGAAATAAGTTTTAGCTAATATACGTTCGTGCACGCTACCAATAATACTTTCGAAAGTATTTTTTTCTCTCTCTCTCTCTCTCTCTCTCTCTCTCTCTCTCTCTCTCTCTCTCTCTCTCTCTCTCTTTAGATTTTGATATTAATTAATCGTTTAAAAAATACAAAAAAAAAAAAAGAGAAAAAAAATTAGATAAAATTCTTCGAACGAGCGACGCCCACGATCATTTTAAAACGATTAGATTTGTTAGGCACTCTAGAGAATTTGCTTCTGTCAAGGTCAACTGAATATACAGATGTCGTCTTCGATCGATACGATGAAAACAAACCCCCCGCAGTCCTTTAAACGAGCTAATGAACTTTTTTTTCTCTTTCGATAAGACTAATTTTCTGAAGTGTATGATTTATCCACTTATGCTTGGTACTTGGCAAACTGCCAGAACTTGGAATCTTTAATCAAATTAAATATGTTCGCACGCGTGTTATAACACAATCGATCGTCATTCAACGTAAGGATTTTCAAGAATTTATGCATAATGATTGTCTTCGAATATTCCTCTTGATGATATTCATCGAATGACGGATAAACGAAATTAGAATGTAAATCTTTGTACGTAACATGAAAGAAGTTGATAACAAAATCACGGTAAGAAAGATTTTTCTTTCTACGTAATAATGATTTTATGATCTAACGTAATCTTTATGGCTGAATAATACTATTCTTGAAATCTAGTATTCCAGAACAAATATAAATGTTACCGAATACGATGCATATATCAACCGTATTCGGTTATCATCCAAACGGATCTCTCAATCTCTCCTGGGTTTTTTTTCCCTCATATTATTATTTCATATTCATTCAATTGCGTAATATCTTCTTTACTTTGTGAAAAGTCGATTTATAACCTAAAAGAGAGAGAGAGAGAGAGAGAGAGAGAGAGAGAGAGAGAGAGAGAGAGAGAAATGAATAAAAAATAAATTAAAATAAAAAAGAAAAGTAATCCTTTTCTTTAACCTCATTCTCGTAAACATCTTAACCTCATCCATTCTGATGCAGTAAATTTAAAAAAGAGAAAACATCGTACTCCTTCATATTGGACAAAGCAGTTCATTTCTTGAGACCGTCTTAAGAAACGCGTTTCATAGAGTTTCTTACAAAACTACCAGACTCTTCCGTGAAACGCAAAAGAGCGTCGAGTTTCACGAAAACGATGTGTTAAACTCGAATGTTCGCGTCCAGCCGAGCATGTGCTTTCACCGGTTTCACTTCGCTTACAATTCCCTTCTTCCTTCTCCCTTTCGCTGGACTTCTTTTTGTGGAATACATACTCGATAACAAAAACAAAAAAAAAAAAAATTACAAAGATAAGAAAAGAAACGAAAAATCAACCGATCGTCGTTCCTCGTATGTGTGTGTGTGTGTGTGTAAACATTGTTTTTAAATAATTTAGAATTATTAAATAACTATTACAGCGAACCGTTCACTTGCCAAAGTGATTAATTCCGCATAATAAAAAGTAAAGAAAATTTATCAATTTATATGTATTGTTTAATATATTTCTTATAAAATGTATGTTCAAATGTATATTAAAGAATTTATTATTATTATATATATGTAGCTTTTATGTTACATTTGTAACATAAAATTGTTATTAACTTTAAATTAATTATAATTAATAATTATGTAATATAACTTTATTTTACTATATATAGTAATTAGAGTTATTTTTTATATATGTATACATAGTTATTATATATGTATATATATATATATGTGAAATTAAGCAGTAAATTATTTATTAAGCAAACATCATGCAAAGCTTTGCTATTCGATAGTGTTTAAAAGGAAGAAAAAAAAAAACAAGAAAAGAAAAATCAATCAACCATCGTTCCTCGTGTGAAACTGATTTATAAAAAAAGAAAAATGGAAAAAAAGAAAGATAGAAAGAAAGAAAGAAAGAAAGAAAGAAAAAATAAGCAATCATGTTCCTCGAATAAATTATTAGTTAACAAGATAGAAAAAGTTGATCTCGATCTCGCGATATCTCGGATCAAGAGCAAAAGAAACAAAGCGTGAGAGACTGCAAAGAACCTCGGCGATTTCTCACGGAATATCGTCCTTTCCGGCGGAAGAGGGCAGGGACGATGAAGAGCGGGAAAAAGAGAAGGGGGAGAAAAAAAAAGATGAGCGAGAAATCAGTCTGGAGGACACGGCCAGCGCAATTCTCATTTCGTGTTCCTTGATTGACAAAAGTTCGATCCCGACGAATTAGCGTCAATCATGATTGTGGTACGTGATTGGTACAGAGAGAGAAAGAGAGTGAGTGAGTGAGAGAGAGAGAGAGAGAGAGAAAAAGAGAGGAAAAAATAAGCATCGTGCGTGTCGCTTCATACATGCGCACTTTGATCTTTACCGCGTATTTTGATCCAAATGAATGTCACTCGCGTGAATTTCTGTTTTGCTTATATTACCAACATTTATCATTGCAATACCAATCTTTGAATGATATTTAAAATAAGACCAAATCGATAAGAAGAATGGTAGTAGTAAAGATGTTCTCATATTCGCGATAAGAAAATATAATTCACGTATATATATTAAAGCATGGAAAATAATATACTTTTACGAGATGTAATTAACTTTTAGAATGATAATAATAATACTTCTTTGGATCGTATTTAGTCAAATTATTATTACATACATATATGTGTAAAAGGATAATGAGAAGAAACGATATATTATCTATTATAAATGTTTAGTCATAACGAGATGAATCGATGGACATTGGGCAAATAAAAAAAATAATGAACATGTAAAGCACACATACATGAACGCGCGCGCGTATATATGTATCGATATAGTCAAGTTTAGATTAACAGATATCGATAAGCTATACCCCGAAATTACAGGGAACACATTCCTGACTAAACATGTAACCTACGCGTATGTTATGTCCGATTGACTCGACCGAACCACACGACCGACCATAATCACGAAGTCCATTCAAGTCAGAAGGAAGCATAATTCAATCTATATATGTATATGTATGAATAAACCCCGTGATAATACGGTAGAACACACTTGTACGAACCACCACCGATTTTTGAAATTAGGACGTGAACGTGCAAACGTTTAAAGTTTATGCCCCACCTAAACCACCTTTCAAACTGGTAATCTCTTTGCCCGCGCAATTTTACGAGTCGACATAATTTATCGGACGAAGCTAGTACGATCGCGTTAATCTGATATAAAGACTTCGCAATCGAGGGGAGGTGGGATGGGTGGTGGAGGGAGGGGGAAATGCGTTGAAGGAACGCGCTCTCTTTCGATATCGTTTTTAACGACCAAGGACGTTTGTTTTAAAACGTAAGCACGAAAGAATGGGGGATTCATCTTTGACAGTTAAGAGAGAAATTCATATTTATTCCCTCCCTTCCTAACCCCCTCTCTTTTTCTATACATTTGTAAAACGATCGAATATATCATTGAATAGAAATTATACAATATGAAAGTTTTCGAACGAACGAACGAAGTCCTGTGAGAGAGTTTGATCTTTCCGAAAGAGAGGACCGCGTGAAACGATTGAAATACGAGATAAAATCAAAACGAGAAAAGGTTGATACGTTTTCGACGCATCACGTCGCAGAGAGTCGAACGTACGAACGTACGTACGAAGGAACGTACGAACGAACGTTCGCTTGAGAAAAGTGGAGGCAGTCGAGGACAGCCGAGCGAGATCGAGCGCCGCTTCGGCCGGTTCCTCTCACTCCGTTTCTCTCTCTCTCTCTCTCTCTCTCTCTCTCTCTCTCTCTCTCTCTCTCTCGCTCTTTCGACTCATTCGCTCGCTTGCTCTCACATCTATCTATCTCTCTAGCGAAGCTCATTCCGTCTCTTTCTTGCACAGCTTTTTCGCCGGCAACGACGTTCACGCGTGACTGACTTTCTCTCTCTCTCTCTCTCTCTCTCTCTCTCTCTCTCTCTCTCTCTCTCTCTCTCTCTCTCTCGCACGGTGCCATTTCTGGGGTGTGCCAGGGAGTAAAAGCAGCGCGGTGAGAGAACGAAGGGCCGCCTTCACCGGCGTCTTAAGGGCTCGTGATTCTCCATAAAACCCTTCCTTCCTTCCTTCTTTCCCTTCCCTTCCCTTTCCTATTCCTATTCCTATTCCTGCGATAACTCTCTCTCTCCCCTTCCCCAACCCTCCCTCGATCGACTCTTCTGATTTCACGGAATTCGTCTGTCGGCTACAACGTACATCCCCGTACCTTCTTCTTTTCTAAACCTTTCAAGCGTAAAAAATGAAGTCCGATCTTAATCCTTTCCGACTTATGCCTTTCCAACATTGCAATTTGAAATATACATTCCCTCTTTTTTCTCTCCCCGTATCGGTTAATAAATCTGATATATGTCGACGTTGAGAACCGATTGGTCAAAGAGAGTTATAATCAATCAATCTCCCGGTCTGTATTTGATCGCTCATTCGGTCAATTTAATAAATGATGGAATATGAATTATGCAAGAAAAACAAGAGATAAAATAGTTTTACTATATATCGTTGTACGTTTATACAATCCCGGAGAATCGATAAAGAATATACATATAAGCTTTGGATTCCGATTGAGGAAAACGTTTTAATAAAGGATAATAATTGACGATTCGTTTACGTGACACTTTTGATAATATTATACGTCGTTGAATTTTTCCGCGTTTGATAAAATTTGCTTTCCGTATTTGTAAAGATATTATTATTAAAAAAAAAAAAAAAAAAAAGGAAGGAGGAAGAAGAAGAAAAAAAAGGGAAGTTGCATTTCGCAACGAAAACATTCCGGCACATCATTTCTCTCTCAATTTCTTTCGGAGCTTGTTTACGATTAGAAAGCGATGGAAACGCTCTTTTTTCTACCAAATCAATTTCTTCTTCTTTCTTTTTTTCTTTTTTTTTTTCTACAAGTTTCATACGACAGAATTGTTACGATTTTCTCGACAATGTGATAATCAATGAAATTATCTTTGCGTTATCTAATTGAAAATATTGACATGACTCATCCATCGATTTATTTCCGTTAAGTCGAACGATTTAAAACCAATGAGCCGCTTACGAAGAGTCCTAAATGAATCGATGATTGAAAAAAAAAAAAATAAAAAAAAAAATAATAATAATAATAAAAATAATAATAATAATAATAATAATAATAATAATAATAATAATAATAATAATAATAATAATAATAAGGACAAGACAAGAAAAAGAAAAGGGAGGGAAAAGGAAGAGAAAAGAAAATATTGAAACTGAATTGTTATAGCTTTGGCTCGATATATAATCGACATTAATCCCGGATGCAGACGGTGCGCGCTCTTACCGCATGCAGGATCTTAAGAGATATACATACATCCCCCCTATGAGACTTTTTCAACCCTTTACAAGTTTACGTCAAAGCTGACGTCATATAGATCCATGTGCGATGGCATTGAAAGACGAAGTATACTAAAACGAAAATATGTTGCGTTATGCACGCACATTAGAGGAAAAAACACTTTTGATGGGATCTATACTTTTTATCCGAGGAAATAAAGAGAGGGAGAGTGAGAGAGAGAGAGAGAGAGAGAGAGAGAGAGAGAGAGAGCGAGATATTAACGATACAAAACAAAAACTGAAGTTATTCTCACGTGACTAACTTCTCCCCGTTTAATCCTTCCTCGTTCGCATTTTCGCTGGTCATTCTAACTACCTGGCAAGAAGCCAAGGGAAGCCAAGGGAGCCAAACCAACATACGTTCTGTTTTTTTTTCTTTCTTTCCTATTTTTTTTTTCTTTTTCTCTTCTAATTTCGTAACACAATGTATACCAAATAACGTTCTATTAACGATCGAATGAAATTCGATAAGGATTTATTGCGATCGTTAATCTATATAACTTCCTCATCATTAAAGATGTTTCAATAAAGAAAAATAACACTTTCGTCGAATTTCACGAGTTTCGAAATATAACGCGGCTAAACCTTTCGTATCCTCATATATCGCGTTCAAATCGATTCGAGAAAGTCGACGATGGCAGCCAAAACCAAGGACTACATATGTATAACGCGCATACTATGTATTACACATCCTGGTTTCTCTCACTTTGCATTTAAACTTGTAAGAGAAAAAGAGAAAGAGATGAAGAAACGACTTCGATATGAATAGGAATTTCCTTCTTTTATCGGCTTACCCATCCTGTGTACTCTCAATATACTTTTAAAAGCAAAAGTACGTCTGTTTTCAAAGTCAGGCCATTTCTCTTTCCCCTACTTTTTTCCACCCTACCATTAGAAATAACAAAAGTAGGAAGGGCCTGTTACTATACTTTGACACACAAACACACACACACACACATGAACTGTCTACCCATCTCTTTTCTACTATTCGTATATCTCTCGACACGAAACAACACCGTACGCGTTATCGCTAAGTCCGAATTGCACGAACACCGGAGTATCATCGACCGTCCTACGAGCTACCTGTCTGTTAAATGAATCGCACACGAAGACAAAAAATTGTTACAAATTCGTTTCTCTTGTTTCTTCGATTAACAAATAATCATTGTTCTATACTTTTTGACAATAATAATAATTATTATAATATATAATAACAATAACAACAATAATAATAATTATTATTTATATATAATATTATTATTATTATTATTATTATTATTATTATTATTAATATTATAGTATTATATTTCTTACAAACGAGTCAGTGCGTATTAATTCGTCGAAATAACATTAGTGTATACATAACGAAGTTCTCGATCGAGTATATATACGAGTGATACGTGCTCGCGTGTATATATTATAACGGGTGTATGTGTGTGTGTGTTTGTGTTGTACGCGCGTGTAAATCGACACAACGAATACCCTGCTTTCACACATCGCAGAGAACGAGGATTCTCCGAATTATTCGTGAAACCTCTTGCTCTCCTGTCTTTTGTTTCTTCTTTTTATGCTACTCACAGTGTATATATATACATATTTAAAAAGAAAAAAGCAAAGATAGCGCCTTTCACTATTCATCATCTTTCATTCTATCTCTTTCACTAAATAACATACAGCAAGCTCGCACGCCGCGCGGCGCACATTACATATGTGTCACACGGGGGGAGGGGGGGCAAACGTCGATGATCATCACGATGGGGTGCGACACATTAACGATGACGATGACGATGATGTGCCGACGATGTTGAAGAACTCACCTCACTTACGGGAATCCAAAATTTTGTGCTACAATCGGACCGACGGCATAACAATCTTCAAGCACTATTTCTTGTATAACTATTCTCTTTTGTTTTGTTTTTTTTTTTTTTTACTCAAAACTTTCACGATGATGTCTGTCTGTCTGTCTGTCTCTCTTTATATAGGGACGGTAAAGTAGAATCCGAGTATATTAGTTGATACTTAATGAAGAATAGTAGGTAGTATTGCTTGTAGTAACGATGTTGTCAGTGAAAGAGAGATAGAGATATACATATATATATATATATATATATATATATCCTTTCCCAATGGCAAAGAGAGAGAGAGAGAGAGAGAGAGCTCCAGAGTACTGTCACGCACCGAGAGCGTAGGAGAGGCCGCTTTCAAGCGATTTCGCGCGACGCCCGGCTACGCCCAACAACGACGACAACGGTGGTGACTTCTTCCAACACTGATCCTCGTTTCTTCTTCATAGCCTCACACCACGTACATTTCGAACGCACGAACCACTCACGACTTTTCCCGAGTTCTTTCTCTTTCTCTCTATCTACCTCTATCTCTTTCTTTTTACCTATATATGTATGCGTAAATATATACATACATATATGATGTATATGTGTATATATATATATTGTGTGTATATATATATGTATATATATGTACATACGATTTTCCCTCTTTCTTTTCTATCTTTTTATTCTTCCTCTTGAAGAAACTTTTGAGACCTCTCTTTAAAACGTTATCTCACAAGTAGAATTCACAAGTTTGTGATGTATTATGCGTTCTACGCGAAGAACGTTGTATAGTTGTGTGACCACCAAGCAAAAGAGAGAGAGAGAGACACGAGAAAGGCGACGCGAGAGACGACCTCGCCAGGCTCGACTGCTCGCGCCGCACGATGCACCGACTGGCACGGCGCCACTGCTGCCAACCGAACGGTCGCCTTCCTACGGCCCGAACAATACCGAATGCCAGGGCTGTACGAGTTTATTCAGGTGCCCCGCTCACTTGTTTCTTCTACCCCCACTTTATACCACATACGCGAATCGCATTATAATTTTGTCTTCTCGAATCTTCGATATTATCCGCAACTGATATACCGAAGTATTAGTTATGATCTTTATTGAATGTTATTTTTTGATTTGAAAATGTATCCTCTTTTTATTTCGAGATACATATAATAAATAAAATGATATCTTTCCGAGAAGTTTCTTTCTTTTTCTTTTTTCTTTTTTCTTTTTTTCTTTCAAATTTTTCAAATAAGGAAAAGAGGGTAAAGATAAAGATAGTTATTTAGAAAAAAAAAAAAAAAAAAAGAAAGAGAAAACAAAACGTAACAATATTACGTTACTGAAAACGCGTAAATGCCTTGTGCCGATGCAAATTAACGAGATAACAACGGAATGCAAAACGGTAGGAGAGCGATCGCACGGGACGTCACATATGCGACCGTGCTGCATTTCATTCCGATCTACGGGAGAATGGGGGAAAAATCACATAGTAGAGACACGGTTAAAGGAGTATATACGCTTGGGAATACATATCGAATCGGGATAGACATATGTGTGTAGGTGTAACAACGCTACGCGTGGGTGGTCCACGGCAGGGCTTCGTCCGCCCGTTTTTCGCGTGGGGCGTACGCAGTTGGGTTATACTCGCTCTATCTTTCGGTCTCTTTCTCTTACATTATTTCTCTCTATTCGCCTTAAGTTGGCAACGATTCTCGTTGGGTGTTTGTACGGGAAAGGTCGCGCTGCTCGGCGAGTGCAGCTGTACCGAACACGAACCGAAAGCTTCGTGACTGACTGCCTTATGCCGCGTTTACACTCCACTCACATTCCCCGCTAACTCTGATCATCGAAAGTTATAGTTTCGGAAAAAGGCGCCAGAAGAAGAATGAGAGCGAGAGAGAGGAAAGACAGCGCGATGGCCGGCAAACAAACTCTCGGATATTTTACAATTCTTTTTTTTTTTTTCGTATCTCCTTTCCTTTTGAAAACTATCGACAAATATCTTCCGTATTAACAGTTTATGTTACGTTACTTAAGCTTAATCTCGATTCAATTTTACCAATAATTTCGAACGAACGTTTTCTTTCAGATTTCGATCCTTCTTAACTGGATCTCATTGTCGCGCGTATAATAAAGAAATCGATCTATTTTCATAGCACGATGTAAACGTACTTACATACCTTCGTTATAATTTTCAAACTTCTTTTCCAAAAAAAAAAAAACGTCCACGAGTCTGATAAAGCTTTTGTCGTCGACAAAAAGCAAGTATAGAGTCCTTTGTTTCGAAACTATATGCCTTCTTGGTAAGCTCTTATTACGTTCCAGCATACCCGCATTTCTCTCCAAGTTTGACTTTATTTTTCCAAACCGTTAGAATTATTATCGAATATATATATATATATATATATATATATATATATATATAAATTTATTTTTATGAAATCAAATAGAATGTCGTTAATGTTCACACAATGAAAATGTTCTTACGATAACTCTCGATTTCTATTTTCAAATACGCACTTTAATTTAATAAGAACGAGCACGATTTATGCTTAAGCTATTCGACAAAATGCGATATATCAGAATTTTGCAATTCCACGTACGTTAACGTAGGTATACGCCAAACAGCTGTTCGCTCACGGCACGTTGCGATAATTAACTAGAAAGTACGCGATACCTACGTATACGTATACACACACACACACACACACACACACAGACATATTTGTATAAAACACGGAATCATGCAGGTGTCAACTCATCACATATGTATGTCGCAACGAAATTGGTTCCCGCCGATTTTATGATCACCAGTTTCCTTTTAAGTCGTACAACGATTATCGTCAATCTTTCCCCCACCCCTTCCCCCCCATTAAAAAAAGAAATTTGATTTTACGCATATTTTTCTCGTTTCATGTAAACGATAATAAATGCATGTGCGTGTAATAAACAAATTTCATTTGTTATTATTCCTCATTCGTTGTAGGACTCATTAAAAATGTATCGATTTTGTAATAGAAAAATAGATCGATAAAATAATGCGTACGAAAATTTATCTCGATTAATATCTAAGATTTTTTCTTCACGAGATTGGAATGAAAAGATTCTCGTCATCTTAATTTAACTCTCACGTACGAAACTAATCGAATTTGCGACCGAACGTGCAATGGGTTATTGTTTCGACCTATTTATAAGTTCATGCGCGTAGTAAAAATAAAAAAGGGTTACGTCGATTGCAGATACGTATAGCGAGTAATAATAATTCTTACTAATACTTGTCGTTGCGGTAATTGTCAATAGATAAGAGAGGCAACAAAGCATACTTACATAGCTTCGTACTCGTATCTGCTTTATGGCTCGTTAACTTGCTATTACGCAATTTTGACTGTAGACGTTAGTTTAATTTAGGGAATAATAACGCTAAATATGTATGATGCATAAAAAAAAAAAAGAGAGATGCGGACGTCGAATTTTTTTTTCGTGAAGTCGACTGCCCATGAACACCCTTTCCTATCCCTCTCATCTCTCATCTCTCTCTCTCTCTCTCTCTCTCTCTCTCTCTCTCTCTCTCTTTCTCGTAAAACCAGTCAGTCGTTGATGCTTCCTGTAATTTTATACGCTTTCTACCTGTCTATAAAAGCAAACTGCGCCTATGAGAATTTGCACGCTTAATGTTCGTTGACGACCCTCGGAATTTTCAAGCGGTCCGCTAAGAATTCTGTTATTATCGAGTCAAGAACTGACTAGTTTTGTTTTCAACGTTCAAACTGTACACTGTAAACTATGATAATTTGACTCAAGGAAATTTTAAAATCGTAAAGAATTATTGCATTTATCGTATAAAAATAGAAGGGACATGATGAGATTTAATTGATATTTTTATCTTTAATTATTATCGATTTAGAGAATGCAATTTCTCTCTCTCTCTCTCTCTTTCTTTCTCTGTTTCTACTATTTCTTATTTTCATTAAAGTATCGACAAATTTAGACAAAATACATAATATGTGTGCTTCGATTCTTCCTATCTACGGATCTTCCTTGAAAGATCTTATTATTAGTCACTCAGAGAGCACGAAGTGCAAAAGTCGTTAAGCCAGACGTGGAAGGACGTTTCATAGCCCGTTGAATATTCACGTTGTTGTTATACCAGTCTAACATTCTCGGAATCGATAGTTTCTCGTTTTATGATTCTACGTGAAATACCTTGCACGATTTACTCCGACTAGCTAATGAACTATAATAGAACTCTTAAGAGTGTACGTATTTTTTCATAATAAAAGGAAACACAAAGAAAAATAAAAAAAAAAAAAGAAAGAAAACGTATAGAAAATAGAAACGAGCGATTAAATTAATGGGAAACCAATGAAACATCGTAGTTGTACGCGAATTATTCGATTATCGTGTGAGAAGTATCGATTGCTCAATCAATATCAGTTCTTATTACATACACTATTGAGCTGTATTAGAGCAACCAAATTTAATTACAACAGAATTACATTGGCTATGTTACTATACGCGATAGCGTCGTAGAGATGCATTAATAAGTTTGGATTAGTATCATCGAAGTGAATGATAACACCGAAACCTCAACGTACTATTGCGTTTTAGTTTATTATCGAACACTGATTATATATTGAACGGTTAAATATAGTTCAATGCTTTACGAAGAATCGGTACGTCTGGCGATATTCGATTAACCGAGAAAATAGTCATACCTCGACCTTCAACCTGCAATAACGATTCTCCTTTCTCTCTCTCTCTCTCTCTCTCTCTCTCTCTCTCTCTCTCTCTCGCTCGGAATAATTTTACGAGAGTCTGTTAAAGTTAATTCATTAATTCGTTTATAATTTTGTTTAGGAAATAACTGAAAGATTAAAAAAAAACAAGGATAGTTATAATGAAGTACATATATATGTGTGTGTGTGTGTGTGTGTACGTATACTTATCACATCCTTTTTACATAACAAGGAGACTCGTCAAGAGTATTAGCTGAAACGCGGCCATAGTTGAGCAACGAGGAAGGCCGTTACATCGTAACGGCCACCGGTGTGTGCAGTACGGAATGTGGAATCGCGGATGAAAAAACGTGTCACGAATCCTTGACCTCCTCTCGTATATACAAGGTGCTAGCCTAGGAGAGCACTTAGGCGATCAACCACAAGAAAGATGGCTACCTAAATACTCCTACATTCTTAGATCCCTTTTTTTTTCACGTATAATAGAATTTCTTAGAGTAGGTAGTAAACTGTTCGATGAAGTACAGTACCATTTGAAAGATCTACTGGCGTGAAAATGTTATGGAAAAGGAAAGATCGATCGATCTTACGAAACCTTGTTATCTATCTGTTACAAAAATAACGATAATTCATATGACGTTATCGCGATCGACCTTCTAAGATCTAATATACGAAGCTGTATATTTAAATCAATAACGTTATGGTTGCTCCTCGTGATCGCGATTTAAAAATAATAAGATAGATCGAATTGATCGGAATATTTTATCGTTAAATCAAATGTCATTTGCCCATTCAGTTCAGGATCGATCGGAATTTTATGACGTTGCTTTTACGTAGACATTTGGCCACATTTTCTTCTTTCTGTATTTTCTATTTTCCTCTTTTTCTTCTTTTATTTATTTATTTATTTATTTATTTATTTATTTATTTTTTCCTTGTTTCAGCGCTCGAATTGCGCCGATTCTCGCTTACAAAATAATTGTGCGCATTTAAATTTGTGAATATCATAGAAATGAAATAACGTAAGAAAAATAAATGTGATCGGTATATTACATTCAAAAGTTTTAAGAGATACTCGAATCTTGTATGAGAAGTTGCGAATAACCGGCTGAACTCTGGCATGCCAGGCTAGACGATCCTTGACCTTCTGCCGCATACCAAAGAAATTCTGAAACAACGTTGTCTCTTACGCACGAATGTAGGAGTTTCTTATTATTCTCATCGCAATGAAGACAACGACCGCCCACGAGAAATATATTCATTTGATAACATTATCATTTATAAACATAAAGGTAATAATCGATCGATTTTTCTGACAGTGTCGTTGACTCATTATCGGAAAAATAATTAAACATCACGCGAGAGCATGAATAAAATTTCTTCGATTGAAAAAATTACAGTTCGTCCCCGTTTTCATTAATTTCAATTTTTCTTTCGTAAAGTAAGTATTACATATTTCTTGATAGACGTTGATTCAATTACAATGCCATTCGTTTCTATCGACATAATTTTTCTTATTGAAAACCTTAATAATGTTAAAAATAATGAATAGATTTTATATTCATGGTTTATCTATTGAAATAATCTTTCCCATAGAATAATATAACGATAACGTTAAATAAAGAATAAATTTCGTGTTAGCTTTGTATTATTTTTCAAAATTTATTAAATTCAAAAATTCGTAATGTAAGAAACTACGTGTACTTTCGGAGATATAATACATTTGCCACTTACAACTTATATACTTCCTTGTTACAACTTTAAATTTCCTCATTATGTTACAGTACAATTGCGAACGCAAGGAACCTCGTTGACAACCGATTTGGAAAATGAAGCAACGGACTTGGCGCGTTCGCCTTTCAATATAATCGATTTCCATCACTTTGAAGTCTTCTTGACTGTGCTTCTACGATAAGACTAGAAGGAAAGCATGTTCGATCGCATATTACTTGAAGGAAAAGAGAAAGAAAGATAGAGAGAGAGAAGGAAAGAGCTCTTCTATCTTCTACATATGCTCTTACGTACTGTGTAATGTGTATTGTGAACAACGAGGTGAAGATGTCATCTATTAGCCTGATATGTTGCAGGTTAACTTATAGAAAGATATGACCGCACCAATGCCTTATGAAATTGAATTACACGCATGGTGATTCACGTGAAAGAGGTGGCTACCTGTGCATGCAGAATGAGGACATGTTAAGGCACTATTTGTATTACATGTAACCCAGAGAACGTTTGATTGGATGCCAAGGAAAGAATTAAGTTTCTCCAAACAATCGCAAGATTCACTCTGATATCCTATCTTATTCCCTTTTTTTTATTTTTTTACTAAGAAACAAACGATATTATCGTAATTCCCCCCCCCCTCAAAAAAAGAAATGGAAAAACTACATCGTTACACATGTTACATTAAACTATAATTCATTAGTACATATTTATATGTTATAATTTTGTAACGTCATGCATTTAACTCTCGTTGTTATTATGAATTTGTTATATAAAAAAAAAAAAAAAAAAAAAAAAAAAAAAAAAAAAAAAAAAAAAAAAAAAAAAAGAATTATGATTATTGTTTCTCTCGTTAAAAAAAAAATTCTTTGTTCTTTATAAAATGTCTATACAGACAAAGGTATAACAGTTCACGTCAAATCGGATGTCTAAATAATAGACGTTTAATTAAATCGATGCGATTACACGTGTGTGGATATCATTCGATCGTGGAAAGACACTTTCTTTACAATTTGAAAATAATATGTTTGATAAACATGTTGCATCCTGTGAACCACGCGAGCATGTAACAGACTAACGGAAAGATGTATGGAGAATGCGTGACAAGAATCCATGGCCTATACAGACAGATCTGTTTAGCTTCCGGTGTTTATCGTATCCTAACGAGCTTCGTAGTAGTCAGCCTTACAGATAAGGACAGCTCGTGAATGATACACCTCCCTTTCCTCTCCACACGTTACCTTTTATGGACGTTTTACGATATATGTTCACAAGCGTACGCGTGCTGGGCGTCAGATGAATGAATTTCCATGTGGTACTACGTAATCGTATATACTAAGTATTCAAATGAAAGAATCAAATGATTTCCTCTTTGTATAAAATTAACCACGTGGTAAGAAAAAAAAAAAAGAAAGAAAGAAATAATAAATAAAAAAAAAAAAAAGCAGAATAAAAGAAAGAAAGAAAAAAATAAAGGAAAGTAAAGATAATAATCTTTCTTCTTTTATTTTTTTTTTTTTTTTTTCAAACATCGCTAACGATAAGACGAACGATTCAATGTAAAATTGTGTTTGCATTCGAGCCAATTTTACCGAATGAAATGGAATTTAATTAAACGAGCACTTCGAAGCTTTTTCCTTTAAGCCTACCAATTCCGTTTCCTCTTCCTGTTATATCTCATTTTTTCGTTTTTCTGTTTTGATAATCAACGCCTATGGTGCAATAATGATACGACGACGACGACGAAGACAACGACAAAGACAACTTGTATGAAAATACGAACACACTGCAGTCCTATGCAAATGGAACTATGTTGCACATACCGAGACATCGATCGCGATCGGGTAACGGTTTACCTGCATGCAATACGAACATAGTGGAGTATCGATCAGTTCCCTTTCATAAAGTACGCATTACGTGCTTGGAAAACCGTTCGTTGTATAAACTACTAACGTATAACACGATACGATCCATTCTCAATACAATTGTAAATACAAGTAAGATGGAAATGAATCGACTTGGCTGGATGAAGCCAAATGTCTGATTTCCGCTTTGAACATGTGTATAGGAATTAAACGTGTTCGATTTTTTAATGTTTATGTCCTATGTAATCAGAGAATAAATATTTTTATAATTAGTTATATGTCTAGAATATGAAGTTAAGAAGTTACATGCTAGTACGACTTCTATAATAATAAATGTAATAGATAGGATTGTTGTTATAATGAAATAAATAATCCTGTATGTATGTTTATCTATACATGCATATATTAACACAACTTTTATTACGTGTAAAACTAGAACCACCAACAATTATTTCAGGATATACATTTAAAAAAAAAAAATAAATAAAAAATCAGTTGGGAGCAATCATTTTTATTGTTAAATAGAAGGATTGGTAAAAAATAATAAACGTTTAATAATGAATGAGTAGGTTAATAATGAACTTTTTTTTACTATAAGATGAGTATAAATATATATATATATATATATATATATATATATATATAAAAACCATTGTTAATATCAAACAACCTGTCGTAAGTACGAAATTTGCTCGATCAAAAAAAAAAAAAAAAAAAGAAAAAAAGAATGATATTACATTATAATTATAAAACTCGTGTGACTGTAATTGACATTACTTCAAAATCATTTCTGTTTCGTAAGAGGATAAGCACACGCCATTCCGTGTTTCACTGAAGGCCCTTTTTCTCTTTTCCCTGCACCCTCTTCTTTCTGTCGATGGCAGATGCTCTGCCATAATAGTTTCTATTTTCGGTTGTTAGAAGGGTCGGTCCGTCGGTCCGTTCGAATCTACGATCATCTTGCATGGATGCAGATGTTACTTCTAGGGCAGCCCTCGAAGCCGAAGAGAAATAGCTGGAATGGGAAAAATATCAGGCCCGGGGAGACGATAGAAAAACGAAGGGTACGAGCTCACATTGCAGATAGATAAACAGTCACGTAGAAGCTTATGAAGGAGAAGAGACAAGAAGGTAGCGGGAAAGAAGAATACTGGCGGAGTGGCACGACTTTTGTCGTTCGAACCTAAGCCTCTTCATTCACCCTTAAAACGGTCCTTGGATCACGAGACTTTTCCTCCTCAATGTTTCTCGACTCTTTTCATAAGACGTATGTAGGTTCATATACAATAAATGGCCAATTATTCGGATTTTTAAAATGATTCATCACAAATTTTGCAAATTATTAATTAGAAATTTCTTAAAAAAAAAAAAAAAAAAAAAAAAAAAAGAAAAGAAATCAACCGTTTATATCGTCATGTAACTTTCAAAAGCGATAAGTAGTTATTTATTATTATAATATATTATAAGTAATGAACTTGTGAGTTCTCAAGTATTATAATTGCCAATTGCTGGCTGTTAGGCTGCATGTCGTAAAAAAAGGCCGAACTGCTTACAACAAAACCAATTTCGTTTACTTAGATCGGTAATTTCAGAAACGTAAAAGTTCGTTCTTCGTTTATAGCAGTATTATATCATATTATATTATATTATATCGTATTATATTCAAATAAATTATATTATATTATAGCACAATTTATATGATGAAGTAAATATTTGTATAAGTATCAAATACAGTATATTTGCTGTGTATTAATAATCAAAATGAAAATAAAAATGATTGACGTAAAAGAAATTCGATGTATTCTTCATTTAATTCTATCATTATTCTCCTTATCAAAAAAAAAAAAAAAAATTAACCTTTTATATTGAAAGTTTTAAAATTTCAAATATTTCGAATATTAAATTTTGAATAAGAAAGATTTTGCGTGCCTATTCTTCGTTCGTGATGTGATCCGGATACAAATTTCGATTTGCGAGAATAATTTTCGCTTTCTGTAGAATTTGAAGTAGATATGTCAATTCTTTTTGAATAAAGTGAGAATAATGATAGGATAAAGAATAATTGTAGGATTTAGCGAAGGATACATCGAATTTCTTTTCATATTAAACATTTTTGTTATCGTTATATTAGTAATACGTAGCAAATGCATTGTAATTATTAATTATTCAAATGTTTATTTTAACATATATATTATGCTATATTATAATACGCTATTTAATACAGTATAATACGATATAATACAATATAATACAATATAATGCAATATAATACAATATAATAGTGCTGTAAATAAAGGAAGAACGTTTATGCACCTCAAATTACCGATTCGAGTAAACGAAATTGATTTTTTAAGCAGGTCGTTCTTTGTTTACAACATGCAGAATAACTGTCCACATTCATATCGATGTTTATACTATAAATGATACGAGATTATACTCATTAAGAACTCATAAGTTTATAATACACTTCGAAATATTTTACAATAATAAATTA
The DNA here is from genome assembly GCA_918808275.2 of Dolichovespula sylvestris. Classification (NCBI taxonomy): domain Eukaryota; kingdom Metazoa; phylum Arthropoda; class Insecta; order Hymenoptera; family Vespidae; genus Dolichovespula; species Dolichovespula sylvestris. Next base: position 7,424,733 of record OU964963.1, on the reverse strand, counting down.
CCTCGTACTGTACGTTATTAAATTCGTCTAACTATGAAAGGAAAATATATAATGTCATTAAAAAAAAAAAAAATGAATTTGATTTTGAAATTTCTCCTTTTAATCGTCTACGATAAAAAAAAAAAATTGGTACTATAATATCTGCCTCTCTCCCCTTCATATCAAACAAATCTGTAAAATAGTTTTGGTAAGTTCATGAGATATTCCGATTTTTCGAAATAAATGGAATATCCTGTATGGATGTATACGTACAACTTTGAACATTTAAAGTCATCGAACGTAAAACCTTCTCGATGATTCGAAAATTATAACTCGATTATTCAAAAATTATAACGCTGTGCATAATCATGCTTAGCGATATCACCTTTGGAACACGCTACGTAGACAATCGCAAACACGATATATATATGGTATAGCCGTGATCCACGTAATCGCACAGCTATGCGATTCGCACGATAACGTCACGTAAAAGTCGGCCACACATATATACATACATACATACATACATATATGTATATGTATATATATATATATATATATATATATATATATATATATATATATATATATATATATATATTCGTATCAACTCCTCTAAGGAAGAAGATCGTCATTATTATCGACAGAATGATACGAACGATAATATATACATGCATCAATACAACGTTAATTAAACGTATTAAAGAGATATGGAACTTGCAACCCTATTTATATGTATGTATATGTAGAACGCATACGGTCGATTAACTCGATTATGCATTTTGAACGAGTTTAAACTCTAGAAACTTCTCGCGCTAGTTCGACTGCAATTTGAAGATTAACTCTCCGTATTTCAACTTCGTTTTGATCAACGAAATACTCTTTAAATGTCATATGGACTCCCTGACAAATGAATTAAAATGATCATTATTATTAATTAAATTGAATTACTTTGTTATTTATTATTGATGTTATTAATTATAATGGATTAATAGAAATTAAATCAAATGTAATATGTTAATTATCATTTAAAATATGAACGTGTTGAAAGTCGTAGATAGATATAGCGAATAAAAGAAATATTCGGATACTTTTGGAAGTTAAATAAATTGTTTTTTTTTTTTTTCGGATTAAACGAAGTGCCGCGAGAATTTTTGAGTAAGAACAAAAAGTAAGCGGATTGTAGAAAATTTCTCGCAACTGTCTTTGACGATTCACGAACACGTTTGACTTCTCTCGCGCTCTCTTTGTACTTCAATTCAGACGAATTCCAGGCCGTTGGACGGTGCAATCGGATCGTGAGAGCTACTTCGCGAGGCCACGATACGAACGAGAGCAGTCACGGCTTTTATTTAATCAGATGTCTACACTGGAACGTAGTTTTATTCGGGAGGCACGACGAATGGGATTCAAATTGTTGAATTTTCCCGCATAAACGTGTGTTTGGCTATAGTTTTTATCGCTAAAACGAAAAAAAAAATATATATATATATAAGTATATATACATTTGACATATAGCTTGTGTGAAGTTTTTGAATACACATATGTATCTAAGTTTATAAATTATGTTAAATAAAAATGTGTATGTATACAAAATATGTTTTCTAATCAGATACATATGAAATACGTTCAATATGTTAAATATATAAATATATGTTTTTAAATTATGATATACATATACATGTATATATTAAAAAGTAATGTTTATATGTGTACGCGCGTGTAAATATATATATATATATATATATATATATATATATATTAATATTTGTTTTATTATTAAATTTTGTTATTCTCTTATTTAAAGCAGAATTCATATCTAAAAAAAGATCCGATGAAGAGGATTATATAGGATAGTCGTAAAAAAGGTAACCATGTAATATATAGCGTGATATTTAGTAATTTTCTCTATAAATCATGTGCGAATACATATCATAGACAGAGCACTTGGCTTAAAGTTACAAGCTCGGCATGATATCGAATTTCCGGCTTAGCCATACTGCTTCACGCTAAAATACGAAATCTTTATACCGTTGCTGATTTATTTACCTATATATGGTGTGTGTATGTGTATATATATATATATATATGCGTGAGTAAGAAACACGAATAAGTATTCATAAAATTATTTCTCTCGAGAAATTGATAATTGATCATTTATTCGAACCATAAATTACCCTCTCGTTAATTTCCATTCCTTTTTACAAATTTATGAGGATTTCTAAGCTTCTAAAAATAAACGTGACAAACGAAATACAAAAACCATTGGTTCGTTTTCGATATATGATTCTCACAAACGAGATACATACGTATGTATATGGAAATGATCGAAAAGCAAACATTTTTTCAAATCTCCGAATCCCGCAGAGAAACATGCAAACTAACTAGATTTCCTCGATAAGCCGTGACGAGGAAAGTCGGACGCTTTCGTAAAATCCTGCGGAACGAAAAATTCGATGGATCGATTCGTGAAAGTAGACCCGTTCAGCAGGAATTCATTTCTCTCTCTCTCTCTCTCTCTCTCTCTCTCTCTCTCTCTCTCTCTCTCTCTCTCTTTCTCTTAATGCGTTCCCGATACAAATGGAGGTAACTAACTTTTAATTAATTCAAAAGTCTATAACAATATTTCTCATCGTTGAAATAAAGGGAATGAGTAAAGAGCAAAAAAATAGTAAATTATCGAAAAGTCGAAACTTGTAATCGAACTGTCGAAAGAATAAAATTAACAGGAATAACGCGGTTAATTTTAAAAAAGGTTTGAGATTATCGATGCTTCGATGAAGCATGATGATGAGTCAAACAAATGTCCGCCGTAAGACTATCGAGAAATGAAGGTCTTGATTTCTCTTCTTTCTTTTGTTCCCTTTCTTCACCACCCCCCTCTTCTTTTTTCTTTCATTTATTCTTTCTTTCTTTCTTTACTTTTCTCTTTAACACAACGTTGTGATCGTTGTCGGCAGAGAGTGCCGTTGCAAGATGATGCATGCTCTTTTCGTAGAACACTGATGCTGCGTCGAACTGTCGTCCAACGTCGACTCTAATCAACCAGGAAGTGAGACGAGCGAGAAGCAACTCGAGATAGCGTGCCTCGAACGAGAACCATGGTCCTTTCTGGCATTCACGACTACTCTCATGAGTCACGTCCCACGCTTTTTCTGAATCTTGCGGAAGAGAACATACAGATAAGCGCCTCCGCGTTGAACTTTTGGCGCCGATCGTTTCTCCAAACTCCTAATGAACATATTGAAAAGTTGGGGAAGAAAGAAAAAAGAAAAGAAAAACAAAAGAAAGACGAAGAGGATGAATATAACGGATCGAGCACGATGAAGCAACGAGTTTTGTTATAGTTACGAACGGATTTAAACAAAAAAAAAAAAAAGAAAAAAAAAATCACATAATAACGGAGCTTTCATTATTTCAGCACACCCAATTGAGAATTTGTATGCATAAAAATATAAATACATAAAAATGTGTATTAATTGTTTCACTTTTTTTTAATGCGAACGTATGTACTTGTTACAACGTATTAATCCGTATTATTCGTATTTATTATAAATAATCGAGGGTAAATAAATTGATATATATATATATATGTATATATATATATATATTAATTTAATGAATAAATTTTCAAAATGATAATGATTAATCTCCGAGTTAAAAAAAAAAAAAACATTCAGAGAAAAGAAAAGGTGACCCTTGTTCCGTGATAAACGCTTACGTACTAATTCCGTTCTCGTCTTTGTAATCAACGTTATATTTATTTACGACGAAAAGCACTCAACAAAGGCGACTCTTTGACGTAGAGGCGGAAGCCGCTCGACGCATCGTCTAATTAGAACGTGAAGAGTGAAACATCTAGAACGTGGAAAGTTGATTCGCATCGGTGCGTCTCACATATAACATACGTACTTACATATGTAGGTATATTTATTCTAACATCGTTGTCAATGCTACGTAAAATAATCTGATTATACAAAATAATCCAGATTTTGTAATATCTCGAAAATCGTATTTATTATAATATCAAAGTTTTCTTAACATCGGACTGATCCAATTAATCAAAAGGATAATATTATTACTCACTCTCGGTGATATCTGATTAGTTAATAAACAACGATACGACGATGTAATCTATGAGATTTTTATACGGAATAAATATCGATAAATATCGACGTAAATGTACATACGTATATAGATAGATATGTATACGCTATATCTATATACAAATAAATACGTAAAATTTTATCTCACTGTGACGTTACTGCTACTTCAATATCTCTGCGTATCATACTTTCTATTAAACTTGTCTGAAAATATCATTGAATTTATGTGCTTGAAATTATTTTCTTCATTTCTTTAAAAAAAAAAAAAAAAAAAATATATAAAAAGAAATAAAAAAAAAATAAATAAATAAAAAGATTAAAAGGAAAAAAAAACAGAAAAGAAAGAAAGGAAAAGAATATTAAATTTATTTTGTATAATATCGTATTTAAATGACGTGTTGAAACGACACGAATAAATGAATCATATCGATTTAAAATAATAACACCGAGATGTATTGCAATGGTGAAAATGTCAAAGGAATCACTTTTAACATCTCGAAAGCGAGACTTCGAAACGATGTCCCCGAGAATCCACGCGTCTCTGAATCAGCACGGGACGTATTACGCGGACACAACAAAGAACTAAGAAATTTGAACTTTCGTCGGTGTCCCCTTCCATCCCATGTCTCTCTTGAGAGTCACAACGATATTTTTAAATACAGTCGATGACGCGTTAGTTAAACGTGGAGAGATTCAAACTTATTTCAACGATAATCGTCATTAGAATCCCAACGGACGAGTACAGCCTGTATAGCTTTTCTACAGCTTCCGCTACCTTGGCACCGATTCTAAAACGTACTACGTGGATCAAGTGCTTACTTTGTTTTCTTCCCAAATCGTGCCAAGCTTCATGAGAACGAAGTATTCAGAAACGAATGCTTCATCGGAATAATGAGTCTCAGAAATTTTTTTTTCCTTTTATTTTTTAATTTTTTTTTCATATAATTTACAAAAATTTATTTAACATTTGAACGAATGGCAATCTCTTTCGTTTTAATAAATCAAATCTTTTTTTTAATATCGTACCTATATCAAATATTTTTGTCCTCCATGCGATGTATATATATATATATATATATATATATATATATATATATATATATATAAATATTTCATCGGTTTTTGATTATATCAAATCGATTGTTAAAAAAAAAATTCAATTTACCGAGTTTCAATGTGAATTCTTGGAAATACAATTTAACGTATGAATTTATCAAATATTTTCCCCGAAAAAATTGTTATACGAGATAGCAAATATAAAAGAGAAAACATTACAGTGTTATCATTATTTTTGGTTTACAATTTAACAGAAAATTATTTTTGGTTGCACATATGTTACATTGCGCATTGAATTACAACGAATATTAATGTGTTTTAACTTTTCGTGCGCCTAAGGGTTAAAGATAGAGCAGTTTTAAAGAAAACAAAAAAAGTTGATTTTCAACTTAGTAAATGATCATTTTAATTGGATTGGATTTCATTTTAATTTGGATTCGTTATCTTCCTCCTTTCTCATACTGTATCGACTACGGACACCTGCCGCATTTATTAAGCAAGTCACGTTAAAAGCGCATCGCAGATGGATAAGCGATGGAAGTATGCGAAAGGTGGCTTTTATTAGCAACAACGATGCTTTTGCTCCTCCCGATAATCACCCATCGTTCTCGGAAGTTAACGCACCACGAGAAAATCACCCGGACGATCGGCCTAACCGTATAATCGGGCTAATTTTCTCTCTCTCTCTCTCTCTCTCTCTCTCTCTCTCTCTCTCTCTCTCTCTCTCTCTCTTCTCTATGAATGCACGCAAGTGCTAACTATACGGACTCATAGGATTCGTTTCTCAATATGTTCTCTTGATGCGATATTCAGGGGTTGAGAATATGAGAGAAAAAGGAACAATATTTGATGAACGAGACGTAATCGAAAATGTCTTTCGATCCTACCAAATCGAAATTTTTTCAATGTAGTACCAAAGTTCCGACATTCCCGTGAAATCTCAAATTTACCGTGAAATAAATCAATCCATCGAGATATCATTTTTCAAAAGAAAAAAAAGAAACTATCCTGCCATACAATTTTACTCATGATTCTAACGTGATAATGAAAAACTGTAATGACGTTAGACCGACAAAATTTATTCCTTCTCTTCTGTTTCTTATTCGTTAAAAGAAGAAAAAAAAAAAAAAGAAAAAGAAAAAGAGGAAATATCAAAAGTCAACGTAGCAGAAAGCCGAGAGAAAATTAAGATGTTGACTTTGAAATTGTAATCCATTTCGAATAAATATAGTTATTGTTAGGTTACAGGAATCGTTGGATCAGTTAAACGGTAGAATAATAATAGAAAATGGACATAAAAAAGTGGCGAGTGTTTCTACAAATAGATATCTTCAATATCACTTCGTTGAAACGGTCTCTCTTGTTTGGCAACTTCCATGACGTGGTGCGTGATCCTGTGATACTTGAAAGTGTTTAAAATTGCCGCGAACGATCGTCCGCCAGGATGAAACCAAATAGGATTTGCCAAAATTTCGAAAGAATTATGTACGTGTTCTAGAGCTCCTCAAAATGTATCGATCATAATCCATACCCGCCATTTATAAACGAATAAAATGTTTAAATTAAATGTTAAACTTGATTTTCGAATAAAATCTATTTTTGTATCGAAATATAAGCATGTTTACAGAAAATGATAATGTAGTTATTACGAGATTACGAAGAAATAATGTAACAGATCATACATCTTATTTTATATCGTTCGTGTTATTGAAAATATATCGAATGAAATTAAAGAAAATAAATTACATTTGAAGTTGTTACAACGGAAAAAACATTCCATATTTAACAATTTTAGTTACTTTACGAAGAAAGAATATGGTTGCCATTTTTTATCTATCGAAATAAATATTGCGAGGTCGGTTCGTTCGATATGTTTAAAGTAAAACGGCAAGAACGTATTAAGGTTGCTAGTCGTACAACTATTCCCAAGAGAAGAGCCTTATTCGGAGTGGATTCTAAACGATTTCGATCTTTTCTACGGTTTTGCACTCCGCCTGCAACATCCACATCCTCTTCGTCGTCTTCGTACGAGGTCTTGTTGTTTTACGTGCCAAAGAAGGGTTTACATTAACCATGTTAGAAAATAAACGCTTCGTCGTAGGGACGACCTTATTATTTGCTATATTTTACAAAAATATATATGTATATGTTTATATATATATATATATATATATATATATATATATATATATTATATATAGTACTTGCACATGTGGTATAGATCCACATGATCTCGATAAATTTAGTCCTTTTTTCGTTGGAATCCTTAATGTCCAAAGTTATAAAATATATGGACATTGATAAAAGAGATATATTCACGATTTCTTGAAATATTAAATTATCTTATATCGTTATATGAATGAAATAATAAATAAAAAAAAAAAAAGATCTTAATTTTCTAGCATAATCAAATTTACGATAAATAATGAAAATAATTAGGAATGCAAAAGTATTTCTAAAAATAAAAATATAAAAGTTCTCTTTTCTCTCTCTCTCTCTCTCTCTCTCTCTCTCTCTCTCTCTCTTTATTTCTTTTTCTTTTTTATGTAATAAGATTATGAAAGACCATTGTATATATAGAAGTCGCACGTGATGGTCTTCTTCGTAAATGAAACCAATCGTTAAGGGCATACGTGAGTTAAAAGATTTCTGAAGATTTTCTTGTTTTCTTTTTTTTTTTTTAAGACCGAGTAAACCTTTTTACGAATTTTTCGTGCCTGATATCGTTCGACGACTTTAACGATGCTTTGAACTCGCTAATCGTTAATTCGAGATCGTGACTAACGTGCTCGAGTGAGCCATCGAGCGTCTGAGTTGTGACCTAAAAAAAAAATAGAAAGAGAGAGAGAGAGAGGGAGGGAGATAGTAGGATAGAAGGAGAGGGAAGAGAGACACATCGTCTTCGTTTCTACACGAACATATATACCGTTCGAGGCTTCGAAAATCAATTTACGTCTGTCGACGGCCATGTCTTTCTTTCTCTACGAGACCCTACTTCCCTCTAAATTCTTCCTATGTACCTATATATATATATATATATATATATATATATATATATATATATATATATATATATATATATATATATATACATATATATATATATATATATGTGTGTGTATATGTATGTATGTATATATATACACACACATATATATATGTATATATATATATATATATATGTGTGTGTATATGTATGTATGTATATATATACACACACATATATATATGTATATATATATATATATATATATATATATATATATATATATATACACACACACACATATATATGTATTTATGTGCATACATACGAGTTTCCTTATCCATGAAGAAGAGAAAAGAAAAGAATACCTACTTTTCTTTTCGTTATCTTGAATTTGCGATGATTCTTATCGAAAAGTCAACGAGTCACGATACGCACGCATATAACATACACGCACGCACACGCGCGCGCTCACGTACTTACCACGTACGTAAGTATCAACTCGTTTGGTTTTCTCGATGAGTATACATCTATCTTAACAAGTTCTATTTTGTTTTCGACGGTTATTCGACCATATCCATAATGACGCTCCATTGCACAAAGAGAAACATAAATAAACGGTAACTAAATGAAACCGTTAACTCGTTTTAAAGGTAAAAGATATCTCTCACCATTTTTAATTTCTCGGATTATACTTTCTTTACTTTTATTTTTAATTAATTTTGTATATTAACGTTTGACGAATTAATTCCTTTTAACGATTACTTTCCATTCTTTCCGTTACTTTCTATTACTTTTACTGTTGAGAAAGAAGAAGAAAAAAAAAAAAGGAGGAAAAGATTGAGAATAAAATGTATTGATATATCTATTTTTAGAACATTTGTTGTGTGATATTTATCTCCTTTAACGCATCTTAACTTTCTACTAATTAATCGATGAGATTCGCTTGCTCGCCACAACTGATATTATTCAGAACGTTATTCGCTCGATGTGAGTAAACAAGAAACCGACCGAGTGACTTACAATTAGTGTATTTCGCGTGTCGTTACGTCAATTCAATCGCCAAGAACCCGTTTCTCGGCAGGTAGAAAATGCAAATCGTCGACGGTGCTTTCTTTCCATCGTGCCTCACAGGAAACAGGCTTTAAAATCATTATGAAAACGTATAGGATTGATAAACATTAAAGATATTTGGAAATAGATTAGAAAAAGGGATTTCTTCCTTCGAGCATTACATAAATATCTAATACCTAAATAAATTTATTTCATTTCGGTGAAATAAAATCGAAAGGTTTGAAGCTTCCGAGGGAAAAAATAAAAACGTTTGTAATGAATATTATTTAAATGAATTCGTTATATAATATATATATAGGTAAAACAGATAATATATGTAGGATATAATATAGAGGGTGTTTAAAAAATAGATCACTAAATTTTAAGAGCATATTCAACTTACTATAAGGATAGAAAAAATCATATAAACATGGATCCGAAAACGCTTCCTTTCCAAGTTATAAATATTTTATATTTACATCAAACAACATGCCTCGTATCGGCAATCCTTGCAGCATGGTCAATGTAAGTCATGCATTAACGTAAAAGTAAAACATTTTCAATAGTTTTTGTCTAAATTGTTGTAACAGTTTCATATGTTCTTAAAGTCTCTTATAAATAAAAACTGTTTATAGCTTAGAGATAAAGCGTTTTCGAACCCATATTTATATAATTCTTTTCGACCTTTCAATGAATAAAAGTGCTCTTATAGTTTGGCCATCCATTTCTGAAACACCCTCTATATATAAAATATATTTTATATATATATATATATAAAATATTTCATAATATTTATATGAAAAATCTCTTTCATAGCATAAAAAAAATTAGAATTACTATCGTTCCTTTTTTAAATGTAAAATTCGATATTTCTATTTTTATAAAAATCTCAAACGTCTTATCTAGATAGTTATTAAAATAAATTAATAACTTGTATGAAATACGCTGTACGTGTCTTACACAGTATATTTTGTAAAAGTATATACTACTACCAATTAACGAGGAAACATCTGGTTAAGATACGAGGAAAAGAAGGGCGTGTCGGCAATCCTTCCATTTCGTGAGTCAAATCGCTTTTAGGGTGTGCCTTTCCTTCACCTTTCGATGCTTTCAAATATATGTAAATGTATATTACTTCTTCGTGTGAGAAAGCTTTCTTCCTTTTCTCCAGGTTTCTAGACGTGTTCTATATATGTACATAGTAAATATACATTGGTCATACCTATAAAACCGACGTTAGCTTTTGCTTTTCAGTGAGAACTTAAGATATCGTAAATTTTTGGTTGCGGCCTTCTTTACCATTCCAATTTATCTTTCGACAGGATTCGTTCGAATTTGTGTTCGACCAATGATGCTATTTGATGCGGGCTACCCGAGGTTATTCGTACTGTCTTGCCTGATGTCACGAGCTTTGTTTAGACACGACCTTGACTGTTCCTTTCTCTTCCTTCTTTCTTCGTTTCTTTCTTTCTTTTTTTTTTTTTCCTTATCTCGTGAAAAGACAACCAATAATTTATTGCCAAATTCGACAATAAAGTATCCTTAGAAAGTATATAATGACGATAAATATTAATTATTTATTAAGTAATTCATGTCTGAGTAATAATAATTAAATATATACTGATTAAGGATATAAATATGTATGTAATTTGTTTCCATGAACAAATATCAAAGCCTGTTTTAAATAAAATAAATGAGACATAAATTGATCGACTTGGTGTAGTTGTTCCAAATGTAAACGTTAAATTCTTCTGATCATTTTCAAATATTACAATAATTTTGTCAAGCCTATGTTGTCGTTGAGTTGATTTTATAGAAAATTTCTTACGACTTTCAGCTATGACTCATTTCTCGATTTTTTTTTTTCTTTCTTATTAGCTAAATCAGTCCAAAAAAAAAAAAAAAGTAAATCAAATAATGATAGCAACAATAACCATATCGAGTTAGAACTTGTCTCACTGGACAATCCCGTGATGTTTAACGGGCACTGACGCAAATGGGAGATAGAGAAGTAGAAGGAGGCCGTGGTGAAAGACTGCTTGGATGATTTTAAAACCGCAAACTTGTCGACGTTGTGGTCGAAAGATCATTCAAGGTATACACACAGATAGATATCTCGACGGTTTTTGCTTTCTTCGATAAATCGAAAATTCATCAACGGATTCTCGCAAATCTTTCTTTCTCTTTTTAAATCGACGAAAAATAAAATCAATGAAACGCATCGACTTTCTCTAAAAACAAAACAAAGCATATGTACGAATGAATGTTACGAATTTTTAATCAAAAGAGTATATTGGGAAGTCGACGAGGCCGAAATATTTTCGTTTTTCTTCTTTTCTTTTTTTGTTTCTTATTTTGTTTCTTCGTGAAAGTATTTTTAAAAGAACGAATTAACAAATATATCTGCGAGATATATTACGTGCTCGGAAATAAAATAAAAAAGAAAAAAAATATAAAAATACACAAAAAAAGGATCGTATGTAAGTGGAAAGATACAGGTCGTGTGAAAGTCTTTTTCTATTCCGAGCATTCGATACGTTCGAATTGCCTGCAATATACCAGCTACCGAAACTGACCGACGGTATTCGTTGTACTCGCAATAACGTAAGAGGAATTACGTCACACGCTGATTCCTTTCACTCCTTTTATATTGGACACGAAGCGAAACGGCAATTCGAACCTGTCGATCTATCGTATTACATATATCTACCTAGATAGATAACACTAAGATGATAACAAAGTGCTACAATACCTATCTAAACATGAATGAACGCGTTGTCTTTTACCAAGAGATATTCGTATATTCGCATAATAAAAATAATCGAGTTATCATTTTCGATCGTACTTTTAGAAATTTCATTTAATCACATTTTTACGAGGACTCTTTGTTTAGAAATTTGTATTAATTCGTTGAATTAAATGAAATAAAAATCGATCGAAAGTTTCAAGATTTATCTTTCTTTTTTTTTTTCTACGTCACAAATTGACATCAGTGATAAACAAATTTCTTCGATTTCAAGTAATGGAAATCAACACGTATTTTTTACATTTTTGTAATTAAAAATTATCTCGTTTCATTAAATTCGCGATGCATTTATGTAGAAAAAGTTGTTCCTTTCCGATGCTCATCCGTTACATTTATTCTCATAACGACATCAACTAAAAGATCCATTTTTCTTTCGTTCTCATTCTTCCTGAAAATTTATTAAAAATCCCAGACGTTCGGTCGAACAATTTGATATCGTTAAACACGCTAGCAAGTTGTAATAAAAAGAAAAAAAAAAAAGAAAGAAAACGATGAGAGAGAGAAAGAGAGAGAGAAAGAGAGAGAGAGAGAGCTTCCGATTTTAAATCGAGAAACTTTCTACGAAAGTTGGAAGGGTCGTCTGAGTCCTTCGTACCGCAACGTGGCCGGTTAATTACTGCGTACTACGGATCGATACGTCCCTGGAAGCAAGTCATTGCGAGTATAATACATTTCTTTTTCGCCAGGTTATTTGTCCTTGAACCCAATCGTAAACGCAAACCGAACTTACACAAATGATCGAGGTCAAAGCTCTTGTTGGACCGATAAAAACAATTATATTTCAGTGATGTGTCGTCTGCGTCATTCAAATAAAACATCAATTTCGTCTGGCTGAACTGTTTACAACGTAAACAATACAATACGACGTGTAAAAATAAAACTGGAATCCTAATGAAAATTCGAATGAATTCTTTTCAGCTCGTACGATTTCTCGTAAAACATTATGATCTATAAGATTAATCAAAAACGAGTTTCATTATTTTTAAAAATATTTTTTAATACTTTATTTCCCATAATTTTTCTCTCCTATAACATTTATCTTTCTTTATTATTATATTATTTTGTTTCTTTATTTTGTTCTTTTTTTATATATATAACTCGTTACGTTCGTTAATAATTTCCAATAGTTTGCCAATCAAGAATACAATTAGAGAATGCATTGACTATTCGACAGTGAAATATATATTTGTAATATCAATATCAAAAAATTTATAAAAATTTCGTTAACAATCGATATCATTCTGGTATATCGAATAACCGTACACAAAGGGTCAAGCGTACGCAATGGAGCGTTCTTTGATGGAAATAAATGACATTTACCTATGGTAAGATGCCATGGTAAGGGAAGATTGAACTTAGTAAAGTAAGATCGATGATGAAACGCGGATGAAATTACAGTGTATATACGTGTAAAATACATATGAAATGAAAAAAAAAAAGAAATGAAAAGAAAAGAAAAGATAAAAACAAACGAACAAACAAACAAAGGACGTACAAAAAAAAAATAACGTTTGATACTCGATATTAAAAAAATTTAGTGTAAATTCGAGTTTAGCTATGCCGTTTACGCGTTCAGACCGTAATTATTATATAAATAAAAAACAAAACAAAAATTGCGTTAAACGCGAACGCTTGCATAAAGTGCATTCGGTTAATACCGAATTTAAATCGTTAGCAAAGCGTAAAAACGTATTCTCCCAATAGAAAGTTCATTCAACTCAACTTTACCTCTCCGTCAAAATAATTTTACGTGGAGAATTGTACGATACCGTGCTGTATTAGTTGCTAAAAAAAAAAAAAAAAAAAAAAAAAAAAGAAAAGAAAAAAAAGGAAAGAGAAAAAGAAAAAGAAAAATAAAGAAAAGGGAAGAAACGGATAAAACACGCATGATATCCTAAGAAATATTAACGAAACGAAGCGATAACGATTTCTACAACGGTGAATACTCTCGTTGTGGCACGAGATATCGATTATTATGATTCATTACGAAACTTTTACGAGGATGTCGAGTTATAGAAATGTATCGGTATACATAGAGAGGATCAACCAATTCCTTTGATTCGATCAATGAGAATTTTACTTAATGAAAAGTTAACTAACACAAGTACTTTCTCCAATCGATATTTTTTACGAGTTTTCGATTTTTTTTTTTTTTACGAGTCTCGTTGATTTATCTATAAAAAAGAAGAAAAAAATAAATTACAAATTAAACAGTATAAATAAAAAGCACAACAAAGAAATATGATACCATCTAGGTTGGATTTTTATATATTAATATCCTAACGTTTTTTTACGATCTACTTATCCGGTATTTCTCTTTTTCTTTTTTTCTCAATATTTCTATACAAATCCTCCATCGTAAAACTTAATCGACGTTCATACGACGGTGTAACGATATTGGAAAACTGTCAATTCGGTGTGATATTTACCGCCACATCGTACATTGATCCCTTGCACATTCTCACGAGATGACACACAACGTATATTATAGTGTACGCATACAAACGATGAAATTACATAATGTTTAACGATATGTATAAATCTATTTGTATTTTATCTAAATTTTTTTTTTAAAGTTGAAAGCACAAGAAACTTCTTCGTATAACGACTTACAATATTACTCCTGCAAAATTTTCATCATTTCTCATTTTTCAACTAATTATAAGATCCTTTTAAACGCATAAGAATAACGCGACTCAATTTTATCGTTCCCGTTAAGATGGTAAAGATTTTAATTAATGGAAAATTAAATAAGACGGTTAATTAATTAACGACGTATCGAACTAATTAGTTGAACGAGATCAAAAGCTTCGATTTGTTTGGAAAGTTTTTAAAGCTTCCTCGGGATTTGTGTACTGACTTTTAGCGACGTGTGTATGTTAGTTGGCAGTCTCTGACATCAGAAATTGTATAACGGTGTTATCTACGATACAAAAAGAATCCTCTTAAATTACATAAGGTTCAATTATCCTTTCTTTCCTAATATGTATCCGCACGCGAAAATATATGTACCAGTAATTTCTGTTGAAATGTCATTGAAGGTATTCCAAGGTTCGTGTTAGACGAACTTTTATGAATTCCTTATGATTGAAAAGATTCTTTTTCTATCAAATTCGAAGAAATAAACATATATAGGTATTATTTGCAAGTATCTTCGATTGTGTAAGGAAAAGAAAAAAATACTAGTGTTATTAAAAAGATAGAAAAGGTCGAGAAAATTTATCGATTTTATCATAAACTCGACATATTATCCTCGATAAAAGATTAGTCAAGTCGAGTCACGACATTTAAACATGTCCTAGCGATCTCGTGCGCTAACATAATTAGCTGAATATCTTAAACGCTCAACGAAAATTATTTTATGCAGTTGCGCAGTAACGTAATGACAGACTCTGAAGGCGCCCACAAAATTTGTACCTTTGTGAGGATGAAATAAAAATTATTATTCTTTTTTTGAGGATTAATATGACTTGGGAGAAAGAACAAAAGTATATTTTCTTAAGGAATATGTCGAAATATAACGATACGGTCGTTGACGGTTTTTTGAATATCGCGCCTTTCCTTACGGCGCGAAATTCGAACGATGAAGAAATTTCACCCGCGAATATTCTTCTCGATACGTCTTATATCGTTCCGCGCGTACGGCCACTATCTAGGAATTACTATTTGAAGATACTTACATAATAAGTGCCGTGAATTAAATTCTCTAACTATCGGCATTATTGCATGCTAGCGACTAGTGGCACGCGCTACTCCGACAGAAAAATAGCTACCTTATATATTTTTACGTATGTTTTTAAATTAGCTCAAATTTTTCCATCGTTTAATTTTCTCGTATCTTGTATTATTGTTTTATCGAAGAAGGTAAAGAAAATAGATTAAAAGGCTTAATGTTATGAAAATTATCGTTAATGAAATTATTCAATGATTATGAGAAATTTATACGATCGATAAAAAGCAATTATAAATTTCGTCTTAAAAAAAAAAATATATATATATATATTTTTTTTGTTTCAATTTATTTATTTTATTATCATAAGAAAGACTTATTATATTATGACGAAGATATTTTAAAACGTATATATATGTACAGAGTATATATACAATTGAATACCTTTTAACGAGACTTTCCTCCTTTCTTCTGACCTTTCTTACCCTTTCTACCGTTTCGCCGTTTCTTCCTTTCCAACAGTTTACGAGCTTTCAAAATTTGTTCCGGTCTCTTCAGCTCTGACTTTGCCTTCACCTTCTCCTTGATCTTTTGATTATGACGCGCCCAATGTGTATTAACGTTTGTTTGTACTGAAAGCAAACGTTTTTTTTCCATCAAAACGAGCATGTGCATACACGTACGAATACAATTTTGAATTGAAAATTATTAAGAAAGGTTTTATAATAATATATTAAAAAGAAATGTAAAAAAAGAAAAGTAAAAAAAGAAAATGAGAAAAAAGAAAAAACAAAAATTATGACTTCGCGTAATCTCGTTATCGTATATCATTCTCAAGGCATTACGTTGTCATGTTTTTCAAGGTTTTATCATTTTACGTACCTTTGAAATCATCTACAAGAACGCAAATGTAATTAAATACTCGCTTTATCACGTGTTCTCTTGTTAGATGCAAGTTCGTACGTATCTTTATCTTATTATCGTCAAAACAAGGCTGTGATTTTAAGATAACGTTATTTTATAACAGTGTTCGAGAGGAAAAGTTAGGACGCAAAATAACAAGAAGTCCGATGACAATTAAATTCAAACATAATAGATATCAAGAGGGTGTGCGATCAGGTTTCGATTTTTTTTTTTTTTTTTTTTTTTTTTTTTTTTTTTTTTTTTTTTTTTATTAATCTCACGAACATCTTAAATTTCAACCGTAGCTTCTAGTTCGTATAATTATGGCCCAAAGAATTAGACACGCCTAATTAAAGTGTGCCTTACTATGCTCGCGTATAATTAACTGTTACAGCATATCTTATTATCTGTACGAAATGTAAGTGCAAGAGTCATTAGAAGAAATGCGAATAATTGAAATAATTATGACCTCGTTCATGCTCAGTCATGCTGCAATCATTGAAAGCAATATGACACGCTTAGAATTCATTCAAACTTCAAATATGTTTACGTGTTTATAAACGAAGGATGGAATTGTAAAATGTCATTTACAAAAGTGCCGTCTCTATCACCGATAATTTTGCTATATTGATGATTGTATAATGAACTTGTTAAAAATATAAAAATAAGTATTACGCCATGCATACGTGATCTCGTTATATGTACGAAATATTCTCTCTTAAATAAAAGTCGATAATCATTGTTGACAAAAATAGAAATTACGACGATACAAATGTTTGACCGACTATAGTTCTTTATCGTTTTAGTTGATTCCAAATTCAAATATCTTTTTTAGATAGGATATTTTAGGTATCGTGATATTCAACATGTTTTGATTATGCAATGATTACATGTAAGTTGAAACTAAATAAATCGGTACCGAGCGTAGATAGATCAATGACCTTCTTCCTGCATTTAAACGTGCTTGAGATTGACTTGTCAACTTGTCTCGATTTATACCAGAAGTATGTACTATGGAAACTTACGCGTGGACCATACTGTGCCTTTATATAGATCATAGGATTAATGGCACTGTCTGGCAAAGTAATCTATTTATACTATATATATATATATATATATATATATATATATATATATATATATCGTACGTATATATATCGTACATGCAATGAATCACACAATGATTATCTTAAATCTTTCTTTCTCTTAAATTGTATAATATCCAAACTTACATTTTTGCAATTGTGGCGATTCTTCTTCGCTATCTTCTTCAGCCATAGCATCAATTTTACTCTTCTCCTTCCATTGAGTGTAACGGTTTGTTTTGTATGTAGCAGGAATCCATGCTCCAGATTCGGTACGTATTTTACCAGCTTTTGGATCCTTAAAGGAAAAGAAAAGAAAAATATAAAGTAATCAAACTTAACATTACGTGTAATAAGTTAAAATTATGATTCATACGTTGTTAATAGTAATCATTTTTTTCTTTTTACGATCCCATTTCTTAAGTTGTGTTTGTAGCCGTAAAGATTCTTCATTGTCTGCTGTTAAATCCAATTGTGCCTTTTCTGCTTCTGTCATGAAATTATTTACAGCCAATCTGTAAAACAATTCAAGAATTATATATATATATACGCAATAAAAAGAAATATATACTTTTATAAACATACCCATCTTCTGTATGTTTATCTGGTGCAGAATATGGAATATAAAATTCTTCATCCTTAGTGGCCAAACGTTTCTTTTTCTTAGTATTCTTATACAAATCTTCTATATTTCGTTTCTTTGGCATTATCACTTTATTAAATGCTTCACTAATTTCATTCTCACTACTTTTTGGTAATGTAGTTTTTTGAGACATATCTGCAAATGGTATAAAAAGTAACAATGTAACACTTTGTAAAAGATATGTTCGCATAAAATATAAGTTTACTTTTTGCTGCTTCTTCCTTCTTTGCTTCTAATGTTTCCATTTTTTTATGAAAGTTCAAAATATTATCTTTATGAAATGCTCGTTTTTCTTTCATCACTTTATAATCCAATGAACAGGTTTTTTTGCCAATTTCAAAAATTGTCTGTTACAAAAAAATATAAAAATGAGATACATTTATAATAAAAAAAAAAAGAATAATGGAGCCTACATTTTGTATAACATACATACTCCTTGAGGTCTATATTGTTTCATTTTAGTTAATATATCCATTGTGGCAGGATTAATATTAGAATATTCAGGTATTATACCTGCTGAATTAATATTCAATTCTTTCATTCGCTTAACGCTTTCCGATGATGCTGCTGGCCGAGATTTGATGTAACGTTCATAAGCATTGTCACAAACTTTTTCCATGTTTTTCTACATATAAAGACATAATTAATTCATTATTACCATCTATTTAAAAATTTCCTTTTCAAACTTACCAGATCAGTAGATGAATCATGCCAATTTATTAATTCTGCGAGTTCTTCTTCTATCATAGCTTGAGGCATTTTTCCTATTATATACTCCATATCATTGCTTGTACCAGATAGAGGAACTATATTTAATGAACGACCAAGAAATAGATGTAAATCTAGGAGATATGGATATTCATCAGGAATTACTATATTATAAGCAGTTCCAGTTCTACCAGCACGTGCACAACGACCTGTGTAATAAAATCCATAATTGCAAATAAACGAGCATGATCGATTGAATTAAGAACTATAAGATCTATTTAACATTATACATACCTACTCTGTGGACGAACAATTTACATTTAGCTGGGAAATTGAAATTAATAACATTATCTAAATGAGGTATATCTATACCACGAGCAGCAACATCAGTAACAATTAAAGTCTTTACTTTGCCCATTTGAAATTTAGCAGCATTTATTTTACGTGCGGATGGATCCAAATTTGAATAAATAAATGTATTTGAAATTCCTGCTTTGTCTAGTATCTGTTGATAAATTTTATATATGTGTATTTACTTTTCAAGTATATATTTACTTCATTTTATCATAATAAAATGAAGATACAATAAATGTTATAAATTTACCTGATGAAGATATTCTACATGATGCATAGTTGCAGCAAATATTACAGTTTGCGAATCATTTGCAATGACATTCTTTAATAGAGCTAGAAGCACAGCCAATTTTTCTTCAGGACGGCAAATAATAAATGATAAACTTAATTCTTCTGGCAATTTGCTCTCAACATCTAATCGTATTAAAACAGGATCGCTTAAACCTGCTTTAGTAAACTCTACTAAAATCTTAGGTAATGTAGCAGAGAATAGTAAAGTTTGTCTTGTCTCTGGTAATCTATTAACTATTTCATGAATTTGTTCGCCAAAACCCATTTCAAATAATCTGTAATTTTATATTATCTTATAATTCTATTTTATAAAATTATTATTAGCGCATTAAATATTAAAATTATCTTGTAAAACTATATTTTTCATAAGATCTCACCTGTCAGCCTCATCAAACACAACGTACATTATAGTATTTAAACGTAAATCCATTTCAACACATATATGAAGAAACCTGCCTGGTGTGGCAACAATAATATCAGGATTTCCATGAATAATACTGAATTGATTATCCATACTATCTCCACCCAATATTACTGCAGCCTTTAATCCTGTAAATTTTCCTAACTCCTTTATAAATTTCAATGTTTGCATTGCTAATTCACGCGTAGGTGAAAGAATTAAAGCACGTGCGCCAGCTTTAGCTTGTCTTGTCTTAAGTTTTTCAAACAATGGGATTAAAAAACAAGCTGTCTTTCCACTACCTGTCCTGGCCATAGCTACAATATCTCTTCCTTCAAGAGCTAAAGGGATTGTCTATAGAAGAAATATTCATACTTAATATTATTTATCCCTTTTTTTAAATTACTTATAAAGTAATATACAAATCATGTTTACCTTTCTTTGTATTGGTGTTGGAATTTTATAACCACGTTTTAATATACCTTTCAGAATAGGATAGCTAAGAGCCATAGATTGAAATCCACCTGACTTCTTGGAAGCTTTTTTCTTGATGTCCGAAATGTCTTCATCTTCGTCATTTTCATTAAGTTCTTCTGTCTCTCCAAAACCAATAACCTCTGTACCCTTCATTTGAAATATTTATTTAAGAAATGTTTAAATCAGAATAAATTAATTAATTAATGACACTAATGTTAAGATTTCTTTCAATCGTTAATATACAAATATACAAATAACATAACCTAACGCAATAGAAATCATATCACATTGGCCACATGTGTAATAATTTGGAGTGCACATGTACGATTTTTAACAGCTATGAAGTTAAATGTCAGAGGGACAACCTTGTAAAACTTCTTTACGTACAATTACTTATACCTAAGATTAAATATTCGTTAACATTATTTCATGTAAAAATTGAGCAAATATAAGTAACAAAAAAATATATAAACTTTAATATGTTATATTATTATATACAAATTTTCTAAATATCATTATTTATGTTTCAAATTATTGAATATCTATCAGGTTGGTTGACCTGAAATCTCGCGTGAACATAGCTGCATGCTACGAAAGCTTCGGCCATTTTTGTAGGATCTTTCCTTTCGTGTAAAGTCAAAATGAAGTAAGTTAGTGTTTGTATGAGAGTATCTAATAAACTTAATGCAATCCTGTTAAATTCATGCGAAGTATATAGTTGGTGATAATAAGAACAATTTTTTTATTAATATGTGCTATATCTTTCTAGGATCGGTCTCTGCGCTTATAGTGGATATAAAATATATCCCGGCCATGGTAAAACCATGGTTAAAGTTGACGGGAAGGTATAGTTGAATCTATCTTAATTTTATAAATGTTATTCATTTTCGAGTATTTTGGAATACATATTTATTATAATTAATCAATACTCACAACTTTATAAAAAATTTATTTATTATTTTCCAACATAACCTTACTTTTGTTTCTAGACTTTTACTTTCCTCAACTCAAAATGTGAATCTGCTCACTTGATGAGACGTAATCCTAGAAAAGTTACGTGGACCGTTTTGTATAGGTATGCTCGTTTAATTTTTTTTTTTTTTTTTTTTTTTTTCCATATAAATTTTTAAATATTATATTTGTCATGTAAATTACACAGACGAAAGCATAAAAAGGGACAAGAAGAAGAACAGGCCAAAAAGAGGACAAGGCGTACTCAAAAATTCCAACGTGCTATCGTGGGTGCTTCTCTTACAGATATCTTGGCTAAACGTAATATGAAACCAGAAATTCGTAAAGCACAGAGGGAACAAGCTATTAAGTAAGTACATTATTTGGTTTATCTGCTTATTTATAAAATATTTATACAATACAAAGTTTACTAAGTATTTTTCTTTATAGACAACTGTTCCTCTGACAAGATCTCTATATCATGTTAGATTTCAGAATGTCTTAGAATAAATATGGATTGCTTCACCCAGAATTGTGCATTATTATAACACTGTCTGGTTTTTGCGGGTTCATACAAAAATATTAATTGCTTAATATATATGTTAATCATATTAGTATATATACTGATTATTATATATACTTTTAGGGCAGCAAAAGAACAGAAGAAAGCAGCAAAAGCAACAAAGAAGGCTGTTGCGCCTCCTAAAACTAAGGCTATGCCTAAACAGAAAGCTGCAAAAGTGACGCAAAAATCTGCACCTCGTGTTGGTGGAAAACGTTAATCATTCTTGTGACATACCAATAAAATAATAATTTTAATTAAGATTTTTAATTCTATTCCTGAAATATATCATTATATTTTTAATTCTATTTTAAATAATAATACACCAATACATTTTAATTTCCTTCCAGTTTTATTTATGTGAAAGAAAACTCCCATGTGAAGATTATATTTTGAAAGGATATACATAGGATGATAAAAACAATAGTTCACTTAAATCTAATCAAAGTAATTTATACTTTGTATATCATGGAATATCTATTGTAGTACCAACTTTGCAACTTTATTTTTCTTTATTCAACTCTTTCTTCAAGATCGATAACTTTGTTAACGCCTTATCTCTCCATGCACGTCGTTCTTGTAATTTATCAAGAGGACACATTTCATTTAATTCATTACTAATTTTATCTGCCATATTTCCAACAAATTTTGGTACTGGTCCGAAAGTCATACTTACGTCATAAATTGATTTATTATATACCTCGCAATACTTTCTCATACCTGAAAGAAGAGTACATTTTAGATGTATATATTTGTTTATTTTTATTATTATATGTACCTTCAGAATTAAGATGCGCGGCTTCAAAAGCACCCAGAAATGCATATCTCATTCCAAGACCTTCGCTCATTACTGCATCTACATCTTTTGCAGTAAGTACACCATCAGCTACCAATCTCCATGCTTCATTCAAGATTGCATACCTATGAAACAACGATTTGTCTAATTCTAGTTTAAATAATAATAAGTTTACTAGAAAGATACGATTTATCACATAAAAAGCGTTAAAATTACAATTCGACCATACTGTATTCTATTCAATGCAAACCCATCAATTTCTCTACTGAGAACGACGGGTGATTGACCGATTTCAATCATAATGGCTTTTGTTTGATTTGGTATTTCGGAACGGGTCCATGGTGCTGGAACTATTTCAACCAGAGGCACATAGTACGGTGGATTTACCTAAATTCATAAAATATTTTCATAAATATGCCACAAATAAAAAATTGTTGTATAAAAAAGATCTTACTCACGGGATGAGACACGATTACTTGTTCTCGATGTTTCAATTTCTCGCTATAAAGCGAAGGACGGAAGGTCGATGTAGATGACGATAAAATAACTCTATCATCGACGACCTTATCGAGATCGTTATAAACTTTCACTTTCAACGGTAAATTCTCCGGTACGCATTCTTGAATAAGCTTTGCACCTTTTACAGTTTCGCTTAAATTCGATGATCCTAAGAATCAAAATATATTATTACGTATTATTTTCGCGAAAAACCAAATCTATAACATTTCCATATATAAATTTCCAACAAAAGACATTCTTTAAAAATTTACCGGCTTTACTTATAACTTTAATCTTTAATTTTTATTTCTTTTAGTTCTTATTTATTTGCTTGTTTTTGTTTTTCAATATCGTCAGATATATATGTGCGCTTTAATCTTTTCCTATTTTATACATATATAAGTTCTGTAACAGTTGGTTATATAACTCGATTTATAATTTGTTCAAGTACGTAATTTGATTCGATGAAGTATTGACTTTTTGATAAACGAATAAAATTTCATAAAAAATTGTATGATAAAGCATATCACATAGTGTTTACGATCAAAAAATAAAAATTAAAGTTTGAACAAGTTTTCTTTCCTATCTCACACGTATGTTTGTACTTATGATAAATCGATTAAAAATAAATTTTCTTTATCCTTCCTTTTTTTTTGTTCTTCTTTAAATCATTATATCAAGTATACCCTTAATAAGTTCAAATTGTTGAGCGGCAGAAAGAGAACCACGAAGGAGGCCGTCTTTTTCTAGACGATTTAATTGCTTTTGAATGTCTTCGAGAGCATTCGTAATTTGTTCCTGGACAATATCATAAATTGTCACTTGGTATCCCACACTGGCGAATAGCATCGCCCAGCTGCGGCCAATTAAACCACTAAAAATTTTATATTAATTTAAATTTTAATGTTTATCTAAATAATATTATCATAAAAATAATATAAAATAATATTACTATAATATAAAAGCAAATAGGTTTGTTAAAAAAAACTTGACAACATCGTATGTAATGCGATGTGATAGTGGTTGTAAGTTACATGTTAAGTCTCACATATGATAAGTGCTATTTATCATATATATATACATATACATGTACATATATCGCCAGGCATAAAATATATATATATAACGAAAAATTATTCTCATAAGTTTGGCCGTTCTATTTTATTATCTTATCTTTAAAAAGTACAGTTCAATATTGTGTTTGTAGAGTTCAATTTGGAAAGTTTACTAGTGGGTTTCTCAAAAAACTATTACTTTTGTGATATTCTTTTATTTTCAAATAGTGAATGACACATGTAGAAATATAATACAAAGCTAAAAGAATGTGAATAATGAATCAAGCAATCATTATATGCAATTAACAAAAAAAGGAAGTAAACAAGGTAACGTAATTTTTTTTTCTTGGAAGTCGATAAAAAAGTCTAAAACTACCTGGTTATTTTCCTTTCAAATTTTTGTACAAAATGTGATACGCAGATCGTCTGTTGAATGAATTATTAGTTTATCGTTTCTATTACCAAAGATCATTCACGATATACGGAAGTTTACAAAAAGAAAAACTATAT
Source organism: Dolichovespula sylvestris (assembly GCA_918808275.2). Lineage (NCBI taxonomy): Eukaryota > Metazoa > Arthropoda > Insecta > Hymenoptera > Vespidae > Dolichovespula > Dolichovespula sylvestris. The sequence continues at coordinate 7,399,844 of OU964963.1, read as the reverse complement.
TTACTGATAGCAAATGTAAATACTTAAATATTTCATGCAGATTTATTTACAAATTTAAATAAAGTTATCTTCATAAAAATTCATTTATTAATTAGATTAAATTATATAAATTTTAAAATGTATTTACCTCCCGATGATACCAATTTTTTCATTTTTGGTAGACATATTACTGCACTATGTCGGTTAAACAGAATCTCGAATGTATAATTAGTTGATGCCGTAATGAATAAAATCTATCTACTACTTTAAAACTGCTTCTTTTCCATATATAAGGCGTAGAACAGTGTGATAATGATCCCCACCACGCTTATAAACTCTTAAAGTGAGTGTTACTACATCCATCGACAACATTTTTTGTTACGCCTTTTTACAGTTCTCTTGTATTCTATCGGTAATATATCGACATGATTATAAAGAGAAGTACAAATTTTATAAAAATTAAAATATTTTTTAAAAAGAAATAAAAAGGATGAATATATGAATACTACTATCATTGTTTGACATTTATTTACAAATCAATGTATTTTACTAAATTTTATTCTTATTTTGAGATATAACAATATATACGAAGTATTGTAAGGAAAAAAATAATTTTAAATCTGTTTACAATAGTTAACACGTAGCTACACAACTTGCTGTAATAGATCTGTTTACACACACACACACACCGCGCGCGTCACATACGCACACACGAATATTTCTTATTTTATTGAAAATTTAAGTCGTTTACATAACAAAAAAATATTTTTATAAATGTCATATATGAATAATAACTTATTTACTTTTGTTTATAATCGAAAAAATAAAGAAACTTGAATTTTATGAAACATTTAATAGGATTTGATTTTAATTGTAAAAAAAAATGAAATTTGTAACCTTCAAAACATCGGGCATTGAGTATTAAGTATATTGTCATGCGCATGTCCCACGTTCTACACTGTTCTATACATGCTTGATTCTTCGTATTTGTTACTCACGGGGAAAAACCTCCACGTTTATCAAAGTATCTTTCTCAATGCAGTTGAGAATTGAGTCAGTGTGATAATATCTATTTGGTGAGTACGTTAAGCGTAGTACTCTGAAGAGCTCTTTACAAGATTGCAATCGTTTTGTTTTTAAATGTTATCCGGTTGAAAATAGAATTAGGGTTAAAAAACTGATGGTCTTTGTGGAACAAATTGTATATTTCAGGATTTATTTGTTTCACATTATTAGTGCATTTAAAAATGCCGAAAGCATATGAAAATTTCATAGTGATGACAGAAGCAATCAGTGGTCTACAGGATTATGATACTTATGGAAATGGTAATTGGATAATAAATTATTTAAAGTTTATGTTTATTTTTTACTGCAATTCTATGAAGACAATTACTACAAATGATGATCTTTGGTATAACAAATCATTTTTAATAGTAAATATATTTCTCAAAGTATAGATAGCATTTTCAACATTAATGAAAAACAGTGTAATATTTAAATACTCTGAATAATAATGTAATATTGTTCAAGTATCATGTATTTATGTAAAAGATTACATGATTGCAATCTGTATTTAAATCTATAAGGAAAAATAATTTTTTTATATAGATTAATATATAATTATAAAAATATTATATTAATAAACATTGACATCATTCATATATTAAATAACTAATAAATTGTTTTCTTTTTTTATTCAGATCCAATGTTAATTAATGATACTAGATCATTAAGTCTTTATAATAATTCTATAGATCCACAAATAAATTTCAATATTGAATCACCTATGTCTACTACTTCGTCGTCATCAAATATGCCTTCTTCATATGTGTCATTAGATGATTTCATTGGTATGTATATTTTGTTTTTTATTATTCCAAAGTAATTTAATTACAACATATGAAAGTAAAAAAATCTTATAGAATAATTAATGAACTTGTCTTAATTGGGGCTAGCTGGTGAACCACATCTTGTCATAATAAAGCAACCAGCAGACAAATTTAGGTTTCGTTATAAATCTGAAATGATGGGTACACATGGAAGTATAGTTGCATCAAATAATATGAGTTGTCATAAAAAATCTGCTCCTACTGTTCAAGTAAGTATAAGTAATTTCTTAACGAAGTAATAATTGTGTCATAAATATTAAACAAATATAAATTTTCAACTTTTTGTAATTAAAATTTAAAAAGTTTCTAAAATTTATTTCAGTTAAAAAATTTTCATGAAAAAGCAGTAATTCGCTGTACATTAGTAACATCGGATGATAAAAAGGCAAGACTTCCACATGCTCATCATTTATTCAGAAGGGAGGGACATAAAGAAAAAAAAGATGATCCCCATGAAATAATAGTTTCTCAAGCAAATAATTTCACTGCTGAGTATGTTGATAAAAAATACTTGCTATTTTTAAAATAATTGATATATTTATTAATAATTATATAATTTATATATTTATTATTTTATATAAGATAATATAAAATCATATTATCTGGCTACATATGTTTTTCAAATTTTATTATATGTATCCTAAATACAATATTTCATAGATTTTATGGATTGGGTATAGTACATACTGCAAAAAAATATATCAAGGATGAGCTTGTACGGAAACTTCAATTTGAGATACTAGAAGAACGTAAAAGAGAAGATATCAATGCAACTCTTTCAATACGTGATCAAGTACAGGTATAAATAATTTTATGGGAACATAATCTTTTGAGTAGAATTCAATGAGTAGAAATAAGAAAAACATGTTATTTTTTTGAAATTGATATAAATTCATTTATTCAATGAAACTCATCGAAAAAGTATGATTGCAAGGTATTTATACAATTCGAACTTTGTTATTCAATCGCATTTAATCATTTCAAAAAGTTACCATAGTTAAAAGAAGCAGATTCCTTGAATATTGGCTTATTATTACATTGTAAATTATCAACAATGAATTCCCTATAACCCTTAGATTTCATATTTTTCTTATAATTTTTTTAAAAAGCATTTGTAGGCTTGTGTTTATACAACATTTTTTTCTTATTTCTACTCATAGAATATACTGGCAAAATTTGATCATTTAAACCTAGGAGACCCTGTCTAATATTAAAATGGATAATAAGTAATAATTATCAGTAATATAAATATTTATTTTCGCAGATTAAAGCTGATGCAGATATTATACAAAGATCAATGAATCTTAATAGTGTATCTTTGTGTTTTCAAGCTTTTTTTAAAGATAGTAATAATATTATGAATCCACTTACAGAACCCGTTTACTCCACTCCGATTAATAATCTTAGTAAGTATTTTAATTAAATAATGAAATTTATTTTTTATATTTGTGTAACATTTTATACTTGTGTGATTTATTTGTATAATTTTTATTCTTTCAGAAAGTGCTCTTACTGGAGAATTGAAAATTTGCAGAATCGATAAATTTACAAGTTCTTGTGAAGGTGGAGAAGAAGTATTTTTATTAGTAGAAAGAGTTGGGAAAAGTAAATAAAAAATTATTCTCTACTATCAAACAATAACATGGAAAGTATGTTAAATTATGAAAAATTTTTATTACAGAAAATATAAAAATAAAATTTTTTGAATTAAATGAAGATGATAATGAAACCTGGTGTGATTATGGTCGCTTTTCTGAGTTAGATGTACATCATCAATTTGCTATTGTATTCCGGTATGTATAAGTTAATTTATTTAAAATTAGTAATATTAATGTTCACATCTACAATATTCGATTTTATATTTAAGCACTCCTCCATATAAAGATATAAATATTACTTCTTCAAAAGAAGTTTTTATACAGTTAGAACGACCAAGTGACAACGATTGCTCAGAACCTGTTAAATTTACATATAAGCCAAGTGACAAAATATTAGGTATTTGCTTGTAATTTTTATTAGGTTTATACATTTTTCGAATATGTAATTCTAACTTATCCTCCTCGCTTTCTATAGGTAAGAAAAGACCACGTATATCTTATTCAAATAGTATTGAATTGACACAATCGTTACCTACTGTGCAAAACAATGATCCATCCACAAACTTGAATGATAGCCAAGAAATTTCAAATGAATTAAAAAATATTTTACTACAAGGTTGCTCATCTTCGGAATTACGTAATTTTGTTAACACCATAGATCTGGATAGTAAGTTACTGTTAAATACAGGTTTATTTAATATTTTATAATTTATCTGCATTTAAGAAAATATTTAATACCTTTAATATATTATAATTATAGAATATATGCAACTATTAAATAATAGTGAAGAAGAAACACTCACATCTGATGGTCCAACTACAAAAAAAGTAGGTCTTTTTCCAATTTATTTTCTTTACATTTATTATTATGATAACAGTATAAATTTTATGTAATCATCTCCTACATAAATATATTTTTATTATTTTTATTAGTTGGATGACGATATCATGTTTGCCAAGAATACTGTTGTTGAAGCCATGAACATCATCCGCTTAGAAACAAATGATAAAAATGAAGAAATTAGTACTGATAAAAAAAGACAATTACAAAAGTTACTTACGGATAGGTCTACTTATGGTGATTCACCATTACATGTAGCTTTACGTTATGGTCAATGTGACATTGTAAAATACATTTTGATAATTACGGGAATTGATCCAGAATTTCAAACGCTTGTCAATATCCAAAATGGTTCAGGAAAAGTATATTTATTTTTATATTAAATTAAAATATCAATAATTTAATATTTCTTCATTTATGCTGATTACTTATATGATATGAATTTTTTACTATAATGTCACAAATTAGACACCATTACATTACGCTGTCCTACAAAATCAGCCAGTTATTATGAAAGCATTATTAACACTTGGAGCAGATCCAACTATATGTGATGACCATGGTTTCTCTCCATTACATACTGCTGCAAGAAGTAAGTCCTATAAGAAATCTACACACACACACATACACACACATAATATGAATACACAATTGTGATCACGTTTACATTAAATACATCTATATTATTCTTTATAAAAAAAAATTGAAAATGTTTACTTTTAAATTTATTATAGTACCTAATGCTGGAGCATGCGTTGATGTTATATTATCTACTAAACTTATTAATATTGAAAGTTACAATGATCTTGGATGGACAGCTTTACAACTCGCTGCTGAAGCAGGTTCATATGATGCTGTACGCTCTCTTGTTCGAGTAGGAGCTAATGTAAATAATACGGATAAATCGTACGGCCGTACTGTATTACATATAGCAGTTGAAGGAGGACATAAAAAAATAGTTGAATTTTTATTGAGAAATGTAAGCTTAATGTATAAGTAAATTAACGTACAAAATTTATTTTTAGTTTTTATTTAGTGATAATATATCAAATCCATTTAATATTTAATTACTATTAATTTTTACTAAACAATGATATTAATGTTGACAGACTGACATTAATGTAAACAAAAGAAACTTTAGTGGAAATACAGCATTACATACTGCAGTAGCATTTAGTGGAACAAGAGCCAAAGAATTATGCAAATTATTAATGCAATACGGAGCAGATCCACATATTCAAAATAATAGTGGTTCAAGCTTGGATGATGTACGTAAATATATAGATAGATTTTTTATTCTTTCCCTCAGGGTTAGAAAAGGCGCTTTTCCCGAAGAGCGTACCCAAACCTCTTACAATCCTTTTACAATCTCCTCATCAATCTCCCTATCCTCCACACCTATATTTACATCTAACTTACATTTAACTAAAGCTACCTTATAACTAACTTACAATTATCTTACTTACTAGCCAACTTAATATAAATTATTAATCAAATAACAACTTAACCTAATTTAACAACTAAAAATTATTAATAATTCAAGTTTACTACCCGAGAGAGAGAGAGAGAGAGAGAGAGAGCGTTAGTTCCTTGACCACGGGCTTCCAGTACCACATACATAGAAAACATTCACCTCCTTTCAGATTCACACTCCCATTCTTCCATTCCCCCTTCCTCCCCCTCCCTTTCTTCCCCTCTCTTCTTTTCCAGCTCCCTCATCCACCTCTCACCTTCCCTTCATTGCCTCAACACCTCCCTCATTCTCTTCCACCAACTCTTCCCATCCTCCTTTATCCTACATTCTCCTAACACATGCTCCCACGTCTCCTCACCCTCCCCGCACATCCTACAATGTACGTAAATATATATGAATTATATATAGTCAGTTTATTTTTTTTTTTGTATAAATATTTTATATCAAATATTTAAGACATAATATTTATGTTAAAATAATAAACAATATAATTGCAAACAGACTGAGCAAGAGATAAATGAAGCTGTTAATGTAAAAGTTGAACCAGAATCTGAAGACGAAAATATGGAAAAACCTGTTGGACAGACATCCTTTGATTTAGCCACTAATAAGCCAGAAGTAAATAAGTTTAATAAAAATGTGTAAATAAATATATGTAAGAAAATTCCAGGTTTAAGAATATTGTATTTGTATATTTTTTACAGATTTTGCAAGTTCTTATGGATCATGATAACAATATACAAGATGATAATGAATCATCCTTATCTATAAAAGAAGAAGAATTAGATGAGGATACAAAAAGTAATTGGTTGAGCAACGAAAATAAAGAGAAATTAGCCACAATTTTAGATAAAACAAACGGCTGGAAAAAATTAGTTAAATATCTAAAATTTGAATTTCTTTTACAGTCATTGTGCCATACCTCATTAAGTCCATCTTTATTACTTTTAAATTATATAGATGTAAGTTATACTATTATTATTTCTTTTCTCTATGTAGCTCTTATTTACAATTTATTCAAAATTGTTTCACTTTTTTAGATACAGAGTAACATTACACTTACACAGATGCAAAATTATTTAAGTGAAATTAAAGAAGATGAAGCAGCACTATTTATTGTTGACCTTACAAGGCATCAATAAAGAGAATAAAAATATTTAATAATATTATTTATATGACCAAATGTTATAACATACATCACACTGTACTTATTAATTTCTTGACAATGTAGATATATTTTTATGAATGATTTTTTATGAATACAATGTAAATTTTGAATCATGTATAAGACTAGTATATTAATGACTATATTTATATATAAATTTATACTGACTTATATTGGTCTGTATAACTATTTATCGATGTATTTTCACATTATCCATTTTGGATAAATTCTATTTAAAATATATTTAAATATTCTATTAAACAAGTTTTACGAAAGTTTATGTTATTTTCAAAAATCGTATGATCTTATATCAAAAATTTATAGATAAGGCTATTCATCATTTCTTGTTTTATAATGGTTTACGCCGACAATAAGTACAGGCGTAATTCTTGAACGATTTTAATGAACAAGGTTTTATTTTTAAAATAAAATTGCGATTGTGAGAATTCATGGTATAAACCCTTACAAACGCATAAGAAAATAATCTCTTTAACAACTTTGGATAAAATCGTAGTAAAGTAGTTTATTTTGTCGTGCATTATATATACATTCTTAAATATGTATTGGTAAAGAAACAACTTGCAATCTTTTTATCATCAATTTCATTAAGATAATAGCTGATAAAATAATAAAAATAATCATCCAATTGCTAATAAGTACGAATGATAACGATACTAACGCCATCAATGCAGAAAAACATTATTACTAAGAATATGTTAAGTTCTGCTTGTGTTCATACTTGACACCATTTTGTACTTTTTTCCACTTTTCGTAAATAATAACAAGGACGTAAAATTTGGATTTTTTAATTACGTAAAACACTCGTTATAAAAGAATTATTTAAAAATATTACGGAGAAGTGCGCGCACGGAATGTATTTATCTATGACCATTGTATTTTATAATATGTAAAAAATTAATATAACGTTTTTATAATTGTTTTATAATATTTAAATCATGTCTAACATATTACAATCTATTACTAAGTCAAAACGGGAACGACATAGAAATCGATATTGTAAAAAGAAAATAAATGAAGAAGAATGTGAAAATATTGAGCCAATTTTGTCAGAATTCTTTAAATTGTCTATACAAAATAAACCAACGTGTGCAAAAAGGAAAGAAAACTCTATAAAATTTATTCAAAATAACAGTAAAAAGAAATGTCAACAAAGTGTGACCAAATTATGTATTTCTACTGTGGATGAACAAAATAGAATGATGAAAGTGAATAGAAAAGATAGAGACATAAAATCAAATGTTTATCCATCTTTACAGAAAGAATCTGAAGAACTTTCTATAAAAAAGGTCTGATTTTTTTTTAAACTATATAATAAGTTAGTTTAGATATTATTATTACTATTATTATTGCTATTAGTTTTATTACTATTATCTTTGTTATTGTCTCAATATATTTTCACAATGTCTGTTATAAATATGATTTATATATACAAATATTCAGAAATAAAATATTTATAAATCAAATGATATATTAAAATAATTTGCTTAAGATAAAAACTAATTTGTATGTAAATACATATACAGGTAAAATCACAACCAAGAAAAAGATATATAAGTCCAAGTAAAAAAAAAATTAGTGATAAAATAAAACAAAAACAGGATACATCGATACCAATAAAATGGGATACGTTATCATACAATGGGAAAATTTCATCAAGTAATTTGTGTAAACAAGAAGAAAAATCTATAAAAAATTCGCAAAAATTTGTAAAACCTATAACATTGGAAGACAACAAATTCCCAAAGTTTATACCAATTCCTGAAATGAAAGAAATATTAAAATCACAAAACCCAACAAATTTGAAATATATAGAAGGTTCTTTGCGTATCAACCCTAAATTTAATACACATGCTTATATAAATATGCCTAATGGAGAAAATGATTTATTAATTATTGGTCCGCGAGATAGAAACCGTGCTTTTGATGGAGACTTAGTAGTAGCTAGCATAAATGAAGAAGAAAAATGGCACAAAGGTACTAATGAACGAATACAAAAGACTGGTACAATTGTTTGTATATTAGAAAAAATACACCCAAGAAAAGCAGTTGGAATTTTAAACCATTCTGATTCAATAGTATTACTACAACCAAGAGATATCAGAATGCCAATGATTAAAATAGATTCAAATACGCTACCAGAAATTTATAATACTAAGCCATCTTTATTCAAAGAAATTTTATTTCTTGTTAACATTACTGCTTGGAAAAAGCCATCATATGCTGTTGGGTATATTTTTATTTATTTTTTTATTTATTTTTTTTAATATATAATTTATAGATATCTTTCTTTACTTCACATAGCATGCAGTTTTTGCTGAATTTTATAACTTATTTATTACTTCAACTTTTGTTTTAATGTGTGTGTGTACTTTTTAATTAGTATTTTGATATATACTTTATAGTTTATATTTATATATAATAAATATTGTAATTTTCATAGGAAAATTGAACATATGCTTGGCACTGCAGGTGACATGGAAGTAGAATTTAATGCTATATTACTTGAAAATAATATAAACATAGAGCCTTTCAATAAGGAATTGTTGAAAGAATTACCATCTGCAGAAAATATTTTGACTTCAATGGACATTAAGGAAAGAGAAGATTGGAGGAATGTTTGTGTGTTTACTATTGATCCTGTGACTGCAGTTGATTTAGACGACGCTATTTCTTGTACAGTTTTAAAAAATGGGAACTATGAGGTAATTATAATTAATGTATGAAAATTGTATTATTTGTAGAATGCAATACAGTATATTTTTTTAATTTGTTGTAATTAATAGTTATATTACTGATATCGTTGTTGTGTTTTTTTAGGTAGGAGTACATATTTCAGATGTAACCCATTATTTAAAATCTTCCTCTCCATTGGATATGGAAGTTGCTAAACGTGCTACAACAGTATATTTAGTTAATCAAGTTTATCACATGATGCCACAGGAATTATGTAAATTGTGTTCTCTTTTACCTGGTCAAGACAAATTAACTTTTTCTGTCATTTGGGAAATAACACCTGATGCTCAAATTGTAAAACATCATTTTGCAAAAACTATAATTAATTCGTGTTGTCAAATGACATATAAACAAGCTCAAAAGATAATTGACAATCCTGAATATTCTAATATTGACGATACATTGAATATAAAGGGAAATTTTACATTTTCTCAAATTTGTGAAGTTATTAAAGATTTATATAATTTATCTGAACAAATGAAAACTAGAAGATATGCAGATGGTGCTCTTAAAATAGATCAACCAAAATTACATATTTTAATTGATGAAACTTCTGGTTTACCTACATCTTATGATATTTTGGAACAAATGGACAGCAACAGGTATACTAATTAAAAGTTTGAGAATAAAATAAATTATTATAAACAGATTGATGTAATAAAAATAATTTCAGGCTTATAGAAGAATTCATGTTATTAGCTAATATGACTGTTGCAACTCACTTATATAAAACAATGCCTGAATATGCTTTGCTGAGAAGCCATCGTTATCCTTCTGAACGTTTTCTGACTTTAACTCGAAATATTCTTCAGAGGTTTGGAATACACTTAGATATTGCATCTTCTGGAGATTTATATAGTAGTATTAAACGCTATGAATCATGCGCAGAATTGGAACCTGAAGCAAATATGTATTTAACAAAATATAGATTAATGGTTATTAATAATCTTTGTTTGAAAGCAATGACAGTAAGATTTGGAAGAATATTATATATATTTTTTTCTTTTATGAAATTTAATATTTTTTATTATTTTTATGTTTTACTTCCTTTAATTTATTTTAGCGTGCTATATACCGTTCATCTAACGTTACGGAAGTAGATGATTTACGGCATTATGCACTAAATGTACCATATTATACTCATTTTACTTCTCCTATTCGAAGATATCCTGATTGTGTTGTTCATCGATTACTTCATTCTACTATATCTTTAAATGTAGAACTAGCTAAAAATTGGAATTCTGAATTATGTTCTAAGTAAATAAAATAAATCTAAAATATATATTTTAATTAGCATATAAATGTAGAGCATATGAAATGAAGGGGGGAGAGAGAGAGAGAGAGAGAGAGAGAGAGAGAGAGAGAGAGAGAGAGAGAGAGAGAGAGAGAGAGAGAGAGAGAGAGAGAGAGAGAGAGAGAGAGAGAGAGAGAGAATTCTCTTCATGTTGTATATATTAATATGATTAAAAAAAGACAGTTTCATTAATAATGTATTAATTTTATTACAGAATAGCAAAAAACTGTAATTGGCGCAAATATTATGCAAAACGTGCTGAGGAACAAATTAAAGAATTATATTTTACATGCTTAGTAAATATGAAAGGATCAATGACTGTTATTGCTATTGTATTGGATGTTAAACAGTATTATATAGAAGCTATTCTGTGCGATACTGGAATTAAAGTAAAAGTGGAATTAAAGGAAATAAAAAATAGAACAACAATTGAATATACAACTGAAAATTTAGTTCCAACATTAACAATAACTTGGAAAGGCTCTCATATTACTCAGGTATGTGGTTACCAAAAATAGTTAATAATTCCTTCTATCTCAAATAAATATTGAAATTTTATAGTAATATAATGAAAATGACAATTGTAATAATTAGCATTGAATATTTTAAAATGTATATTATTTAATATTATGTTTTAGGTGATAACTACTTTTTCAATAGTACATCTAAGAATCAATAAGCATCCTAATTATTTTCGATTAAATACTGTAATTCTAGAACCAATCAAAAATCGTGACTGTTAAGAGGGTATAATATATTTAATTTTTATATGTAGAAATTTCTTTTCTAATGTGCTTGTAAATATGCAGATGTTTTTATATAAGAATTTTTAAACTATATATTTAAAATATCATTTTTTATGCTATTAACAAGCAAAAGATCGATTCATTTTTATAATGTTATAAAAAACCTACCAAAATTTGATAAAAGATGAAAAATATTAAAATATCCTTTGATTATATTCTGAAATTCTTCAAGTAATTTAATAAGATCTATTATATTCTGCATATAAAAGATTCTTCTCTTGTAGTATAAAAAAATTGTATTATATACTAACGATTTTTGTACAAAAATATACAAATAAATTTTATAATGAATATTTGTTGTGTTAAATAAAGTAGAATGGATTCTATACACCAAAATAATGGTTAAAATGTCAAAATCAATTTTATTGATTTTAACCATCAATGGTTAAAAGTGATAAATAGCCTTAATACCATTTACATTGAAATCATGATGATTATTAAATTTAATAAAGAAATATTCTATAATAATCATAATTATTTTTAATATTTCTAAAAAAAAATATGAGAAAGATAAATTTTTAAGATTTTATTTTATTGGTTTACATGTTTTGTGAAAATATTTAATTCTTTTAACTTAATTTTCTTACAGAACATAAGTAAAAATAACGACGAATAGTAAAATTTAAATAGGTTAAATTTGTCCATCTAATTTGACTATAATTATACTGAACTTTCAAATTCATTATTATAATTTAGAAAGATTTATGATAAATCATTTTATACCATGTCAGTCATGGAAAATGTCATATTGCATTCTATTTTCAATTATCCACTTATTTTAGATTAATATGCAAGATTAAAAATAAAGTCAAAATAGAATTTTTCATAATCATATAATGATGAAAAGTAATCAGTATAATTTGTTTCATGATACAAAATTAGAAATATATGCATCCAACTCAAAAGCGATACAATTAAATAATGATCTTTGTGATTTATTGAGTATCGCTTACATCAATAAATTATAATATTAGGAATTAAAGCATAGTTTATTTAACTTATCATCATATTCGTCATAATTAAACATGTTAAAGAATGTACATGAAGCTAATCCTAAGACTCCTTTCACCCTAAGTACAATAATATTTACTGATGGCATTAACTTGTTTTTTGTGATTGCGGAGGCTGGGGTTTATTACGATGTTCATAATTTACAAGTCTCTGACCCACAAGATACTTGTCATTTTTAATATGCTCATATAATTTCTTAAATTGACGAATCTGAAAGCAAATGACTATACAAACTAAACTTACTAGGAGTAAGAAAGGGTACAGACGTCTAGCAATAAGTATCTGCGTTTGAAGATTGGTAATGAGTAGTGGCACTATTCCATAGGCCACAGCATAAGGAACAGCAAGGGCAAGACCAAAACAACATATAACTGGTGCTGCTAATTCTGTAATTATAAATTTTAAATCCATTTCTCTTATTCCATCATTATATGCTCTTTCAATTGTTAAACGAATTCTCCAATCAGGGCCCATCATAGTCAAAGCAGTTGCTATTTTTGTATATAGAACTCCCAATGCCCAATCTTGCCATATGAAAGGAACAGGATTTTGTTCCAAAGGCACACGCAATGGAACAACAACAACCAATTCAAGAAGAAGACCAAATAATAATGGAATAACACCAACAAGCAAAACTGATGCAACTAAAGCTTTCATTCCTAAAATAACCCAGTGCTTCACCCTATCAAGGATGGCCCTACGACCACGTGGTAGCCATGAAAAAGCTAATGCCAAACCTCGTACTGCAACCCAACATATATATGTGCCACAGGCAACTGTATATAATTCATGTACTCTTCCAAATAAAGCAGTCATACTTTCACTTCCATCTGAAAGACAATAAATAATTTATTAACAACAATCATGCACAAAGTTTTTTTAAAAAATATCAAATCTGTGGTTAATCTGTTCAAAAAGTATTGGACCTTTGTTCAGGAAAAATACATTCATTCAATTGGAAATTTTAAACCCTAATCCTGTTCTAAAGTAGTCTTTCTAGGATTGCATTTCTCACAGCAGTCTTGCCATTGTTGAAAATATTTCTGAAAGGTTTCTTATGAAATGAAGTACAGCTAGGTTATCGCATTTCGTATCTCTTCTTTTGACTCAAGTCCCTTTTTGCAGCCTCGGGGATAATGAATGTCTCCAATGTGACAAATGCGTCTTGGTTTCCGGATCCTATTACTCACCAGTAGTTATCACAATGCTTAGAAAATCGGGATTACCATTTGCGTAGTCTAACATGTCCTGCAAGACTTCCAAACGGAATTGCTTCTGCTCTATCGCTAGCAGCTTCGACATGAATTTCCCAGACATTCTACATGTTCAAACTTTTCTCCTAATGTGGAATGTACCGATCAAATGCTTATCCCTACCTTATTCCCAAGTTCTTCTAACACGACGGTCCTACTTAACCAAAGTTCACACTTGGTCTATAACCTTGTCATTTCGGCTAGTTGAAGGCTTACCAGAACATAATTCTGATGTCTGACGTGTAATCATTTTTAAGCGGTTATACTATTACTTAAATCGTGTGATACACTACTCAAGTAATTTCCTTATTTTACAACAAATAAAAATCCGGAAAGAATCCATCAAATTTAGTTATTCACTCACAGACTGACTGCCAGCGACTGATGCTCCCTGCATATGGTAAACAATTCACGCATGCGCATGAGAGTCCCTACATTTCCCTAGCGGAGTATTCTTGTACTTCGTTTGTTTACGCGGGAAAATTAAGGTCCGATACTTTTGGAGCAGACCTTGTATATATATTTGATACTTTTTATGTATTAAATAATGATCAATTTTAATCATAATTATAAATTTACCAGAACCAATTAATGCAGGTGGCAATACAGGTGGTGATGGTGCAGGTGCTCCAACCATCCATAATGCCATTACTCTTCGTCCTAACCAAGCTGGAAGAGTCATAGCAATTAAACCAGCTATAACGAGTGAAACGCAAACACAAAATAGAAGACCAATCAAGCGAGCAGGAAACCATAGGGGTCTAATATATGGTTGGTAACCCGTTGGATTTTCTCTTTGTATTAGTGCCTGATGAGCTGCTCCTAAATCTAGATGTTGTAATTCCTCGTGAACAGCTGGACCTGGTTCCTCCACTTGATTACTTAATAGATAAGATTGAAGATCTAGCATCCATGCAACAACTCGACACCATCCTCTTATAAGAGTTTTTAACCATGTGCGTGTATGAGACTGTTCCAAGAGTGCAGGAAGAATGACTTGTAGTAAAAGTAATTCTAAGGATAGCTCATTCACCTAGTTTTAAATATGGAATATTTTATTTAAATAATATACTGATAAGATAGATTAATGTAAATGATGTATTTTTTTTATAAGATTAACTTTACCTGAGCTTCACTTTGAACAATGACTGTATATGGCAAAAATCCTGGCCAAGCCCATCTTAATAACTTTATTGGTAACCACAGCATTAATAAAATAGCTGTACCAAAGATTATTGCAGATGCAACAAGTCTTCGTATATGTCTCAATATTGGAAGATGTATCATCTCTTGTATTGGAGAAAAGTCAGGGTCATTTAAATTTCTCAAAAACCAAAGTACTCCAGGTCGTAAAACTTCTCGTAAAAGAAGTATAAATGATGCAAAATAATATATGTAAATCATTCCTAATAACCAATGAAGAAACATAGAAGTGCCAGGAGCAAGGCTAAATGAAGTTTCTCTATCTCGTAGTGTTGCGTCAAACATTGCTAATGAACATATATCCAACCACCAGCCACAAACCAATGGAAGCACGCCGATTTCAACTACCGAAAGTAGAGAAACTTTTACTATGACATAACAGAGTCCTAGAATTCTTTGAGATCGTTGAAAACCTAATAAAGCTGCGAGAGTGTGAAAAATGACTAAACACACTCCAATGACACAATAACCACACAATGTAGTTACTAAGCCTTCAAAATGAGAAGCTGCAGCATGTTCTTCTAATCCTAATCCTGTTATAGCAAAATGTCCAATATGATAAGGACAGAAAGCAAATACCTGAAATTACACAGAATTTTAATTTAAGAAAGTAACAAAACCATAATAATGATAAATATACTTAAATCTCACATTGAACAAATATTTTGTTGATAATAGTGTATCAACAGAACTTACCATAATAAATAATGTATTTAAAGATACAACCCAGAAGACATGTTCTAAAAATACAAGTGAACCATCCAATCCTAATAGACGTTCCCAAGTTAATTCTTCTGCTCTATCCCAGTCCATAGGATTCCAATTGGCTTCTTCTGCTTCTCCTTCGCCTTGCACTTGTACTTGGCCTCTCCAATCATCGTCAACTGCAGGATTTTCATCTTCATCATCCACATCCAATTCTTCTCCATGAGGCATTTGTGGTTCTACATCTCGTCCTAAATCTTCTATTTCTTCCATTCTCCCATCATTTATTAGGTTATTATCCCCTAATTCATGATATAAAGGATGTGCTACATTTGCTTCTATATTTACTACACCCGAGATAAACGATTTCTTTAAAAACGTTTTCTCAAATTTATTTATTCATATGTAAATTCTAGAATAATTAAATTACCTTCATGATTGGGTTCGTCCTCCTGAGGTACAAGTGGATCATCAACAAAAGGTGGTACATTATTATTATCTTGAACTTCTTGTTGTTGGTTTACCTGTTCTTGAATTTGTTGAACTGCTGCTGCAGGTACTACTTGTGGTGGATTATCAATTGGAGGTAATTGAATATTATCTCTTTCTAACCAATCTGGGCCCCCAGCATGTAAGATTTGTTCTCGTAACCATACCAAACCAATGAATGCAAATAATGTACAAGTTACTACGAAGCAACCATGAAACACATCTGATGATATATTTTCTGTAGATAGCATATCCATTGGTAATGACATTATCTAAATTTGAAACATAGGATTTAATTGTAAAATGATGACATTATTGTTCTTTTTTTTTTTTTTTTTTTTATACAAATTATTAGAAGAAATATTTCTTACTCTAACTAGATCAATAGGTCCACTGAAGAGAGCTCTATATGTTCGGCAAGCTGTTAATGGAACAACTCCAAGCCATGCTATAGCTACTAAGGTATAATGTAGCCAATATTTTACAGCAGTGACAATACTTGAAAATAAACCACCAACAACATCTCTTAATGGTAAACGTCTTGGCATGTCTGGACTATATATAGGTGTAAATGAAAAGCGATATCCACAGAGTTCGCAATATTCTTTCCGAGAATATCGCATCCACTGTACTAGACATTCTTGATGAATCCATTTAATACTACCAGTGCAAATACATGGATGAAAAAGAGGTCTATCGGCGAAACCTTCTGACCGGCAAACCCGGCAGATATCTGTACCTAACATGTCCTCCGTCATGTTTGGTTTAGAAACTTAGATATTGTATAAATAATCTGGTATACGTTGTATAATAATACTGCAAAAAACAAGTATTGATTTAAACAATTTGTGTGTGTGTGTCTATATATATATATATATATATATATATATATATATATATATATATATATATATATATTATAAATTTTCATAAGATATATATATATATATACACATACACACACATATACAAAATGATAATAATAAATAAAGAAAGAAAGATAATTGTTTTTAGAATTAGTAAAAATACAAAATTACAAGGCTTTTATTTGTAATTAATAAAATAGTTTCGATATATCATCTTATAATACCAACGATTTTATGATGAACAAAATATTCAATGTACACGTCAGGATCTAAACATTCATTTCAAAAAAAAGATATAAAAATTATTGCAGAATTATCTACTACACCCATATCAAATAATATTCACTTGTCGTGAATATATACCCGTTGAATATACGATGTATCGTAACATTATTTAAATTATATCGTGAATTACTTACGTATATGTAGATAAAAATACTAAAAATCCAAAAATATTATGCAAAATATTGAAAAAAATGTCTATACTGCAGGATGTAGTTTTCTTTTCTTGTAAGCATAACTACAATCTTGATAACATCAAAGTCACTATATCACTAAAAACTTTCTCTACATTTATATAGACATTTTTATAATTGCCTTGAAAAAAAAAAAACCAAATATAAAATAAGGTTGTATATTTTCTTTATATGTGTATGTATCGCAATATAAAATTATACGATATTATATGTATGATATGATTTTCGCTTGTACAAAAAAGTTGGAAAATACGTTTGCACTGTCAATGCACCGAACAATTCAATTGATCACTAGATTTAATAATTACTGCGAATCAATCAACAAGAATCCATATACGCACTAGATACGTTCAATATATTCAGATTCTTCTCGAAGCTACTGTCGCTAGTGTTCCTTCAAAGTGATTTGTAATGTTATGGTTGATTACGATTATGTCAGTTATCATATTATCAAAATGTTCAATCGAAACTAACAATATCATTGTTGGCTTACAAAATAAAGAAAATTAATATTCAGAAAAGTAATTTATATATACACTTTTTAATAATAAAGTATAATCAATTGAAAAAAGATAATAATATATTAATTGTAGAAGTTAAAGAAAGAAGTTAAAATAAAAATATTAACATCATGTAACTATAGTTATTTTTGACATGCGAAGGAAGTGAAGAAAGCTTTCAGGTTCAAAGTTTAATGAAATTCATGATTATTTATAGTATGTTGTTTCTGTATATAACAACTTGTTTACATGAACTTATAAATAAATTAATGTCAAACACATAATTATATTAAAAATTTTATGATATAAATGAAAGTTGAAATGATTTATAAATAAATATTTGCATTGTATAATAAAAAAATATTTTATCAAATAACTAAGTAATTTTATGTTGCAAGTAGTAAATTGTCTAATACTTTGATTTATTTAAATAAATAATTTATTGAAAGAATACATTATATTGCAAAAGATGGATCTCCCACGTATTTTGATCATAAGCACGGTATGTGGTAAAGCTACTGATATTGCTAACAGTAAGTAATATATATATATGTTTTTTTTTTTAATTTTTCTTTACATTACTCAAGTTGATTTTTAATGTTAATTTAATATAGAAATAGGAGGGAAAAATATATCCAATCAAGACGATATCGAATATTATCTTTGGGATATCAACAATAAGTATTACACATCGCAGGTATTATTATGTGCGACAGAAAATCCATGTATCAACATACCAACAGATGGAGTTGAAGCATTACTTGTACATCATGATCCATTAGCTGTAAGATATTAAGTTTTCATGGAGCCTTATAGGATCAATAAAATTATCAAAATGACCTGATTTTCTTAGGATAATGCAGAAAGAAATTTAGATCAATGGTCATCCTTAATCTCTTCCCTTTCTAAAGCTGATGTATTATTATTAACGTGTAATGTAATATCTAATATGGATATTAAAGACAAAGGTAAGAGTATATAAAATTATTTTTAAGTTTATTGATATATTTTTATCTTTGTTTTTGTAATGCATTACAGTAATTGCATGGTGTATAAATAAAAAATTTGAATTAGTTGAACTACAACAAAATTCCATAGAAAAATTAGAATGTGATTCGGAACATAATACATATGGAATTGAAAGAATAATTGAAGCTTTACATGCACATACATGGCCAAATATTGTATTAAAAGGTACAATAATTTTATATATATAGTATTCCTTTGACACCATTTAAAATTGATTGTAATTTAATAATATCTACATACTTTTTATAGACAAACCTTCTAATGTTGAAGAAACAGAACCAGATATAAGTCAAGTAGAAAAAAAATTAGAAAATATTCAATTAACACGGAATCCATCTGAACACCTTGATATGGAAAGTGTTCTTGGTAATATCTATATATCATTAATCTCTACAATTATAGTATAATTAAACTAGAATACTTATTTAATACTTTACAGATGGTCTTATGGGTGGTGAAGATGCAGATTTTGGTGAATTATTTAGTCAATTAATGGCCATGAAGGAACATGCAGCTTCTTTGCCTACAAATGAAAGACGTATAGCAGCAGAACAATTAGTCACTGCTTTTTGGAAGGCAATGGGTGGAGATCCATCAGAAATAGATGACTGAACTATTTATTATAATTTAAATTATATAAATTACCTAATAAGATCAATATATGTATTTTAAAGTTTTTTAATAAGTGAAAATCTAAAAAAATAATTGATGTAATATGGTAAAGAGTACATTTCATAATATACAATTTTCTATTTACCAAGTCAATTATTGATGTTTTTATTTAGTGTTCAAAATATAATCAGAGAAGCAATGTTTTCTTTATGGTTCAAACAATTTGGTAATAGCATCTTTGAAATTTGATATAAATACTGATGTTTTATAATGCTGTATTATATAACTAATCATAACAAAGAAAACATATTTGATAAACATATATAATAATATTTAATATCTATTAGGATATGTGAAAACTTAATACTCAGTAAATGTTAAATTTTAATTTGTATGACGTTGGAATTACATATTTTTTGCAATTGAAATTACATAAAAACATTCTTGCTGTTTTTTAAAGTTACATTGTTAACATTATTATAAAACATTAATATAAAAGACTGTATATTAATAAAATTATGATTAAAACATACTGTCAAACAATGCATCTACGTATTTTCAACAGAATTATTCTGATTGTTCATAAAATGCATTTTTTAAAAGATATAAAGCTTTTAATTTATTTGCAATAGAATCTAATTCACAATGTATGTTTGCTATTTTTGTAGCAAGGTACACTGATTCTTGAAAACGTTTTTGAGCAGCTTTTAAATTTTGTGGAACTAACACGCCAAACCATTTTATAGGATTTTGAATATCTTCTCCACATTCATTTTCTTCCCTTAGACTAATGTCAAAAGAAGGTATTGTATCCTCAGATTCTTTTATAAACTTAGATTCCAATTTAAATAAAGATGATATATTCTCTGTATTAACAGGAATTTGTAGAATACTAATATTCTCTTTACCACAGATATACCTTGTTTTAGCCAATTCTATATGTCCTGAACGAAGTAGTATTTCCATTTGAACATTTGTAAAAACCTTTTCCTCAATTATTTTCAAGTTGCGTAAAAGAAGTTCATCAATAGCATTGCATATGTCATCTATATTTTTCGGCATATTGTTGAATATATATATTTATTCTTTTTTATAACATTTATAATTTTTAAATGTTTTATGTATGTATGATTAACACAGTATTCTCAATAATGTTAATTAAATGGAAAATGTAGCACATTAAGATTTTTGATAAATAGATAAGTTTTACCTGAAATATAAGATGTAACATAAATATCGTATAATTGTTAATAAAACATAATTGTATAAAAGCGTATACATGTAGATACGCAATGAAAGTATCGTTGCTTTTTCCAATGAAATAATTATATAAATTATGAAAAACGCTCGATTAAAAGTATATACATATATATATATATATCGACAAAAATAAACATCTTACATACCAAGAAATGTGACAATAAAATGTGTGACAAAATAACAATACTTTTGCTAATACCATTTTATAAGAAAATGTTGTCACGTGCAATGATGTAGAGTTTTAATGCATGTTATTATACATTCTCACATTCATAACCAATCAGCTTTTAATATTTTTAGTGTGCCATAAATGCTTATATGTCTAAAAGATTTATGAAAATTATAATATAAAATGTTATAAGATTTAAATAATAACTAAAATAGTTTCAATGAAATATGAATATTATTATAGACTTTTCAATTCGGCAACGATTTCCTTTCTCATAGGTTTTATTTAGTGCCCGCCATAATATTATGATCAACAGTGTGTTGTGTAGGGGAAGTAGTGGGAAGTATAAATTGACAATTTAATTTATATTTTTATGATGGCTGTTAAAGAAAAGTCTGGAGAATCTACTGATGATATAGAATGGAATGTAGAAAATGAAATTAATCTTTTCTTTTCTATGAATGGTCATAAACCAGTTGGTAAGCACAAATAAAGTATAAGTGAATTTAGGTTATATTTTGTTTATAAGTTGTTTTATTATTGTTATCCTGTGATTTGTACTTACTTATGAATTTTTTTTACCAAATTTTTGTTCAGTTTATTTTAGTATGTTCATTTATTTTGTTATGTTTTTCTTTAGGTATTAATAAATACTTCCACATGGTGTGTATATGGGAAAAGTTTCGTGCCGCAATTCATAAAGATGTGTCATTGAAAGCAATTTGGGATCATTTAGAATCAATGTATGATCTTATGGCTCTAGTAAGTTATGATACATAAATAAATAATTTTTAAAAAACAATATAATTATGTAAATATTAGATCAAAACATTTAAGTCTAACTTAGATATTTATTTTGCAACAAATTTCCTTTGATATAAATAGGATGATATGGAAGATTTGCCGTTTCCCAGTCATGAAATGGATTTTTCTCTTCCTGAATCAGACTATTTAGGGTCATTGAAATTAAGGAAAAAAGAAGAACCAGAAAGCAAATTAAAAGAACAAAGAGATAAATATAAAGAAATAAAAAAAGAAAAAGATATAAGGGAGTCATTTAAAAAGGAAACTATGTTGCGTGATATCAAAGGGACCAAAGATCTTGAAAAAAAGAAGGAAGACATAAGAAAATATGTCAAGGAAATAGATTTAAAAAAAGATAAGCTAAGGGATATGAAAGATTCAAGGAAAGAACATAAACTTTCTAAAGGCAGATCTAAAGGGAAGGATGAATTAGAAGAAATAGGTATGTTTTAACTTGTAAAATATTTTGAATTTTTTAAATGTTTTGTTTGATTTTATAAATTTTATCATATATGCATTAATATTTTTTATTTTAAGCATCAAATGGAAAAAAAGAACGTAAAGATTCTGACTCTAGTCGTGAAAGTTTGAAAAGAGGTCCAAAGAGACCAACTAGACAAAGTATGGATAGCTCGTCTAAAGCTTCCCCCAGTCCACGTGATACACCACCGTTGAAACGTCGAAGAATATAACAATAAATTTTTTTATAAGATCACTTAAATTTAAGATGAAAGTTGTTCTATTTCTTCCTATTTTTCAGTTTAAAACACGTTTTAATCATAATTTTATATGAATAATTTTTTATAAACCTTATCTAAATTGTTATTGAATTTTTTTAGAAATTAAGATTTCTTATATTTAAGCTAGTTTATAAAAATAGTCTACCTCTATTTTTCTTTATAACTTAAATGTATTTATACTTGTAAGAAAGTTTTGATTTATGTACTGTAAATACATTATTACCTTATTTGTAAAGTAGTTGATTATTTCTATGCTACCATACATATGAGTGTGCTTACTAACAAATTTCTTTTTTTGAATTAATACTATTAATTAAAGTAATATCATCATACAATTTAATATAAATATAGAATTAATCATATTACAGATATCTTCATGTTATTATATCTTTTTAGACTACGCAACTCTTTAACCTTATATGCTAGAAATTAAGGTGTATAGAATAAGAAATGAAAATAAAAATTCATTATATTAGGCGATTACCAGACAAGCTTTATTACAGAAGTCATAGTATGAATGTTGTTGAACATACAGTTTGACTGATCCAAGTCATTGTATTTTTCTTTCCAGCAGTGATTATGATTGATTTCTTCTAGTGACAGTTGGATTAATAATCCACTTCAGAAGGAGAATTGGAATGATGAGATTTAATAGTTGGTAATCCTCTTAATATTTTTAAAAGATAGAATGTCTTATCGTAGTCTTCTTGCTTCTCTCTCAGATTCTAGCAAGGTTAGGAGGTCGCCTTCGCGTACCGGTCCTTTTACATTTCTGATAATTTGTCGATTTTGTTCTCCAAGGAATTCTACCTTTACTTGTGTACATTGTCCTTGCGAACCAGTGCGGCCCAAAACTTTGATAACACGTGCCAATACTACAGGTTTATCCATGTTTCTTTCACGTGGCTTCGACGGGTCTACGTAAAGACGCTTTACGAAAGAGGAAGAACCGTTTCTGCTTTTCGATTAAGTAGTTAAGATGGAAGTTTCCGTTAAAAATCTAAAGTTTCGTTCTTATGAAGCGATTGTAACCAATGATAACACATGGAGACTATAAATAATTCTGATTGGTTAATAATGAACTTCAGCGGCCATTTTTTATTACATTTAAATGAAATACATTGGTTTAATAAATATTATTTGAATATAAATATTATTTACATGTTAAAATATTATTTTAATTCTTTTTCGAATAATTAATTTTAATTTATATTTATAAAATTTAGTATTATTAATATATTTGGTTCTAGATTAGAATATAATATCTACATTGTTGTAACTTTCTCTTTGTTATAATATAATTTCTTCTTTAATCATTTAATTTGAATTACATTATATTTCGAGTTATTTTCTCTGAGAAATGAATAACTTCTCAAGAAGATTAAATTTACAGGAACAACTATTATTCAGATCTATTATTCGAACATTACATACAACAAATTTAGGTTCATATAATAAGAATTAATTTTTTATATTTATACATATATAATTAATTAAACGTATATGAAAGTATGAATATAATGAATATTATTCATGTAACTTATTGTCAAGTGTTAATATATAACATTTCTTTTTATTTTGCAAAAATAAGTTTAAGATGACTTACTTTCAGGAATATATGGCATTTAACTCTGTATAAATTATTACATTCACTAATCTGTAATAATACCTATGAAGATGTTTGACTTAATTTAAAAATAATATATGTATTATACTTGTTATGTGTATTATAATAAGAGAATTATTTTTTTAGAAAGAAGCAATTTATACACAATATATCCTTTCTCATAGACATTGCACTATTATTCTGCATTTTACATATCAATAATAATATTTTCTAATTTCTCATTCTAATTTAAAGTTTGGTTGCGTATCTTTTATTCCTCTGGTGAACCATAAAGCGTTAACAGAATGAAATTCAATTGTATAACATAAAAAAAGGATGAAAATTTATACGATACATTAGATATAATAACATTTTCAACTTTGCATTCTGCACACATAAAAAGAATATCAAAGATTATAATCTGATCATATAGTTATAAATATTTAGGCAATAATTTTTTTGTTTCATGTATTTCGATGTATAATAAATGCATTATTTATTTTAATGAAAAATCAGCGTTTAAAGAAATGTTGCGAAAAATGGTTTTAAGTCATATCTGACATAAATTACATTGTATAGTACATTTATTGTACTGCAAATACTTGTACTTATTTGCATGGATGCATGTCTTTTTATATCAAGAGTGGACCCCGAAGCATAAAAACTAAGTTCCAATTATTAAAATTCTCAATTTTACAATATAATTGCTTAGTTAACTACATGTGTTTCAAACAGCATGAATAACTCTTCACAATCAGTCTAACGTTCACCTTTATTTTTATCTCCTGTACTTTCAACAATGCTAGAAGCTGATAAGGCTCCTGAAGAAAAATATAGTAATTCGCAGTACTTCTTTCATACAGGGATTGTTTTTCACATTATTTAATACTCGAATAGTGTTTCTTGTTCGTGCCCTCATTCTGTTATTTCCCAACAAAATTTCCGATCTCTAGTATGGAAACATAATTTGCTGGGTAACAAATAGTTGACACTAATATATAACACTGAATGAAATAGTC
Organism: Dolichovespula sylvestris; assembly: GCA_918808275.2. Taxonomy (NCBI): domain Eukaryota; kingdom Metazoa; phylum Arthropoda; class Insecta; order Hymenoptera; family Vespidae; genus Dolichovespula; species Dolichovespula sylvestris. The sequence goes on along the minus strand of OU964963.1, from coordinate 7,374,302 downwards.
AATCAACTAATCATAGCCACCATAATTTTTACTGCCATAAGTTAGTAGAAAGAGTTTGTCCAGGTAATGCAGTATTATTTGATTTTCCTGCTGTAGTTGAGAAATTCATTCCACTTAAAGACATCTGTGACATCTGTTGCGGCAACTATAATATTATATCATTAAATAATTTTAGAGAGTTTGTTATTATATTATAGATTATTTATAATTTTTATATACCTGAGTAACAAAAGCTGCAGAAGATTGCTGTTGTTGAGTTGCTAAATTAAAAAATGGGTTACTTCCAGGCGCTGGTTGAATATTTTGCGTCAACATTCCACCACTCCATCCATTATTAGTTTGTCCTAATTGCATCATCTATGGCAAAGTATATATTAATAACATTGTACATGAAAAACAGAGTATAAGCTATTACGTTTTTATACCATTTGAGACTGCATTGCAACACCAGCATTTGGTACACCATTTATTTGATTCATTTGACTCATATGTAAACAACTTCCTAAAGGATTAGTTACTACTCCTCCTATAGAAGTAGGATTTTGAGTAATTTGATTTTGATTGATTGGTACTTGACTTGTAACAGTCATTTGAGTTGGCATATGGTTTAATTGATTGAAGGAACTTTGTGGATTTTGAAAACTGCTTTGTTGACCATAGGCAACTACACCGGGTACTTGTTGCTTGTATTGTATAGATTGTTGTTGATTGTACATACTACCTAGAATGAAATATTAAATCGTATATTATTTCTAATGTTAACGATATATATATATATATATATATATATATATGTATTAAAGCTCAAAAGATCTATATAGTACCAGAAACTCTAAAAATTTGTTGTTGTTGAGGACTTGGTGTACCATACAAAGCTAAAATACTGTCTTTAGTCATTTTACTTTTTTCTTGAGATAATGGAACTGGCTGATCGAAGAAGTTTTCTTCCTCATTTTTACTTGTTGTTGCTTCATTTGAAGTATTACCATCCGTTGTGGGTGCTGATGTTGGTGGTGGTGCAGATAAAAATGAGGAAAAGATATCATCTCCAGATCCATTTGCACTTGGTTGATTGGTAGTTGGAGCATCTGAAGATAAAGATTTTCAAAAACATTGTATATGTTATATCAAATAGAATAACTTACCAAGGCCTAACAGATCTAATGTTGCAGTGTTACTTGTTCTTCCTAACTTAGGACTGACAGAACTTAATGGTTTTGGCAGCTGTGGCACTACTTCTGGTTTTTTTACAGGTGGAAGTACAGCCTGATTAGTGCTAGATTTTGATCCTTCTTTTTTCCGTCTACGTTGTTTTTCGGCTTCTTCCTCAAGTTCCTTATCCCAATTTACCTGTTTGTGATATTAAGAATTTACAAAATAAAAGTATTATTTATTTTTCTAGTTCTATATATACTGATTATAAAATGTTCTTTTTTGTAATTTATATTTAAATAAAAAGATATGTCTGTTTATGCTTCAACACATCTATTCATCATATATTATTTTACCTTTGGCAAAGCAGGTGGTACCCATTCTCTTGCAATGTATTTTTTATGTTCATATTTCGCACGTATAAAACTTTCTAAACTACAATCAGTTTGAGGTCTTCTGAAACTATCTGGAAGATTAGCTTCGTAGACTGCACGTGCTCGAGAATTTCCCATTTGTTGTAGACTCTGTTAAAATAGAAATTATAAATTAAAAAACGTAATAAGTTTTAATATTTTATATATTAATATAAGTGGAAATAAATTTTGTTCATATTTCATTTTACTATTATTTATTTATTATTTAATATTTCAATTTATTATTTAATTAATTGTTTAAAATATTTTTCAAACATTAATATCAACTAAGCAAAAATGAAATAATTGTCCTCATTATAGATATTTTGTATTTGATGACTGACACATATACACATAGATTGCAGTGACATCTAGTAAAAAATTTTTCAAATTGTCAAGAATCAAATTATACTTAATCGATAAAATCGTTATAACAGAATTTATTTTCTGTGCTACACAATAGGAACTACTAGAAATTAAATAGAGTATACATTTTTGAAATGTATCTTGTATATTATCCTAATACTTAAAAAAAATTCCCAAGTAAATTTTCAGATTTATCATAAAAATTGAATGCATGTTTAATATCGTAACAATATCATCTTTCTTCTAAATATATAAAGAGATGAATTTAACAACAATATATGCATATGTATTGTTATAAAAAGAAAAATTATGTCTTTGTTACTATGTTTCACAAAAAGAATTGTTATTATTCTAAGGAAAGTATATATTTAAAGATATATACTTATCATTATAAGATATAAAAACAAATTTAAGAGAATAGATGTAAAAATCATATACAAATTACTTGCAATAAATAATCTTATAAAAAGTTTATATAAAAACATTAATTATAAGCATACCACGACTTGCTCCGGTGTCCATGTATCCAAATTAACAGATTTAACTTTGCTTATATGAACCCCAAGATTTCTATGTATCCCAGCACAACGAATACATAAGAATATACCTAAATTCCAACTAGCCCATCTTGGTCCTGAAAAAATATAAATGATGATACATATTTTATTATAATTTATTATAAAAACATTATAATAACTTTATAAACCCTGAATATATTTTGGTTAATTAAAAAAAAAAAAAAAAAAAAAAAGGAACCAGAAAGTATACAAAGAAAAATATAAAAATAATCTTTATGTGGAAGAAGCAAGAAAAATGTGTGTATGTGTGTGTTAAACTAACAATTTTATCGTACATATGTAATTTTGACAGGCGTCAAAATGAGGAGGGGGAACATCAAAAAAAAAAAAAAAAGCTATACAGTTAGGCATTACACTATAATCGTAATAAGAATTTATTGAAATTTTTTGACTTTTGCTTCTGGAGAGTACGATGTGACGTTAACGCGTTATTACTGTCATTCGGTTCGTAGCGAAGAAATTAAAAATCCATAACTCGTCTTGGAAAAGTGAACGCGGAATTAGGTCGAAGGAAACTAATGAAATCGATGAATTCTATTATAGAAATGTCGTTAGATTTACTAGCTTTTGTTCATTTTCGAAATGATAAAAGATCTTATAGGAAAATGATTTTCTTATCGTTCACTCGCGAATAGATATCCTTCGGAAATTCTTGACGAGAAACGAACCTTTCGCATCGCAGTCAACACAGTACTTGTTGTCTTCATCTCTTAACATTTGATTTAAGAGGTTTTGACATTTGTCTTGGATTTGTTTGGCACGTTCTTTCTCAAGGCGGGATGTCATTCTTGCGGCGGATCCACGTAATGACTCTCACCATACACAACTCCAAAACAATGTTTTTTCTTTCGCGACGCGGACATGCACGAACGAACAATCCAGGGGTATAGTATGGTGCAATGGCCCAGCGGACGCCCCCAGTCGTCCTTATTGTCAATCAGGAAAACGTCATGAATCTTGGAAGGATTTCATTGGTCCTTTTAACAAGCATGATCAAATGATACAATAGATAATACTAAGAACAGAAAAATGTATTTAATCGGTTCTGATAACTTGTGTTTTTTGTTATAAATTAATATTTTTAACTAATCGAGTCTGTTACGTTTTTCTTCTTCGGCGCCATTATACCTTAGGTTAGTGCTACGTGGCGCTTTAAGCTGATTGGTTGATTCAAGAAGCAGAAGCCAATTGTGTGCTTCGTGTTTATCCGGCGCGGGATGTCTAACACTTTTAAAAGTTCAGACCAAATATATGTATTTATGTATGTAATAATTTATTCAATGTTACGTACGATTTAACATCTCTATGTTATTTTAGATTATATTTAAATATTGTTATATTAATTTCCATATAATTGTAGAGATAATATTAAAATTATATATATATATATATATATATATATATATATATATATATATATATAACAAATTCTGATAAACTTTGATATTTCAAGTGTTTTTTCTTTTGATTTTTCTCCTTCATTACATTCTGAAATGTTATACTTACACTTATACTGCTATTCATCATATAAGGTATCTCTTGCACGATCTTATAAACGACAGTAAGTAATTGTAAGTGTATGCGCTATGACAATGTTGTCTCAAAGAAATTTATCAAATATGTGATGATCTTGATGTGAATATTTGTCTATGTACCAGGTAAAGTAAAGGATGTTTATTATCAGATATTGTAGTTTAAATTATTTCTTATCAAGTCATCTTTCAATTACGGTAATAAAAAGAAAAAAAAAAATAAACGTCATTATTTCATTTCTTATTATTTTTAAATCAAAAAATTTTAAATAATAAATATTTAGTAATTACGTCGTATAAGTTTTCCGATCATCGAAAGGCGATAATAGTTAGAGATAGTTCAAGGCCGCTGTAACGTGTAGTTTATAAGTATCGCGTGTCACTTATAATTGTAATTGCTTCGAAAAAGAATCATTATTTTTACGTCATGACGATTTACGATCAACAGCTGTTACTTCCCTTGACATTTTTATCTTCATATTTTCATAACATTATCCTTCGACTTCATAGTAGTTCTGTTATGGATTATTAGACCTTTGTTATTGGCCATTGAAACCTTCATCGTTTTGCTATGTTATATGATTCCCAATACGTATGTACATGTATAACTCAAGATCCGTATCGTTTTTAAAGCGTTTCATCGTTTCGACCCTTCATCGCTTGCCCATATTATTTATCTAACCCCGTTCGACGAAGACGAAGTTGTCTTTGAGGTAGGCCGAGGAGCGTGATATTCTCGAAACTGTTTTGCTGGAAAACGTTATAGGATGGAAAAAGGAAGCCTCTGTGTATTCAAGTAGTCGAACAGTAGGTAGTTCTAGTTTTGTAGTAGTAGTCATCGCGTCGCCGTAAGGGACAGATCGTACCGCAAAGAATTTACATGTAGGAGTTTGAACAATTTTTTTCAAAATTGACTTACCTACCTCATTTATCGGTACGATCGCATTGTTTAAAAATACTTAGAAATTCTTAAATATGCATAGAATTATTAATAGTGATGTTACATTTTCCCCAACAACAAGTGTACAAGTTCAGTCAAGAGAACGAGAGGGCAGGAAAGAGAATCATTTCGTAAAGGTAACATTGATAAATAATACGTTACTCCGATTTAAATTCATATTAAACAAGATTCAATTTTCACTTTTGTTATTAAAACTTGATCTCTTGCATACTAGCAATATCTCATCGGTGCACTTTTTCGACGTTAATTTCGTAACTTTAGGGGCAAATTAAATTTACATTGCAAATGTATTCTCAGAGATTTTTTTTTTTCAGGACGTTGCTTCGACCTGAAAAATGGCTGCCATCCATCCGTTCCAGAAAAGAGAGTTAAACTTGAATGCACTGGATCCTGGACACGTTTCATTATCCTGTGCACTTCAGTACTGTAAAATTATTGACGTAAAAACAAAAATAAAAAAAAAAAAATATCAACAAAGATCTCAACTTTGTTTTCACGATTACTTTTTAAAAAAGATATATGGGCACTTTTATGATCGTTCAAACTCCTACAGCTCTTTAAATTAGTAATGTTACGCGCTAACGATGAAAGGAATACGATCGGACGAAAGAAAAGAAAGGCCCTTGATTTTTTTGCTCATAAATCATTTTAACTGTTCGTTGTATATGTCTAGAGATAGTCTATGCGATATCCACAATGTCCCTTATCGTCCTAGCATTTTCATTAATCTTGATGACGTCTGACAATGGACTCGAATACATCTGAAGGATAGCATGATTGGGCATTTGTTTCTGGCTTTAAGTACTCTTTATCTGTATTGAAGGTTCAGAATTTTGTTTGATTTGGATATTTATTATGATTATCATAAGATTCATAAATATTACCGTTAATAAAATGTATGATAGATATACGTATGTTCTACGTATACTTTATTAGATATAAATTAATTTTTACATTTATATTTTATATCTTTATATCTTTTGCATTTTCACATACAGTCAATATGACAGATCTAATTAATATAATTTGCTACGTGCGTTCAAAAATTTTTATATGACATACGTACGATAGATGTAATCGTTCTGTATGGGGATTTCTCGATCGATAGGAGAGAAGGCGCGTTTAGAGTTCAGTTAGTTTTACGAATGCTTTAGCAACTTCAACTCTAATGTAATAGCGTGTTAGAAATTACGCATTTATCATAAGAACGCTTCGCTTTAATCAATTTTTATTTTTCTGGTACTACCATCGAAATGTTTTATTATTTAAAAGGATGTTTATTAAATTGTTAACTTATTATATTATTTTTTTTTTTTCAGAATACGTTTCGTAGAAGAGAGCTCGGTTGGATCTCGAAGAATGGTAGGATTGACTCGTGACATAGAACCTTTTCTACAAGCTTCGAGACTCCTCGGATGTGGGCCACACGTTATAAACGAGGAAGATATTTTAATTACGAGACGTGGCATGATATACACGCTTTTATGGATGTCCATATATTTTAGTACCTGTGTCATCGGTCTTTATTTAATAATCGTCGATACTGAACTCGAGTACAAGAGCTTATTGTTGACCTTTGCGAGAACAGGTCTATCTTACATTTGTCTCTTTACCGATGCCATTCTTTCGATTGCTTGGAATTGGAAGATTCATGCAGCCTTTGCTCAATTACGTAACTTCGATCGCACCACGAGATTTAACGAACGTCCAAATAAAAACAATAACACTCGTCGCAAGTGCCAAGTTTTAGTCTTAATTACTTTCTTGGTTTGGTTTGCCGTTGGATATACGAGCTACTGGTAAGATACTCGGGAGATACCCTTTTACGATATTTTTACGTTCTGTGACGTTTCATGGCTTCGGAATTATAAGCGACATCATATTATTATTCATTAATTAATTTATTTTTTTTCTATTTTTATTCGCCATCCCATGACGTTAGTTACGTTTTATCGCTTCTTGTTTCAACGCGGAACTAACCATGGACATTGGATACGTGCTTTCTAGGTGATACGGTCATATGATATAAAATATAACTGATAAATATAAATATCAGTAAAAACTAGAATATAAATACACCTTGTGTATTCCTTTACAGCTTTAACGCGAATTATGATAATTTGCCATTTATCTTTTCTCATCATCTCAATCAATGTTTTTTTTTTCTTTTTTTTTCATAGTCGCATCGAATTGAATCAGATAGACGTTTTAACTTTTAATCTTACAACGTAATCTCTTTTTCTTGATTCGAGCGTATTTTTTACATTTCCTCTTCTCTCTCTCTCTCTCTCTCTCTCTTTCCCCCTTTTAAATTATTGCGAGTATGTGCGTTTGGATATACGTGTATGTATTTGCACAGTTGCGAAGAATCAGCGCCGATGTTCAATGGGATCACTTATGGGATGGTGAACGCGGCGATATCGATGCAGCTATTGAAATTTGTCGGATTGTCCTTTCTCCTTTATCAAAGATTTCGAAGGCTCTGTGAAATATTGTTACTTCCCGAAGGTGAGTTAATTCCCTGACGTGCTATTCTAATCTTTTTCATCGAGGACATTCTCTATTTATTTATTTACATCTTTTATTTGTCACATGTTACGATCGATTCGAAATATAGAACGAGAGAACGGGATTGTTTCTTGTCTTCTTTATTTTCTTATTTTGCCTTTTCTTTCTTTTTCTTTCTTTCTCTGTTTTTTTCCTCGCTTATGAATCTTCATTTTCTTTATCGTAAACGCATACCCCCCTCCACCCCCTACCCCCACCCACACACACACACACACACACACACACATCATTTGGTTTCCTCTTAGAACGGTAACCGATCGTGTAATGTCGTTTCGTCACATATCTTAAAGAAAGCTACCAAGCTCGTTTCTAGGTTGACAAGTAATCGATTGAATCCTTTAATGTCCTTCTACGCACGTAACATTGATATATATCAAACATTGTAAAACGAAGAATTAATATACCAGACAAGTTTCATTAACGATCTAAGTTTCACCCTTTTGTTACGTCTATTTAATATTTTTCCAAGTTTCCCGGACTCTACAAGATAATATTTATGTATTAAAGTACTTCATTTAGAACTTTAATCATGACTCGTTATTATTCCGTGGAACACTTTATTTCAATTAACAATTAATATGAAGCCACACTTTATCAGACTATCGTTAAAGTGAAATTAAGCGTTAAACGATATATCGAAATATGTATATACTAATATCAAGAAAAAAAAAATATATATATATATATATATATCTTGAAATATAACGTATATTTACATCAAGTGTATCTAAATTATTTTCCACGCGTTTCGTTAAATTTTTACTATTACGCGGGATCACGTGTTTATCAAATTTATTCCATTGCGTTTTCATAAATGAAAATATGAGTTTCCCTTGTATACGCATTAACCCAATGGGTTTTAATATAACAGTAAATTTATTGATAACAATTTAAAAGAGAATATTTTTACCTTCGTATTTAATTCCCTTTTAATTTTTTCTTTTTTCTTTTTTTTTTTTTTTTTTTACTGCATCAGCGTTTCACGTTAACGTTTATTATTTAATACTGCAGATGGGAAGATCATGGTGTTGGAACGAGCGAGAATGAATTTTCGGTTAGAAGAAATATGGTGGTTACATTGTTGCTTGTCGAACGCGACTCAAATCGTAAATTCGGTTTATGCGGCTCAACTTTTCTTCTGGATCATCAGTATGTCTTTTAACACTCTTTCAAGACTCTACACGATCAATGAACGTGACGAATTGTCGACTTTGTTGCTGGTACGAGAATCCTTGTTGATTTCTGCTTGCGTCGGGAATCTTTTTCTGATCGTAGCTATTTGTCATGCTACGGCATCCCAGGTAAGCTCGGTAAAGCTAAAAAAGGATGTTCTATTTGAATTTCTATGAAAATAATGTTGCATCGTATTTGATATTTCAAGGCAAACGACGTAGGAAAAATTGCCTTTTCTCCCCTTTCCTCGGTCATCGGAAAACGAAATTTCACCCAGGTGAGATCTATTGGAAAAATGTCTCTCTTTCAATTTCTTTTTTTCAAACGTTTTCGTGCCTGTGTTCTATTTCAATTTAAAAGTTCTCACGGTCTTCGTGGAAATCGAAGATCTTTCAAATTCGAATTTCAAGATCACTCTCGTCCTACGAATTATTCGTTTGCCTCTAGATTATCGTTGTTTTTCGACAGTTAATTACAGTGAAATAATTGGACCGAAGGATTACTTTTATTAAAGCATTCCTTCACGATGTTTCTGTTTTCGCAGTTCTCTTTTCTCTCTCTCTCTCTCTCTCTCTCTCTCTCTCTCTCTCTCTCTCTCTCTCTCTCTCTCTCTCTCTCTGCAACTTTATCGATCTGCTTCTCGTAATTACAGGATAACATCGAGGTTGCGGCATATTTTCAGCTAAGGAAAGTCTATTTTTTCGCTGCCGCTGGCTTGATTCGCATCGAACTGTCTCTTCTTATTTCCGTAAGACGATACGAAGCTGAGAAAGTTAATATAACTCAGTTTTGGTTTTTTTTTTTTTTCCCTTAAAATCACACACCTACATAATACCAAATTGTTTATTCATCCACGATCAAAAAATATATCATTTTTATTTTTACAGATAGCTTCAGGAATAATGACGTATCTCGTGATTCTACATGCCAATAACGTGTGATCTCCTACATCGAAAATAAACTTCCACGTTGATTCCCATTCTACGATTAATTTTCACGTGACAGAATGTTTTGTTGTCATTCTATCGATGCAACCAGTATTATTCGAAAGATAGAATCCCGAGTAGCTGGAAAGAACGAAATGGTTGGATTAAATGAATCGATTAGTTTGATGCAATTTTCATTCATTTTTAAACTTTGTTTTACTACATTAATTATTGTATACATGTATACACATATCATATATATGATATATGATATATGAAGTATATCATATATGGTATATCAAGTATGTGAAAGATATGTTTTGTTAAGGAAAAACTACGAAAAGAATTTTAAAGGATCGGTTAATAAAACGGTTTCGTAGTTATCGAAACTATTGTTAGTTATAATAACAAATACGACGAGCATTCGATAGAATAGTGAATTTTCAAGGATGCAGTCAAGAGTAGGAAGAGAAAAGGAACAAGAACTATGGATAGAGTTGACGAAGTATAGAAAAGATGTTAAAGTTGACGTAGTTTCGATTTGCTTTTGCCATCAAATGATATGTCGTCGTCGTAGACGACAGAAGCAACTATATCGACGTAATGAGATACCTACGTGCGAATTTCGTGCTTTCTCTCTCTCTCTCTCTCTCTCTCTCTCTCTCTCTCTCTCTTTCTATCTTTTTTTTTTTCTTCTACGGTAGAAATTGTCGTGTTGGAAAATTCACAATGGAATTACTCTCGATTTATCTTTGTTTGTTGAACGTGATTTCAAATTAAACTTATCGATCGAAAAAGGAATTAAACTAAATTCAATATTATGATTACAAGACTAAATAAAAAAAAAAAAAAAAAATCATTTGATTCTGTTTCACGATGAATGCATTCTTTTTTTTTCTTTTTTTTACGGCATGGTAATCGGATGATTTTTTTATTAATTGGAATTTTATCAAATTACACGTACCACGAATAAATGAATTATCGGATCGTAAAGCTATTAAGTTCGTACTACCTAAATGATGATGTCGACAACTGGTTAATGCGTGTTGATGTTATTATATTATAAATATCGTATCTCGTTGCGGTGTAATATACATCGTACGATTGGACGCCGAAGAATTGATTATTTTTTAATTATAGAGTATTTTGATTATAATATAAAAAAAAAAACGATAATATTATTTTAATATAAAATTAATGATACGTATATTGGATAGTTAAATGTATATACAGCTTACAACTAGATATGATATATATCGTGGGCGTTTCTATGTTCAGAGATAGTCGAGGTTAATAAAAAAAAAAAAAAAAAAAAAAAAAAAAAAAAAAAAAAAAAAAAACTAGAAACAGTTGATATTATTATGGAAAATATTAGTATAAAGAATGTTAGTCTTTACTTGGACGCGGCTACGACGACTCTTCTGGCTGTTTTTCTCAAGATTGTCCCTCCGTTATTCTTTTCTCACGTACGTCCCGTAGCCATTCTCATCTTCACTCACATTCATACATACGCATTCGGCAATCCTTATCACTCTTTGTCCTATTCCTTGTTTCGTTGCCTATCTCACTCATGCTGCATTTCCATCTCACTCTCTCTCTCTCCCAATCTCCACTCCTTTTCTACCTTTCATAAATAATGCACCTTACAAAGGACAGACCATTCTTTGTTTGAATGCCGACCGATTTGTCTCATACACACACGCACACAGCTAATTAAATGATAGAAATTTTGTCCGACTGTCGATGGACTTACTTATCATGCACGAATACACACAGCTAATTAACTCTAGAACCTTCCATCCCCTGTTTAATTGCCGATAGGACTTATCTCGTACATACATAAGAAATAATTTTTCGATTGCGCGCTAATTTATCGAGCATTGTATTTAGTGATCCATGTCGTAAATATTTTTGTAACAAACGATGATCGTTGAAACAAAGACGTGACAAATTAATTCGTATTCGTATTTCATTCTACTTTATTATCATCGTTCAAAGTCGGTCAAAGTAACGTATAAAAATATAAGAAAGTCCAAAAGCGAGACTTTTTGGTTTATTTTTACATTAAAGACCGAGGACGTAAACAAAAGTAAAATTTCGATAAAGATAAATAACACGAAATTTCAAATAATTAACAAGCACAAGCAATCATGTTATCCACAATGTATTAAAATACGAAGCATATGCAATAAGAACTCGTGAGAAATTTTCAATCAATTTTCTTTTAATACGTAAAAACATTATGTTAGCCAATAATGATATAATATTAGAATTTTCAATAGTATAAAATACAAATGTGTTGTTTATTTAGATATAAAATAGCAAAGGTGGCTTTATTAACATTACTTATTTATTGGCTAATCCAATGTATATTTATCGAAGAACAATTCATAAATAATTCGAGCCAATAAATAACGTTAGAATTTTGCGTACAAAATACTAGTGTTGTTTATTTAGAGATATGCGATTCTGAAATTGTTTTTATTAACATTATCTATTTATTGGTTAATCCAATGTATTTCGATTGGAGAATCATTCGCAAATAAACTCGAGATGAAAATTTCGATACGAAAGGTCTTGATTTTCGTTATGGAAGCGCGAAGGATGAAGGAAGAGATGAAAAGATGAAAGACGCAGGCGCGTCCATGAGGTGTAGGTGGGCTCGTTTATACGAGTACGGCGGGGCCTTCGACACCTTCGGCGGGAGTCGCGATTCTATTCCCTTCAGTATGCCGCGATTCTTCTTTCTGCTTTGTCGTCGGCGACAACGGATGAAAAAGTTCGTGGCAGGCGTTGAAATAATAACGGGAGGTGATCGCGAATAAATTTTATTTTATAGATCCTATTTTTTCATTCTTCTTTTTCCTTTTCCATCATTTATTTCAAACGAGACAAAGAGAGAAGAGAAAAGAAAGAGACGAGAGAGAGAGAGAGAGAGAGAGAGAGAGAGAGAGAGAACGAAAAAGGAAGAGAGGAAAGAAACCGTAAAGAAATCGAAATTTCGACGAAGTACCTTCCGATAAAATTAGAATCTACCGAAAATCGAACATGACGATCATAGAGGAAGAATTTTTTGCTCTTTTAATTTTGGTGATGACGGTGATTAGTTTAATGGACTTGGGAGAGATTCTGCGGTTATTATAAATGTATATGGTGGTGTGTATTATTATCAATTGAGGTAAAATTATACCATCGTCATGTTGCTTCCGTGTAGGATAGTGTTCGCTAAAGTGCAATGTTGAATATATTAGTTTATAATTAAATTGATACGCTTTATTTGTTACGTTTGAGAAGAAAAAAAAAACGGAGTATTAGTTTATTGTGATTTCGTGTGATCTCGTATAATTATCGAGGAAAAAGTTGTCTTTTCAATTTTATTACGTATCCAATATTTGCAATATAAAGGATATTTTATCCTAATTTTTGTTATAAACGAGTGAGAAATTATGTTCACCGGGTAATAATGAAGTTACACGATACAGAAAAGATACAAAAAATTGTAAAAAAAAGTCAGAGAGAGAGAGAGAGAGAGAGAGATACATTTATAATATTCACGAATGAAAAGTTCAAATACGAAATTAAATTTTGTCGATATTGGTAGAATATGAAAAATGCCGATATTTCACTTTATTTTGTGGTTCTTTTGTGAAAAAAATATTTTTTATCGGCGAACGTTCGTGAAATTTTATTTATTTATCAATGAATCGTTTACGATATATGTATTTTAAATTAATTAGACATTACGAGCTGCAATTTTAAATGAAATGGAAGGCAAAAGAAGAAAGAGAGCTAATACGATATTGCCGTGTCAATAAAATGAACCGTATAAATTGAATATACTCGAATCTTTGTCGAAAATATTTCTCTCGTATGCAAGGAAATGAAAAGAATTACAATGAAATCAGACGTGATCGTAGATTGTAAAAAAAAAAAAACATGTTAAAGTACAGTACACACTTTATATTGTACGAATATAAGTATTTGGACAATTATAGCAGGAGGATCAAAACAAAATTTATTCCACGTTCGTTCTTTCAATTAGTCAATCGATGATTTAAAAAAACTTTGTTATCGTAACCTATCGAGTTCCCTTTTTTTAATCGCTCTCAATTCGCTTGATGTTGATAAAGGAATATAAAAGATTTCATTTCGATCTTCATCCAATTAAGCGTGAGAATTCTCTTGTAAAGAAGTAATCGTTTAAAAATTAATGATCTTCTAATAATACTTTCTAACGAATCGACAGAACAAAGAAGGAATTACTAGAATAGAAAAAAAAAAAAGGAAAGAAAGGCGCGAGAAGTGCGTGCTATCGGGATGAAAATTCAATTCCGTTAGAGAAGAATTTGACGTTTAATGGATCGCGAAAGAAAGAATGGAATATAACGAAGGGTACAGGACTCAAGTGTACTTCCTATTAAAGCTTGAACAATACGTTGACAAACGTATGAGTAGTAATGGAAGTCAAAGAATTCTATTATTTGTCATATTGAATTTGGTCTTGAAGAGTTTCAACGATATGACGTCAAGGCGAAAGTAATGCTTGCACTCTAGCGAATTATATAAATGTATATACATGTGTATATATATATATATATATATATATATATATATATATATATATATATATATATATACTTTTTTTTTATTATACTTGCCAAGTCCTCGGTACATTCGAATAAAAAGAAAAGAAGATGCGTACTCATTTCCTGATGTTCTTTCAGACGAATCGCATGTGTTAGAAGATCTCTCTGGCTCTTTACAATTTAAAATACGTCCGGTGTGTCTTGCTTTTTTTTCAGTTAACCGCATCTACTTTCCATATTTTTATACGGAGTATCCATGAGAGAGATATAGTTTTTCTCGAAAGAAAGAGATCCGAGAGTTATTTTAATCAAAGGGAATTATTAATTAACGCCCGCTGGTTACGTTTTCTCATATATCTTCAACTTGATCGCTAATTTATTTTGTCAACTAATTGTAAATCTAATTGATAAAAAAACTCAATTGAATACTTCCGTTTAATTCCATCTAATCATTTACCGTAAGATCATTTATTTCAAGGATATCTTATAAACGTGTTTTAGTTATTATTAGCGCTTACGTTAATTCATTTAAAACTTCCAATCGTTACCAAATTTTTCTTAATAATTTTCTCCGGTCACACTTCGATCTTCTGACAAATATTCACAAATTCGTCGTCGAACCATTAAACTTTTTTCTTTCTTTTCTTTTTCTTTTTTTTTTTTGGAAATAGACACGCCACCCCTTAGCTACATCGTTCAAAAGAAAAATGTCGAAGGTGAAAGGACCTTTAGATATATTCGAAAAGCTACCGATGTTTGTATTACGGTAGCTGACATTTTCTTTGGATTATCCTGATCTAATCTTGTGGGAAAGGATCTGAGAAAAAAGGAAGAGAAAGATTCAAAGAGGGTGTTAAATGTGGATGATGGTGATTATATCTCTTGGGATATATAGGAAGTATCTCATTTACGGGAACAACAACTATGACACGTTCGCTACGCGATTCTTTTTGGTTTGATACTGGAATATATAATAAGAGTACAACGACGATGTCAACAACGACACCGACTATAACCCCGTTCGTTAGCACAACCATGACGACGAATTCTACAACTGCTACTTTTCTATACGATCATAATGCAATTGTAACCAATATGATGTGGGAACTATACGATAGTTTTAATCAACCGAATTATTTGCTAATTACTCTTTATGTACCGGTCATAGCGTTAGCTGTCACAGCCAACGCACTCGTCATCGCCGTTGTCTTCAAGTATCACTATATGAGAAGGTATGTTCTTTTTATTATTTCCGTCAATTTATGAAAATAACGTCTATAAATAATGTATTAAAAATATTATTGAATAATTTCTTTCTTCCTTTTTTTTTTTTTTGTCGGATTTTGATTCATCAGATTTGATTCATAATTAAATAATTATGAAATAATTATTAAAAACTGGGTCAAAAGTGTTGCTAAAAATTATTTTATCGGATCGTTATGCATCGTTCGTTCGTTATGTTAAGTGATTTTACTTATAAAAAGAAAAAATAAATAATAAAATCGGTCATAATAAGTTCATATAAACTTATCAGCTATAAACTGTATAATGTGACGATATAATATATCGGTAGGGTGGAAACATAAATAAAGAAAAAAAAAAAAAATAGATCTATTTCGTTTTTCGTATATACAAAGAGCAAAGACAAATGGTTATCTTGAGATGCGTATCGACAGGTCAATAAAGATATCATTTTTTTTTATCTGTAACTCATACTAGGCAAAGTAACTGATCGTTGGTCGAACAAAGTGTAATGTAATAGTTTTATAGACATTCGTATGCATTATTTTCGAGTGAAATACGTCGAAGAAAAACGGAAAACGATTCTACCGTTATCTCGAAGCTAGACAAATGAGGATACAAACGCTGAACGTGCATGAAGATGAATGAGTGAAAAGAGGAAGAGAGAGAGATAGTGAAAGGGAGAGTGAGAGAGAGAGAGAGAGAGAGAGAATAAGAGGAAATATAAGGGGAGATCGTCAAGCTTCATTTATTTTCGATCATATGCTAAAGTCGATGTTTATATAAATCCACATGGAAGAAGAGCAAAAGATAAAAAATAGAATGTTTTTTTTTTCACACAATCAGAGTCCATTTTGTTCTCTTTTTCTTTCGTCTTTTCTTTGATGTCGTAGGGTAATAGTAAATCAAGGATTTCATTTCATCAATGGAATAATTTACTCCACAGATGCTTTCTCTCTAAATATTATTGATCGTTTAGCCGATGTTTATCTAATTAAATCCACATGGAAAAAAAAAAGAGAGAAAAAGATTTTTTGATCATAGTCCATGTCATACTTTTTCTTCTCCTTTCGTTGGATGTTGCAAAAATAATAAATAAAGAAGTTAATTTCATTGAAATTAATTTCGTAGGGATAATTTTTTTTTTTTACGGATACTTTATTCCTAGAATATTATCTATTTATTATTTAGTTCGTGACATACTCTTCGTCGTTGTTTATACGCGACGAACGATTTTAACAATTATTAGAATTTGAAAGGACAGATGATGTCTTTATGATATTTATTACCTAATTAACAGAATATTCGTTTTTGGAGTAAATAACATTGCGTTGTCGAATAGGACGATTAATTACAAAGCAGAATGAATTTCATATTCGAATTGTATGAGTTATCGGAATAAAACATATCTCTATATAGAATTACTTTGATACAAATAATGGGATAAGATTTCGACAAGCGAGAAAATCAATTAACGAGACAATTGTAATTTAACCATTTCAATGTGGGGAATCTTTGACAAAATTTTGTCAAAACAAAACGCCCCGGTAGCGTTTCTATCAATAGATATCGATAGAAGTGGTCTAACAATAAAAAAAAAAAAAACAAAAAAATAACGGTCATCGCCATAGAATTACGTGACAAACAAATTTTTGAGTTTTTAAACTTATAAGTTAGATAAACTTATTGTTATATCACTTTCATAATCTCAAACTCAGTTGCGCAACACGTTCCGACGGTCTGACACGTTTTGGCATGAAATGTGAAATGCGACGGTTAAGTATCCGTTTTTCTTAAAATATTTTTCTTTGTTGAAATTTTCTAACATGATATCTCCGACATTTCTCGTAGAATCGAATGACTTTTCTTCTTGTCAAAGAAGAAAGAAAGAAAAAAAAAAGAAAAATATTTCTCTCGTAACTCGAGGCTCCGAGTTTGTCTCACTTTCTTGTTCCTTATTTTTTTCGTTCCCCTCCATCCTTTTCATAAAGTTAATACAATAGATGGTTAATGGACTTGAAACAAAAAAGAATATAAACGAATGAGGAACTATCTTTTGTGAAAAATCTAATATAATAAGTTTTTAATAATTACGTTAGTGAACTTTGCTTGAATGAATTATTATCGTTGAGTCGTGAATCAGTCTGTGGCAGTTAGATTTAGAGATTCTTAAGCGATTAGTATTCGATGAACGATGGAAGAGAAAATTTCTCGATAAAGAACTTGTAGGATGTAGAAGTATTTGAGGATGCAGAAGGCAAACTGTAAAGTGCTTATTTCCGACCGCGGCGGGTGCATCGTTCAAATAAACACTACGTACGCATTTATAATGGATGCACGAATGAACGAACAGAATAACGTTGAAGCAAACACATTGCCGCTTATTTTTCGAACGAAAATTATCGCCTTTGCTACGAAGTCTCCGTTTCGTCTCGTCGTCTCGGCCGTCGGTGAAACCACTTTTACATTAACCACACCGTTTTCTCTATCATTCTTTTTTTTTTTTTTTTTTTTTTTTTTCGTTAAAGATAACAACGGCGAAATGAGAAGTCACGATAGTCCCTAGGAATTAAAACATTTTCATTGTCGTCGTCAGTTCGTTGATATTAGCCAAAAAAAAAAAAAAGAAAAGAAAAAATGTTTATTTCGCAAATTTTATGAAAAAAAAAAAAAAAAAAAAAAACAATTAATTCGTCGTTTACTCATTATGTTTACGTGATATTATAATGGCTAAATTACGTTCTATGCCGAATAGTTCGAAACTACCGAACTGCCGAAGTTGTTCAGGTAGAAAAGTATTCGTATATATGTTTTCACGTATAACGCAACTCGATATCAAACGAATTACTATTTCAATTTTTCGAGTGGAAGAAACAGGCTACATATTGGATTATAAATTGTTTGTTTTATTTTTTTTTTTTTCATTTTATTATCCTTTTATACATACGTATGTATATGTTTGATAGAAAATCTAAAGATCGGTTGATCGTTCGTTTGATTTATTTTATATAATTGTTAAACCGTTTATCTTGTTCCTAAATTGAAATGTTACTTTTAGTTTTAATTAATATTGTCCCTTATTAAAACGTAATTTTTACGCACTCGTTCTTTAGAATTATTTATTCATATATGTATTATTTATTCACATATTATATATATATATATATATATATATATATATATATATATATAAATTTAAAGAGAAACGACAATATTATTTAAAAGCCCAAAGAACGAGTCATAAAAAATTACAATATTTGTTGTATCTATTAATGCAAGGTTCAATACACGAGTACACTATAACATCACGCCTCTATTTGTTATGGTCAACCTCGCACAGGATCTATTCTATTGACCTTCTGCATTGCTCTATCAGTTGAATTTTATCGCTTGTCATTCTAATGAAGATACACACACATATGTGTCTATTCTTTTGTTTACAGTGTTACAAATTATTTTGTGGTGAATCTATCCGTGGCTGATCTATTGGTGACTACAATTTGTATGCCGGTTGCGGCCAGCCAAGCTGTTTCGATTGTCTGGATTTATGGCGAAGTTATGTGTAAATTGTCCTCATATTTACAAGGTAAGTTTATTCGAGCTCTAAGATTTCGTCTCTATCATCAAATTTCTATTTGATAACCCGATTAAAATACTTCAATCGCTGACGAATTTAGCCTTTAAACGTCCTCATACACTTTAGGTCCTATTAAGATAAATTAATTATGCACAATATATATATTTCCCCTCTTCGATTATTCATACGAAAGAGGAATAATACATTTCGTCCCAAATTCGATTACAGTTACAAATATAAATTAAATTTATTATATAATATACATTTACATACATTTTGTCATTAGGGCTCCTCCGTCTTACGTAATTCGCGAAACGATCGTCTCCATCGTTTTTGATAGAGAAAGCATGTTAAGTTGAATTAAAATTTAAAAGCGTTTCTTAGTAATATCGACCAACAATAAATTAAAAAAATTCCATTGTATTTCTCATGCGTAAATAAATTTATTGAAATATTTCTTCTCAAATTCTTTTCATCTCGATTAATAAAGGAAAGTAGTATTGATCGAACTTATTCTTATATATTTAAATATTAATAACTTTCTTATGGAAGAAGATGAATGAACAACGTTATCTATTTACATATTTTAATATTCACTATTACAAAGAGAAAAAAAAAACATAGAAGAAATAAATGAATATCGTTCGTAAAAATTCATCTTTCTTAGAATACGAATATTTTCAAGCGTTCATCAAGAATTTTAAAATATAATATAACATAATTTCTTTTTCCGGTAGTATGAAGTTTGACCCATACGATGCGATTATTTTATTGTTGACATTGTTCTCCGACATCCTGAGAACTGATGATCCATTAGCAAATATTTAAGTAGCGTGTAAAATTCTTACGACACAATTTATATTTTCCATATACGTAATTATATTACTCATAATAACACAAACAATAAGAAATATTTCAAACGTTCTTAAAACAATCGTAAATCATTTTCTATCGAGTTTTATTACTTTTTCCTTTTTTTCTTTTTTTTTTTTTCTTTTTTCTTTTCTTTTCGAACTTCGCCGATTTTTTTCCCCTCTTTATTTTATACGACAACGAGCCTGATGATAATCGAACGTTAGATTTATAATACGTTATAAAAATCGCTGAACTTTTTCTTATCTATTTTTCTTACCATCAGCTTCAACGTTCGTCTCTTTCTTATTATTATCATTATACATTTAGATTCCGAGGAAACCTCGGATGAGTTTCTAAAGCTCGCCGACAAATGTTTCTTATTAATGTAACTGCTAATCATGGAAAACAAAATAAGAGTATAAGAAATATCTATCACGGAACTATACTAAGGTAAAGTCAAGACGGGATAACATAGTTCGGAATATATATATATATATTTACATACGCACAAACACACACATATACATATATACATACATACATATACCAAGTATTATATTTTTCCGTGACCTCGTTTGTCAGTAAAATCTCAGTCATCGTTATCTGGAAGTTATCTGTTGAGAAAATGTTTATTGTTAGAATATACACTATACTCTCTTTCTCTGTCTTTTTCTCTTTCTATGTGAGTTACAGACGAAAGTTGGTTAACGGCGAATGACTTGAAATAATGGTTCAAAATGTGCATTTTACCAACCGTGAAATTTTGCTTCGTAGTTTTTCAGCTTGGACGATTGGCGTAGCTTTTTTAATGTTAAGTTGATTATTATAAAAAAATTCTCTTCTTACGTTTGACAAACAAATGAAGAAAATAAGAGAGAAACAAAGAGAAAGAATGGAAAACAAAAATAATAATTACTAGAATGAAAGCCATTAACAGGTTTGTAAATATTTTATATAATTTTATACAACCAAATTTTTCAATTGGTTACAATTTTACAAACATACCTGTTATACCCGAATTCTTTTATATCGTTAAGCTTTTCTTTTTTTTTTCTTTCTTTTTAACACCGTAAAAATAATATCATGAAATCTCGCGAAGGGAACGAGGTCACGTAAAATAATTTTTCACGGGTGTATTATATTCTGTTATCTGGAGCAATCGATAAATATTAAAACGATAAAGAAAGGAAGTTGATCCT
Source organism: Dolichovespula sylvestris (assembly GCA_918808275.2). NCBI lineage: Eukaryota > Metazoa > Arthropoda > Insecta > Hymenoptera > Vespidae > Dolichovespula > Dolichovespula sylvestris. The sequence continues at coordinate 7,353,174 of OU964963.1, read as the reverse complement.
TGACGATTAATCAACTAGTACATAATCGAAGCTGGTTTTTCAGGTGTGGCCGTTGCTGCCTCGGTGTATACAATTACTGCGATGAGTATCGATAGGTATCTAGCTATTCGGAGTCCTATAGCTTTTCGGCGAGTATTTAATCGAAAGAGTACCGTAGTCGTCATAGTTATCTTATGGCTAGTAGCTTTGAGTATCTTCGTCCCCATATTACAAGGGGTAAGTTTTATCTACGCTTCATATTATTTTTAATAACTTTGCAATCGAGTTAATTAGTTCTATATCTGTTTTCCCTTAATAATTCCATATATAATAACTTTGAACTCACACGCACTCATACATATGTATTGCGCGCGCGCACGTGTGTGTGTGTGTGTGTGTATGCATTGAAATATTTTTTCATTTCGTCGTCATAAGGTAGATTATTGTTATAACATCCTTTTATAATCAAGGCATTCGTTTATGGCAGTTCGCAGTTTCCTTTTCTCAAGGGTATTGTACTTAAATGTATTTTGAAATGGGAAACAGTTATATAATAATTACAAAAGTTCGTAAAGTAATTGTATCTTTTCTCATCACGTTTGTACAAAGATTTCATTATCTTATGCGTAATGTAATTTTGTAATTTTCAAGTCACGTTAAGTTTTAACACGATAAAGCTTTTTTTCCATTTCTTTTTAATATTAATATTATAGGTCCGAAATATGGAATCAGATGCATCGAATAACAAAATTTGAAGTAAGAACAGAACAAAAATAAATATTAATATTTATTAATCAGATAATTTATTTTCGAACTTCGATTTGAATGAAAAATAGATAATCGATATAATTCGTTCTACGTCATATAAATATTATTGACAGTTATATTGAATACTAATATTTGTCCATCACAAGAATAAGGGATGGCATTGAACGAAATTTCCTGAAAAACTGTATACTATTACAGCAAATCCTTTGAGTGTTCCAACGAAGAAATGACTTTTCCTTGTAATACTATAGTATCTTATTTTTGCATTTTCTATTTTAAAAGGATCACTCGATGAAAATATTATTGTAAATGATAACAGTTAAAAATACTAAAACATACGCGTTTTATAATGCAAATACATATAAATATTGTAATTTCAAAGTTATAAATCTTTTATTTTCTTTAAATATAATAAAAAAAAAAAAAAATTGTAAATTATACAATTGTTCGTTCATATATAGCATATGTTTGTTAGTTTCACGTAATATAAATTTTTGTTATGTACAAAATAAGAACTGGGTTGTAAAAGATTTTATTATCATCGTACGAAAATCTTTTATTACCAAGGATAACACACGAATCGTTTTAATGGTAGATTAATAAAAACAGACACTTGATCTTCTTATAAATTTGAAAGGGTGGTCGTTTATACAAACAGAATTCGGTACTTACCGATATTTGCCAATCGATTTATTCATATGAAATTTGTATTTTATTTCACTTTGACAGATGACCCTCGAAAGCCCTGGAACGGAATTTAACGATATTACTCTTCATGGTTCCTGGGCGTTAAAAGAGAATTTTTTACGCAACGATACACGCGCTTCCCGATTGCCGCCGGCTTTCTACATCTGCTCGGAAGATTTGAATCCGCTTGGTATAGGATCTGATTTATTTGGTACCGCCTACTTTATTTTAGTTTATGCTATTCCTGGTACGTACTTTTTTTACAAGTTATATTTATCATAATGAGAAACAAAGGCCAATGATAAACGATGAAATAAAAATAAGAAAATAATTGGGAATAAATTTTAAAACGAGTATCTCATGCACACACACACACACACACACACACACACACACACACACACACACACACACACACACACACACACACACACACACACACACACACACACACACACACACACACACACACACACACACACACACATGCACAAAAGATAAATCAAAGATGAAAAATATATACACGAAGTTTCATTTTCTTATCAACGATTACGTAAAACAATATTGTGTTATGAAATTTATTTATACGATAATTATATATATAATAATAATAATATATTATATATATAAATATATATAAATCTATATACGATAATTATACATACGATAATTTTTCATAAAAGTCGAGACCTCTTTGTCCTAACGTTTCGATCTCAATTATCTCTTCCTTTGTCAGGTTTCGTCGTAATATTGGCTTACTCTATGATGGGTCGGACACTTTGTGCTAGGAAACCACCGTTCGACTGTGACAGTGTCAAGGGTAGTGCCAGCTCGCAACAAGTTAGTAAAGAATAGAATTTTATTTCTTTTCTTATTGGTTCGCTGTATTTGAGTTCAATAAACGATTGAATGTTTGTCGTTCGGTTTAAAAGGACACTCATTGATATCTTATACGGCAATTCGCTTGTAAACACGTACTTTTTCATATCCATATAATTATGTTTATATATCAAAACTAGAAAAAGAGATATAAATATATATTCATAAACATACTATTCAAATAGTCTTCTTTCTAGAACGAATATATATATATATATATATATATATATATATATTTATATTTATATTTTAGTTTACATTTTGGCCGTGAGTTTCATTTGAAAGGTTTTTTTTTAATTTATCATTATTTTTTTTTTTTTTTTAATAAAAAAGGAAAAAATGATTCAATCTTACCTGAACTAAAGTCAGAGATGGATGATACATGAATGCTCGGATTTTATCTCGGACAACTCTCGTATCTAAACCGACCCGAAGGCAACGAACAGGAAGAAATGTTTCTCGAGTCATAAACATGTTTGAAGCTTCGATATTCTTTCATATTCCGTGCGTATATACTGTTTACGATGACGTCAAAAAAGAAACGATTCGGTCTCGTGTCATACTTGTAGATTTCGTTAAAGACTATTATTCAAGGAAACGAATATAAGATGACATAAGTTTTACGCGTTGAGCTCGTATCATTCATGAATCTTTTTTTCCTTCTTCATTAATTTTTTCTTTTATTTTCTTTTGTTTGTTTCTTTTTTTTTTTTTTAATCTTTAAACCAACGACACATCTATCTTCTTTGAAATTTTCATTGAACCATTTCTAATCACATAACACGACTATTCTCTCTCGTTCTTTTCAATAAATCGGATAAATGTCGTCTTATTTAATAGAGACAGTAACGACTTCTAACTGTTTGATTGTAGAACTTCCGATTGGTACGTGAGAGAAGACGAATCGCATGGATATTGCTGCTTCTCGCAGTGCTTTTCGCCCTTTGTTGGCTTCCTTACAACGTTCTTAGACTGCTCATCGATCTGAAAGTGATTGGTGAGTTTTCTCTTTTTTTCTTTTTTTTCGGTAAAAGTATTTAATTGCTTCGTCAAACCGTACTTACACTAACAATGAGTTTCAAATGAAAAGCGGTTAACGATCGGGTCAATGTAAGACGGTTTATCTATTGGATAAGATGAAATCACGGACACTTTATATTGGAATTTATTTGATCGTCGAACTTTAATCCGAAGCTGTTCAAAAGCTTAGAAAAATATAGTTTTCAAAATTATTTGACATCGAATATCTCTATTGATCATTGGTACATAGAACATATTACTAATATATTTCGTTGACTATTCGAGCTTGTAATCGGCGATTAAACGAACTCACCGGTAGATCGTTTTATTCCACTGTGATACAAATAAACAATAAACTTTGTAAACATTTTATTTTTCATCAATCATTTAAGTCTAGAATATTTATGAAATATATATTTTCTTAATTACCCGAGTTTAATCGGTTAAATATTAAATATCAATTTGACTGATGTCAACGTGAACATTTATAGAAAATAGTTGTTATTAGGAATTAGAGAAACGAATGATTTCTATAGAGTAGTGATAGTCTTTAAAAAAAAAAAAAAAAGAAAAATGTTAAATAAATTTGATACTATTCGCAGAAAAAGGAAGATCAGACGTCCTGTCCTACTGTCTCTTCTTAGGACACGCGAATAGTGCTCTCAACCCCGTCGTCTACTGCTTTATGACACGCAATTTTCGAAGAAGCGTTGCAGAGATTCTTCGACGTGGATCACGTGGATTGGTTCGTCGTAATCCACGTCGTAAAGTAAGTATACTTGATCCAGTCTGTTAGCATATTTTAAATGAATGATTTACGTTGAACGTGTCGTGAAACTTTTATCTTGGTTACAAATATTAAAGGAAGATAGAAAGAAAGAAAGAAAGAAAGGAAGGAAGAAAGAATGAAAGAATGAAAGAAAGAAAGAAAGAAAGAAAAAAAAAATAAAGACACATCAGAGTCCTTTCAGTACGTGAATGAATTTCAATTTATTTTTAATTTCTTCGAAAGGTTTCTTCAAACTTCGTTTAATAACATTTCCTTTCTTGTATCGTTGGAATTAAATTTCTTGGAATTAAAAAATACTCTCGAAATTTCTTGTAACACGTAGAAGGTATATAGAAAGCAATTAACGTTCTATAAATTTGTCTTCGAGTATGAAATGGAAAAACCTTGATGAGAAGGTGGATACTCTTAATGTTTAAGTATAATACATATCCTGTGGCAATTAATTTCTTACTTTAGGAATTTCCTCACTATACGATCGAATTTTCAATCCTCTATCTTATATTATCTTTTCCGATTCTATTTAAAGACGAAAAATATCAGTATGTTTTAGTAATGTTCGTTATATACAAATATGTGACAAATGTGTCGAAATGATGCCTTATCGTTATGATTATTTGTAAATAATCAAATCTGAAAACGCTGAGAGAGAGAGAGAGAGAGAGAGAGAGAGAGAGGGAGAGAGAGTATATGCATGTACATGTATGTGTGTGTGTTAAAAAGCTCTCAGAGTTAATTGTTTATTATTATATAATAATTACACGTAATGGATATTGAATATTTATCTAAATTAAAAACCACATCTTTTAATAAATCTTTTGATTATTCATTATTTACAAATAACCGCATTGACGAGGGAGCTACCATTATTATATTTTTGCTTGTTTTTAAATAAACATCACAGGCTAGAAATGTTTACTGCATAAAAACATTAATGCCATCCAATAACAATTCGTTATAAGATAAGCACAGAGGGGAAATATATGTTAGACAGAATATTTCCACTAGAGCCATTTATAACCGGAAATTAATTTTAATTATACTAATTCCCAGTTACGTCTTTTAGTTAGAAACTACAACGTAACATAATAAACCCGTGACTTAATATTTGAACAATTTGAGAAATACAATATGTGAAAATACGCCAGTTTATCTACGTTCTTAATTTTTAATGGTCTTTATGTAAGTCTATAATCTTCATTCCTCTTGTTATTTATTTTTAAGAGAATAATCTTCCTTTTCATGACTGATGAAATTCTACATATACACATTTTTCTTCGATTTTACCAGAAAATATATTTGAAGTATGCAATGTGATTTTCGTTGGGACCACTGTTTTAAGTGTAACATTGAATCCCTGTTATTTGGACCATGTTAAAACCATTGCTTTACGTTTTCATATTCAGAATGAACGAACATTTCGGATTTAACGATTGCATCGTAGGTCAATTTGTCCGGACAACTAAGGATTTGTTACGATTAAAGAGGATACCTTGGAGATGAATAAAACCTTGATATTAAAACATAGGATTTGTATCAATGAATATATAGACGTATGTATGCCTGTGTATATAGTATATGTAGATACATATTTATCTTACGAAATCAAATTTACGAGTGTGATTTCGAATTTTCTAATTTAATTTGATCGTTTAAACGTTTTACCGAATTTAAAAGAATATATATATATATATATATATATATATCCTTTTTCCTGAGAGAGAGTGAGAGTGTGAGAGAGAGAGAGAGAGAGAGAGAGAGAGAGCGAGAGAGAAAGCGAGAGTGAGAGTGAGAACGAGAAAGACGGAGAGAGATATTAAACCGATATATCATTTCGTTCGTATTTCTCTACGAAATCTTCTGTATCTTTTTCTGTATTTTCAATTTATCCTTTCCATTCACCGTGAACTGTTCTGCTCTTTTTCAAGAAAAGTTGACGGTGCGAGAATGGCTCATACATGTTTTAAGTCATAAAGACTTTTTATACTCCTTCTCGAGTTAATTTCTTTTTACGTTGAAATCTTCTAAAGAACCAATTCGAAAATTATTTTAAATAAACGTGAATATACATGAGAATATAATAGTCGTTAATTTTTAACTGTATCGTTAAATGCAATACGAAATATGTATATTTCATTAAACAATAATGTTTATACCTGGCAAAGATGAAATAACAAAGAGAAACAATATTTCTTATAACATTTTCTTTTACTTTAAAAGATTTTGTTTTTATCGCTTTCTAATTTTGTTTATATCCAAATGAAATTTTTCCAAATCAGTTAATGATCTGATAAATATGAAATTACGTTGGAATAACAAACGCGAATGAAAATACGCGAGATATGTTGCGTTATTTTCAATGCCCTCTTTCTCTTTCCCTTTCATTTCATTTGAGTCTTTGAAAGATATTGTTTTCACAAGAACGGATTCGACAAACTTTCGTTTGCCGAGTGTCATTGAGCAAAAGCGTCATCCTTGAGTTTAACCGTAGTAATTTTATGGACAAGAGAGGAAACAGCAGTAACGAATTTATCACTGTTAATACCTTGCATACAAAGAGGAGTCTTTCTTTTTAAATAAATTTCGCGAGAGGTAAACAAGAAAGTTCAATATTACTATTCCGCGAGAGAGATGAGTGAAATTATTAGATTGAAGTCACGAGACAGTGACAATAATATCGAAGAATTATTTGTTCCTCGTTAGAACTTAGTCAATAAGATCGTTATTGCATATTCATTTGATACGTTTGTCCGTCAACTTTTTCTTTCTTGTTTCTTTTTTCTTTTTCTCTTCGTTGTCTTTAGCTTTTTTTTTTTTTATTTTCTATCTCCTTCTCAATAATTTTAATCATTCCTCTCGAAGTTACGTATAGACGATCGGCTCAATATTTTCGTACACTTGCCAATTGAAAAGTTTGCTCGGACATTTAACTTTAAATTCGCGACTAAATGATATTTACGCGCAAAATTATTTAACAGGACAATCAAAGAATGTTAGAATACGTGGGAAACAGAAATTTGCAAAATTTATCTCTTATTGACAGATCTACGATTATAACATATATCTATTTACAGAGTGGCCTGTTTTCAATTAATGCATAACGTGTCGTGACTGTGAATGTGCACTATCTCGTCGGACTATATGTGTCAATAGAAATTGATGAAGGAGAACGAAACGTTAAACTCGTATCCCTAGACGACGCGACACACAGCACGAATGTTATCTCATTTAGCGATCGATTTTCTTCGTGAGATACATTTAAAATTTCTATCTCTTGACCGTTTTTTCTTTCTATTCCTTTTTTTTTTTTTTTTTTTGGATAAAACTATTATGTTTAGATATTTTTCTTTTTTTATTTCTTTCCTTATTCCCTTCTTTGTTATTTATATTTTATAATATAAACGTAAATAAATGGATATAGATAGGGAATAGATAGGGGAAAAGATTATTTTTATTAGATGACAGAATGCCTAATATGTGACAGCGATATTCCGATTCCGATTGATCGTTTCCAATGTTCGTACAGAATGGTAGACGTTTTATCGTGGAATTTATATGACCGAAAGATAGCAAATGTTCTCCCCATATTAAGAGCCCGCATCTTATCCAAGAGGGTAACTGTGAGAGAAAGAGAAAAGGGAGATTATACCGATTTCATCAAGAGATACCCTAATATGTATTCAAAATGTTTAGTCTCTAAAATTATAGCGAATTTGTGACGAATAAAATATTTGTTATGTCAGAAAATATTATTCGCTAAATAATCATTCAAATCTACGTGAAGTTAAATACAATATTGAGGTGTTTACTAATTATATATATTTTATTTTTAATTATATTTATAATTTCCAAATATAATTAAAAATATAGTTACAATTTTATTGAATTCACGCGAATAATAATTCTAATGTTAATAATAATCATTTATTTATTTATTTATTTGTTTTTTTTTTTTTTTTTTTTTTTTTTATTAAAAGCATCAATTCCGTATTAGTGATTAGTTCGCGAAGAATATAATTATGAATTTGATAAAACGTATAAGTAGTACGAGTTACTGATTTTTAATCTACTTTGTTTAACGGACTACACGTTTCACGTGCAATTTGATCGTTTCTGCGTCATAATTATTCATTTCGCTTACATTTTTATGTCTCTCAATGTACGAGCAAAGATAGAAATCTATATATAGGAGAAAAAGGCAAATTTAAGACATATTAGAGCGTAATAATCTACTTGTTTCGTATCGAATTTAGTATCTATAGAAGAAGAAATGGGAGGAAAAAGTAAGAGGGTGATCGAAACGATAAGGGAAAACTTTTTATCTATATACCTTTCTATATACCTTACTAATTTTAATTTCATTTTCCTACTAACAAACAAATGTATTTAATTCGTCGCGTGGAATAATTCATATACTTTTTTTCTTTCGTACGATTTCTTAATGAAATTTATGAATAAAAAACCGGAAGCTAGCAAGTATCGAAACGTTATCTAGTTAATCTGTTAACTAGTAAAAAACAATAACAAGTATTATTACCAATTAATTCCTTTAATTAATTGTTAATTTACATTTCAATATTAACGTTATATTATTACAAGTTTCACATATTATATAATATTTTGTTTTGTTTTTTCTTTTCTATAGACGAAAACCATTGGGTTATAGAGGATTAAATAAAAGATAAAATAATTTCCATCGGTTACATACTTTCTGGATATTTTGGGACTATTTTTTTCAGGATGTTCACCGAGGTATGGATGGTGCATGTGGTGGATGCAGCACAGTCGGTGACACCAAACGAGGCTTTTTGCGTAAACGTAAGATGTTGCCTGCTTGCTGTATACCAATGGGAGGTCACGAAACTGCAACGTCAAGCAGTGGTTATAACAGTTTCTACAGTAAGCAAAGCCCTCATCGTCGTTGTTACATGTTGAGAAGCATTCGAGGTACACCACAAATGCAAATAGAAGCAAAACCAGCAAACGTCATTCGAGATAGACATCAGAGTTATGACAAGAATGATCCAGACGCGAGTCAACCACGGCAATGTACCGTTGTTACTATGGACGATCGACGTTGTACTTAATTCTCTTCAGGTGAATCCAACACGAAATTTAAACTTAAGATCAATCGAACAGATTTAGAACATATGTACGTATAGAACATATGCTTTCATTGATGTATCATAATTAATTCATTCATTCATTACACTTGCCCCGTAAGTTTTCAAAAACCCAAGGGATTGGGTTCTTACAGTAAACTTTATAATCTCGATAAATCTTGAGATACCTTGTCGTTAAATAAGAAACGTTCGATTGATCATCAATGCCGATGTTCACCAAAATTTATCCTATTGATGTGTCGTGGCTAAATATGAATATTATAGATCGTATGTGAAAATCTCGTGCGAAATGTTGAACGAAAGTAGAGAAAATAAAGGTAATTAGCCTTCTGGAAGGGTAGAAAGAAATAATTCTTTCTTCCTATCTTGAAGTTTTACGATAGAACGTAACGTGTAAAGTTACAGGCTATGGCAAGAGAAAAGAAATTAACGGGAGAATGATCGGGAGTTTTATGGGTTGTTCTTACGAAAAAGGAAACGACTCCCTTGTCGTATCTTCTTCTTATGTTCTAGCGTACTCCCTTTATTACCGTCGTAGTAATTGTACATACACGAAATTAAACAACAAATTATTCGAAACGAAGGTAAAATCGATCGAACCTTGGTGAGCTTTTAAAATATCTTCGAATTGTTAAAATTGACAAAAAAAAAAAAAAGAAAAAAACAAAAATGTGAAAAATGATGTCGTTTTCGTCGAAAAAAAAAGAGAAGTGCTGCTAATTAAATTCCCTTCGACGTTATATTTACGCATGGCCATACCCAGAAACAGGCACGTATACACGCACACACGCGCACGCGCACGCGCCCACACACACACACACACACCAACAAATGAACACAGGTATAGAAACTTCTCTCTCTCTGATAGGACAGTATCGATAATTACGAACTCTTATGGCTAACCCATAATCGATTGAACGTAACTAATTCGAGTTAGGAATCAAATTATAGGTTAAATATGATATGGGGTAAGACCGATCGAAATTACGACAAGTTTTAAGTGATAAAGACTTTCTTTCGTACTACCTTAGGGTTTACTTTCGAGAAAGTATTTTATACTCGTAGAGGATAGCGAGTTTGCGGCATGCTAACTGATTTATTGAGTCGACCAACTGTGCGAACTTATTTTATGTTGTTTACGTACTACATTTTTATTCCGACCGAGTTTCTCGCCATACAAACGTCATCGTGGATAACTTAAAAGGGGAAGAGGGAAAAAAAGAAAGAAGGAAAAAAAGATAACAAAAAAACCGAACGAAAAAAAAGGAAAAAAAAAAAGAAGAAAAATTACAAATTGGTGTATATTTTTAACGTAAACTCTATTGCTTCCGATCGATCGGCGAGCCAAGAAATACGACGATTTAACGTCTTATAGTGTTCGAGTTATTCGTCGTAAAGTTTTTCATCCGAGCTTTTATTGGCCATGTGAAACGGTACGTGAGCGAAGGATATATCGTTATAGATAGTAGGACACTCGACGAACGTGTATTGAAAAGAGATTGCTAATTGGATTATCGACTAAAAGAAAAGGATAGGTAAGAAAAGAGAGAGAGATAGAGAGAGAGAGAGAGAGAGAGAGAGAGAGAAAGGATTTCGAAAAAATAAAGTAACAATTGTATCTGATCTTGTAATTAATTGTAAGACGACGACGATTCTCGTTACGAAAGCTATTCCAATGATTTTTCCGATTCTCGATAGAGCATTATCGATGAACTACTCTGAGATTCAGGAAGGTCGATAATATTATCCACCATGCACCGTGTAAATATTTGTTCGTGGTATTTCCGGTTCGATGATACTGCACGCTTGACCATAACGTTGGATATCACGTCGAAGAAACGAATTTCGTTTTAAACATCAACTACAATGTGTCGGAGTAACATGTTTAATAAAAGTGAAAGCTTATAGTATCGACGAACTTTGGAAATACTGTGTATGTACTTTACTTTGTGTAAAGCATATCGTGTCGTGTATTTTGAATAAAAGATTAATGTAATATCAATATATTCACGTAAATAATGGGCTTGAGCGAATTCATTAAATTATCGGCTTTACTTACTGATCGAATCGTAATAAAAATTCGTTTTCTATTGTTAATTAAAAAAAAAAAAACAACGAAAAGAAAGAAAAAGAAAACGATTAAAAAAAAAAAAAGAAAGAAAGAATCAACGGAATAAATAATAAATTAGGTCAGAATAATAACGTGTCCGCTTTAATTCCGAACATAAAATCGTAGAATTTAGAATCTAAGAGATTTTTTTCTTCAGATACTAAAATATATATATATATATATATATATATATATATATATATATATATATACACACACATAAAGAAAAGAACGATCGGGAATCGAATGATGTTTTCAAGTTTCCTGTTGTCGGAGCAACCCCTTTCTTTATTCGAGAAACTCTAACGTGATGCCCTTGTTACGAAGGGATGTAACGTTTGTAACGCTTTCGTCTTTGTCCACGATATTGCAAATCGAGAAACGCACATGACGAATTCTCCAGGAACGTACGACGTTTTCCATCACTTTTAACTACTAGACGTTCAACTCGAATGTATGTTTCGTCGTATTGCTGACAATGAAAGAGAAAAGAAAACCTGAGAAGCCATAAAGGGATCCTCTTTTGGGACGCGACACAATAAGAGGTCTCCGAAGGTTTCTAGTATGTATGAAAGTGTTCGATCGTTGAGATAGAACGTTGCCTCGTTTAGGCACATACGTACATACATGAAAACGACTTTTCTTTCGAGTGAAAAACTAGAGAGAAAAATAGGAAAGAGAAAAGAGAAAGAAAAGGAAAAGAAAATGAGATCACGTTTTTTTTTTCTTTTTTTTTTTCGAAAGAAACCGTTTTAAAACTATTTCAAGATTGCGAACGAGGATTATAGAACGGGTTAATCATTCTTCAAGATGTACATATGTATTTCAGTATTTTTCATCGGTTGGTCGTGAGAACTACAGGACTATTGTTGTTTTTGGGTAAAAATGAAAATCAATTTCGTTGGAACGTGCTACGTATTTTTATGTTATTGACGGATAAACAAGTTGTTTTTTTATTCGCTGCAACGACGTTTTCTCCGACATTGCAAACGATAGGTTTTATTGTCTTTTATTTTTCCTCCTTTCTTACTGTTTTCTTTTTATTCATTTTCATTGACTTTTCTTTCGTCGCCATCCTTTTTTATCTTCGAATTTTTTAAATTACCTTTTTTTTATTAAGAAACAAAAAAAAAATAGAATTTATACTTTACAACATGCACTTTTCTTTGCACGACCTGCGCTCTCGATTCTTTTTCTCTCTTTCGATTCGATGTTTCTTCTTTACGAGATCGATCGATATCATCGAAGAATTTGATTCTTACGGCGATTTACCAAAAGCTAAGTACTTATATAAAGATTCGTAAAAAAGTCTTTCGAAGTACGTTATACAATTACCATAATTCTTTATGAATGATCAACTAAGCTTTGTCATTTGACTTTCTCGCGCAAGATGTATTAATGAACGATCACGTGAACGAGTGAATATTAAAAATCTATACTAATTGTAAGTTAATCTATTAAGATGCACGATCAAAGATGTGAAAACATCATGCAAGAGAAAGTAACACGGACGAAAGCTTCTTCTTTGTTATATATATATATATATATATTTTTTTTTTCTTTTATCTCCATTCGATGTAAACAGTGTAATGTATTTGTAAATTTATGTATCTATCGACAAGTTTTAGGTGTTACTCTTAAAAATACCCACGTATGAAAATCTAGTACTAGCAATTTCACGTTTCTAATCTAACGAGTTGGATTTCTGTTCTTTTATGTTTATTTTTCTTCTTTTGTGTGTTTTTTTTTTTTTTTTTTCTAAGAATGTACACATCTATCCAGGACGAAACGACTTTCGACGAAGAAACAGGAGCGAGTACGACGATTCGTTTCTGTGAATTTCTTTAATCTAACGAAAACGCGATTCTATATGTCGTTGTTCAATTTTATTACAGAAACGAAACATTCGTTTCTCCCTCTTTCATTCTATTTCTTTTTCGCTGTTTCTCCCGGAAGCTCTTCGTCCATTTATCACCACCTTATAATTCCATTACGTAAATCATTGTAAACCGAAGCGGTAATAATGCCATGACTTTGATTGGTACTATCGATAGTCCGCGAGCTAATTTCCACGGTGTTCTTATTTTTATCGAGAACACTAAATCCACCGAAACTGTGTCTCGTTTGAATCTTTGATATCTCTGGTCTCTTCGATGTTGAACTTTTAAGATAATAATTATCGATAGGATTAAACTTGTCCGTTTTCGATCTAATCTTCTCCAATCCTCGAATATCCTTTTGACGGTGATGACGTTGCTGTCCTTGTTGGTGATCCTGTTGTTGCTGAACCGACGATGTATGAACCGGCAACGTCTGATTTAAATAATTTCTAACGATTTGAAATTGCGAAGTCGACCGTCTAGGAGCATAAAGTTCAGAACTGCTGGCACTTCCCCCACTGTTACTGCTATTACTGATCCCATTCAAATTGTTACTATTGATCGGAGAAGTCGTTACAAAGTGTCTCATTACCTTGTTGTTATTTTCATTGTCGTTGTTCAACATCGTAGTTAAATACTTATTATACCTTAGTAAACCAAGCTTCGAATCGTTAGTCTCATTCAATGACTTCAACACCGTTGTTTTCGACCGATCGACGTTGTTTACTATCGGCGGACGTTGATGCTGAGTCGAACGCGTTTGCCTATCGCATCCTCTTCGTAATTTCATGCGTGACGTTCCTTCTAATTGATTGCATCTTACATTCGCGCCGTACTGAAATAACGATTTTTTTTTAAATCGGTCAACCAGATTTATCGTAATTTATAATGACCTTGCAAAGATAAAATTATGATAGAAAGAAGAAAAAGAAAAAGAAAAAGAAGAATGATACAAGGTTTAACTATATATACGAAATATTTAGATAAATTTTCGAAAAGAATCGAATCAAATATTATCAAGCGATGGTTCATTTAACAAGTCATGCGAAATTAAAAATGCGAATGTGAAAAGATGTGCGAGAGCATGCACGATACGTGTAAATAGTGTACGATACCTAAGCAAATCCCACGCGACAAGTAGCCTGTAACGATAGAATCGTCTCTTTACTATCGTGAGAACAATAATTACGAAGAGGTATGAGAATAAATAGAGATAAATAACTAGATAAACAGATGTGAAGATGAAAGGAGAGAGAGAGAGAGAAAGAGAGAAAAATCGATTCAAGATGAGAGGCTTCTTACCGCTGTCACTTGATCCGATTGTATGGATCTTTGAGATTTCGACAGATGTTGATTTTGTTGACTCAAACAAAGACAACTTTTTGTTGTTCCTGCTGGTAAATTTCCTAGATGACCGTTCGAAAGATTATAAGCGTATTGAGAGGTCGGATTTTTACCTGTAATCGAGCAGCGTGCAAAAAAATGTCAAATCCATTAGCTATCGAAAAATCTTTAACAGTACTTTAACATAAATTATTATTGAAATACGTCGAGTTATCCGGAATAGAGTTTCATTGTAATGGATAATGACAAAATTCTTGTGACCGTCGATTTTTTTTGAAAAATAACAAAAAATAATATTAATCTCTCACCATTGTGCCGATTATTTTTTGTATTATCTTGTAATGATATATTCCCTGACGTACTTATTGTCCTCGTTTTGCCAACTCGAGCACTTTCGTCACCCGAACGACCTTGCAACGTCGTTATTACTTTTCTGTTTGCCAAACTTGCTCGTGCTTTAAGAAACGGAAGTGTATAATTCATGAAGTTAATAACATCGACTGGAAATTTTGCTTTCGAGATAATAGAGAGTCGACGTTAATAAAATGAAAAACCGTCGTTTATCATTTCCATATTGTGTGATAATCGATTAAAAAATGAACGTTTCGAAATTCTTATTTTATCTTCGCCCGTGTTCGAATGAAATAGTTATGTATGAAACGAGAAGAAAACGTCGAAATGAAATATAAATCTAAAAGATATCAAATCAATGCACGATTATCGATAATTGAATTCGAATGAAGACGAATTTTATCTGAAATATATGAAATATGAGCGCGAGCAGTCATCGCATTGGAACGCGTAGATAATTTAATCTTAAATTTTTATTTTAAAACCGTGTTCAATTAAATAGCGAAAACGGGAAATATCGACGACAATGCTGTACGAATGCAACATTAGTTCCGTCTACTTTGAGCGAAATTAAAAATCGAACTTATCGATAGGTCGATATAACAAAAATCATTGTTTTCATTCTCCCTCTCGACTCGCTTGTTTTACGATAATTCGTTGAAATAATTTGGCTTATTTGTTTGTTATTACCGTTCGTTTGTTGAGATGACTGCAAATTGTTTTTGTTGTTACGCAGATCGCCGCACGAAGAGCGAAGATTTTTACCCGTTATTGCGTCACCTTGACCGACTACAAAGTTTCCATTATTTATAGAGTTGTACGTTTCCTTTCTGATATGTTCCGAGAGACGTCTAACTCTGGCTTTCGACCTACATATGTATGTATGTAAATATACGTTTAATATTGGTTCGAACGAAAAAGGAATTTTTTTTTTTTTTTTTAATTCGAAGATCTCAAATTTTCGATAGAGTACTTGTCGACAATTCAACATTTGAACAGGTTTTTTTTTTTTTTTTTTTTTTTTTTTGAAAAATTTCGATCGATAAAGAAGACAAAATTAAATAAATATAAAAAATGACAATAAGGTACTCGCATATTTTTATGCTTCCTATGTTTCTCATCCATCATCGCATAGAGCTTATTCCTGTATTCTTCGACTGAAAGTTGCACGTCGTCCCTAAGCAATGGTACTACGCTGGTACTTCTTGAAGGTTCGTTTCCTCTTCTGTGAAAACTGGAAAAGGACAAATATTTCATTACTATTATCGAAGTTACAATGGATTTTACGTGTACACATTAAAAAGAAATAATATTGTCGCGATTCGTTCTTATTACAATAAGTTCACTTGGAAAAGAATTATTTCGATTTATATTAAATTTAACGAAAAAGTTTCGTTGGTTTTATTGGAAACATATTGTTTCTTTTAAAAAATACTTTCCAACAAATACAAAATTTGTATTCGAAAAGGAAGAATAATCATTGTAAAAAAAAAAAAAACAAAAAAAAAAAAGAAAAAAGAGAAATTTTATTTTGAAAACAAAATAATTACTCGCAAATAAAGTTATAATCGAAAATAATCTTTAACGAATAATATTTTATTTAATAATACAATTTTTATAACAAATAATGTTCAATTTAAATATGATCGCGCATTAAACAGACCTAATATTGTACATTTCTTTTTAAATACGATATTATTTTCATAATTATTACGCCCGAACATTATTGATATTAATTTTAACGTGCTGTTTATAATATGTCACGGACAAGAGAGTGAAAGAGAGAAAGAGGGAGAGAGAGAGAGAGAGAGAGAGAGAGAGAGAGAGAGAGAGAGAGAGAGAGAGAGAGAGAGAGAGAGAGAGAATATTAAAGGAAAACATATTTTACATTGTGTAATATTTACCTAGCTACATAGGTATGCTCCAGAGCTTCGACTGCTGTCAATCGATGAGTCGGATTGAACACTATCAGATGACAAATGAGATCTAACGCTTCTTTCGATGCATCGGGTAAAAAATCCTTCAAGGAACGTTTCGGGCCAGCAGGACTTTTTTCCAACAAATTAGTACCATAACCAGCGCTAACCGAAATCAAATCTGAAATGATGGAAAGCAAAAGGAAAGTTTCGTTGGGACTAAGTGAAAATCATCTAACAGATTTCATTATGCTTTATTTTCTTTTTTTTATTTTTTTTTTATTTTTGAAAACCTCTTTGATATAAAGGATTACCTTCTTCCGTCGGTGCTGGAAGTGTAGCCATTATTCTTTCGACTTGATTTATCGTCGATGAACCAGGAAATAGCGGTTTGCCCAGCAACATTTCACCGAGAATACAACCTAGGGACCACATGTCGATGCCTTTCGTGTACCTTAAAGGGGAACGTTTTGATAAATTTAGAAGGTACGTGCGTGTGTATCGGTTAAAACGTTCTCATGAATAAATTAACAAATTTCTATTATCTTCAGATATTACATATTTTTTGTTCTCCTCCTCTGTCGCTGTATTTGTTCTATCAATCATTCTAATTTTTCTTTATTCAATTTCTTTTCTATATCCTTGTAAATAACGATCATGCATTTAAATGTCTTATCATAAGAGTAATAAATCAATCGATAACTATTATCTAAGGGATGATACGTTAAATCGATTCGTAGCGCGTCGTAGAATAGTTCCGACCGAGATATGGACGGTGAGTACCTTTTCGAGGCGATCAGTATTTCCGGTGCACGGTACCATCTCGTAGCGACGTAATCGGTCAGTGTTGGGTCGCTTCCTGTTTCGCCATCACCTTCACCGATATGTGTGACGGATCGCGCTAGGCCGAAGTCAGCTATCTTGCAATGGCATTGAGCGTTCAACAGGACGTTCGATGGCTGTTAGATATCATTTCAGGATGATTTATTTGATATCGGTTCGTTGTTAACGGTTCGATATTATTTATCACAATGTATTAGAACACGTCTTTGTACTGACCTTCAAGTCTCTGTGAATGACGTTACCGGAGTGTATATACTTGATAGCCTTGAACAATTGATACATGATGAAGACCTTATGGATGTCCTTGAGGATGTTGCCCTTCTTAATGACGTTGTGGAGATCGGTTTCTGAGGAAACGGGCCGAAACGTGTTTCAGGCCAAAAGTCTGAGAAACGACGCATGTGACCTTTTTGAATTCTTCTTCGGATCGGGAAAAACTCACCCATGTACTCGAATACGAGATAAATGTCCCGATCGTTGTCCGCCTTGTGTAGGCCGATCAGCCGTACGATGTTCTCGTGATTCGAAAACGATAGCAGAAACATTATTTCACGGAAGGTACGCTGTGCGTCTGTTTGATTTCTAAATGCATCGAAGATCTTCTTCACTGCCACCGTTTCCTTAGTTTTCTTTTCTATCGCCTTCCATACTATGCCGTATGCCTGTTAAAATATTTTTTTATATATGTTTCATGTTTCTATTTTTCTCTCTCTCTACTTCGTTAACTATATTTCCTTACGTAAAATTAAATTACATATTTTACAAGATTTCTTCTTCTTTTTTTTTTTTTTTTCAATAATCTTTCATTAGTCAGACAAAGGGTAAATGAATTTTAATATTATATTCTTGGTAGAATTTGGAAATGATGTCTTTTGTTCTTTCTCTTTTTCAAAGTTCCAAAATTAAAGGTTATTTTAATCATTTCTGATAATAATTAACACTTTGTAGAAATAGAGATAATTTTTCTAATTTGTCAATCGGTCTATGTGCAAAAGCGATATTACAAATTATTTTAATTCGTTCTAATCGTAATATGATTTATTAATAAAAAAGATGATAAATATGGTCTCGTTTTCTTTGTAGATGTATAATTACGAGAAAAGAGTATACGAGAAATCGTAAAATACGTGTACCGAATGGTAAACAAGGTCAAAGAATAATGTCGGAAGTCGGACGACAAATGACATTTCTTTAAAACGACGTGTTCGCCTCAACGGCAAATCCTATTTGACGAAGGACGTAAACTTCCCTTGACCCCAATTTATCTTCCTCCCCCCTCCCCACTCTCCACTGATCTACATTCGTGTAATAGTAAGAATTGTTTAGATTTTTTCTAACTTTCGAAGTATTGAAATATCACAAAGTGATATTAATTATCTGATCCAATTAATAATATCTATTGTAATTACGTATTTTATTCATTCGCTCTATTCGATTTGAAAGTTTTAAAATGAATGAATTAATTAATCAATTAATTAATTTATTTATTTATTTATTTAATTATTTTTTCTTTTTACCATCGATATAAAACTTCCAAGACAAATAAAGATTGTTTTACCAGAAAAAATTAAGTATGATAAATTAGATGAAAGTCTGACAAAGATAGGATGTCGCGAATTTCTTGTTTTTATTTTTCTTTTTTTTTTAGTTCTACCCTTTTTAAAATCAACATAATTATTTTCAACGTCGTGCCAGGAATGTCTTTGCTTGTAGTACTTCACTGATCGATGAAGAACGTTCGCGGGACGTTCTTTCTCGCGATGACACGAATTGATTTTTTATATATCAAGTTAGGCCATACGTTCTCATTATATATGTATGCATAGTTGAGCGAATGACGGATAATAGTTTTATTTTCGTTGCGACAGTGACGGCGATGGCTCCAAACCGTTTTCATATCGATTGTCTCCAAACTCGTATTTTCTACACAATTATCGATCGTACTATATCGCCTTTAATTTACATTTCATTTTTTTTTCCCCAGGAAAAAAGATAATAATTAATGTTATTACCACGAATTAAATTCTTTTTCTGTAATATCCTTTGTCTAGAAAAACGTTTTCAAACTTACAACTATTATAATTACTCGAGCTGAGAAGTAATGAGAGAGAGAGAGAGAACAAAAAAGACAGATACAAGAGAAAAAGAATTCGCATAATATACTCAAAGAATATTCTTTGATACGAAAGAGGTATACGTTCACCGTGGTTTATTTCATTTAATTAATAGTTAAAAACGTAATGTACTAATGGGCTTTCAGATAAAACGAAATAAAAAGAAACGAAAACAAAATAATTCGTACGCGCTTATCGCATAGAAGGAATACAAACGAACACATAAGAAGTAATGCCAGTGACCTCTACTTCTCATCGTCCGTACACGTGTTGTGCTTTCATTGTCACAAACAGTTCCGAGTAAAATCTTTGATACACTGAGTACAAGTTGTGAAAAAGTTTTGAAAAAGAAAAGAAAAAGAAAAAGAAACCTTGACGAAAAAAAAAAAAACACGATGATACGAAAATACGGGGAATAACATTTATGCATATCATATTCGTGATAAATCAAGGAAAATAAAATAAAATGTTATAGAGGACAGAATAAGAATTGTATGAAAACACCCAAAAAAAAAAAAACAATTATTTACGAATATGATATTGCGTATTAAAATGAACGTTACAGGTATAATGTTTAAATTTGGAAGAGAGAGAGAGAGAGAGAGAGAGAGAGAGAGAGAGAGAGAGAGAGAGAGAGAGAGAGAGAAGGTAGAGTTCGTTGAATTTTAAAGAGATAATCGCGCGAAGAATTAAGAAAAAGAAATAATAAAAATAACACTAAAAAGCAGGTTGAGTCACCCCTTTGCCGAGACGTCGAATGATGTCGTACTGATTGCTGACGTGAGCGTCAATCTCGGAAACCTTCGTGGTGTTTTTCTTGGCGGACATCGTACTTCTGATGTTGGACGTTGTTATCGTCGTTTTCGTCCTTTTGGTCGTCGTGGTTGGTATTTTCTCGTCGATGAGACTTTTCGAGTATAGCTCACGAGGGATTTCAGGCGGAAACGGCGCTCGCGGGACGCGCCGCATTCATGTCTTCTTATACATCGGGAAAGGAAGATCCAGTATGATCTAGTCCGACAGTTTTTTCATTCAACCTCTTACACGTCAATGTGCTTGTGTTTATAGAATTCATGACGGTTACCACGACGACATGTTCGGTACCACCCACGCCTATCAACGATATCGCTTGACCAAGCTCGTACGATATAAAGGGTAGGGATTACTCGTGTATGTAGGGGTTAGTTAACATGTGGAAGGGGAACGAGGAAATAAATGTTACTTTCACATTTTACGTTTTATCAAAATGATAATAATTCAAAATGATTCATAATTGATCGTGTGAGACGAGAGTTGACGGAACAATTCGTTCGATTAAATTTTTACTTTAATGTGAAATAAAATTGTACCGTGAAATTTATTACAATTTCTCGTTATAAGTATTATTATGAAATTATTATTATTATTAATACTTATTACGAATAATTGTTATATAAATAATACAACAATCTCGCACATCTGTGGTGTAGTGGTTGACATCGCTATCTCTCTCTTTCTCTCTCTCTCTCTCTCCTCTCTTTTTCTCTCTCACCTGAAAGATCCGGGTTCGTTTCCCGGCACTGCCTTGGGATTTTTTTTCAGCAGGTGATGGGTCTGTAACTGGGTTGACTCAAGTTACTATACAATCCGGGTGTCGCTCACGTTGGCAGCAGAACGGTAAGTAGCGACGATCAGCTAACATGATCCATCCATCATTGCGGCGCAGAATGTAATAAGGTAAACTTAATGCACTATTTTCCAAAGAACAAGGTTGATTTTCCGTTAACGAACACGACCTTCAGAAAAGTAGATGCATACGACGAAGGAATTGCAAAAATTCCTTTGTCATACTTATAACATTACCTGACTCATTGTAATAATATGGTATAATATGTTTCAGTAAAATAATATTTGTTTAAAAGAACTTATAAGATTAGTTTTATAATAAAACAGAACTGAGTTTAGTTATAAGAATAATTAAAGATTGAACGGTATAACGTTCACATTTTTTGAATAATTTGATTTATGCATTTGAATTGAAAGAACGATGACATCGAATATTTTTCATTGAGAAACGCTGCCAAATACATACATGTGTTTGCCAGCTGCGATTACAATGTAGACCTACGGAGTTTAAGGGGAAAACGATATTGTAATGTTTACTTTTCTGAGGAAGAGCAACGAGCACAATCTGTTGAAGCTCAAAGATATACGTATAATATCTCTTTAAACGAGACATTTATATTTTTATAAAAGTAATTCTGAAATAACGATAAATATATCAGCTCGCACGAGTTGCGTATTTTCTCTTGTTTTATATTCATTTTCTTTGTCATTTATTATCAAGGCAAAATATATGAAAAATATAATACTGCTACGCGTTAGCAGAGAAATCTTATGATTCATCATTATGTTACATATGCTTACAGAATATCCCAATTCGTTACGCGTCAAGTGAACGATATAGTCAACGATTTGATAGAATCGTAGAGAGTACGTTATTAACACACTTTGATAAAAACGAGATATAAAAGTAAGATAATCGATCTTTCCGAAGCACGGTTTACACGATATAAATTCAAAGAGTGATGAAAGGTAAAGTATTAACTTAATTCATAAGCTTATCGATCACGCGTATTGTACATAAATATATACATGCGCGATAAAAAATTTATACGGTGAAACGAAAAATCCCTGCGCATACGTACACTTTATTTCCTTTTCAAGTTATACAAACTTTCCCCCAAATATCACTCCAATTTGCCCTCGGCATATACGCTATTATATTTAATAATAATGTGACGATATCTTAATTATAATTATTATTATATCTTTTGTTTTTTATTACTTTTCTTTTTAAGATTTAAAGGATATTAAAGCGAAACAACTAGTAGTAATATTTGCTTATAACGAGTAGAATATTTTTTTTTTTTGTCTTTTTCTTTCTTTTCTTTTTCTTTGTCTTCTTAAAGATCTTTAACGAATGTGTATCGAAGAAAACAAACGAATTAATTCGTCCGATATCCTCAAGACACCGTCGTTTATTTAAAATATTCGGACCGTAGAAATGCGCTCTGTGATCCCAAAAACAATAGCGCGAAACGCGCTAGAATTTCACTTCCTGGGCTGTTGAATAATAATTGGACGCGAACAGTGAGCTGGTCGAGCATCGTGTGTCGGCGTTGGTTTTTCGTGAAAATGTTGTACAGCTTCCGGCGGAAAATCGGCATTTCCCTTCGCGGGAACACCACTGATCATCATAGTCTTTGGCGGGCTATAAAGTATCCAGAACAAAATAAAAACGCATAAAAAAAGATTAATTTGTTATTGCATTTTAAACCATTAAGGTGTTATTCCTGATAACGTATAATCATTTCGAACGTCTTGAGACAACAACGTCATGACTTTAAATATAGCGATATCAGATAACAATAATAATAATGATGATAATAATAATAATAATAATAAAGATAATAATAGTAATAATAGCACACTGAGCGTTAAATCATAATAACAGTGTGCAAGTGCGAGGCCATTTACGTTGCATTTACATTGGCTTGCGCAATCTTTTTGTTGAGAACAAATACGCGGAAAATTTTGTTGGAACCATTTATCACGCATCTCTTGAAAGACATCGTGACTCGTACGTACACATTTGTGTACGTAAAAGTATTACCACCTACTGCTAACGACCATCCTGGGGATCCTCTCTCTCTCTCTCTCTCTCTCTCTCTCTCTCTCTCTCTCTTACTCTCCCCTCTACCTTTCTCTTTAACCGGTAACAGCACGTTACCTCACTACTTTCCGAATTCTTTTGAAAAACGTGCTTATTTAGACTCGATTTCGTCCGAGAATTAATATATAACGAATAACCGTTCTCAATTTACATCATTATTACGATTTATAACTCGATATATATATATATATATATATAAAGAGCGAGAAAAAAAAAGAATAAAATAATAAAATAATTATCTAACAATGTAAATTCTAATACGACGTATATTCGTTACCTGCTAGAAGGCCTGCTTTCTTCGACGTCCTTGCTTGGCTTTACATCTCGATCCTCCTTTGGTGTTTTGTGCTGAGTAATCCTCATTCCTCCTGCTTTCACTGAAACGAAGAATTAGATTTAGGGATGATGATAATTATTAATTATTTCTTTCAAATTGTATAGCCTTGATAAATGCTGACAAGTGCATTACGACGTCATCGACATTGAACGGTGCTTGTAAACATC
Source organism: Dolichovespula sylvestris (assembly GCA_918808275.2). NCBI lineage: Eukaryota > Metazoa > Arthropoda > Insecta > Hymenoptera > Vespidae > Dolichovespula > Dolichovespula sylvestris. The sequence continues at coordinate 7,329,154 of OU964963.1, read as the reverse complement.
GTTTAACCTTTCTTAATGGGATCGATAATTAAAGAATTCAATTAAACTAACCTGCCGGAGGATGACCGCCTTTCAGTTTACATTCCTCTGTACTCGACATGATTCGTGTCGGTATGTTGACTCAAATACACTGGAAATTCTTCGCGTACGAAAGTACAATATGTTTCTCGTTCGTTATAATGATACCGCTCACGCCGCACTACGCATTGCGGTGGCCGACGTCAACACATACGAACATTGCTAGTATCGATAGTGGGGAGTATACAAAGATCGCGCCATTTTTGAATCGTATATTAGTTATACGTCGTTAATGTCAAAATTTTTCATCACTCAAGTTAAATATTATTACGATAAAATTAGTATTATGTTAAACAATATAAATATAAGAATACAAAACGTGTTTGCCGATAAAATTGATATATAATTTGCATCTTTTGTAAAATTGAAAACTATTTTATTCAAATTTTGATAATGATGCATAGGATTAATATAACTATTTCATGTGTATGCGTAAGGTTAGAAATTTCATATGTAACCTGTAATGTTAATGTTAATGGTTAAGCATTCATTCGTTTTATAATACATGAGGAACACAAATTGTGATCAACTTCAATTTGAAAGCTTTCGATGAAAATATTCCTAAGAATAGTATTTTATTAAGTGAAAAGAGGGGGAAAAAATACAGTACGTTTAAATCGATTACTTGCTGCTTCCTGCTAATTTTTGGTCTTGATACATATAATGCAAATCTTTGCAATCTTCATCAGAAATATGTACCCAACCAGTTGATTTCATATGATATACTGTAAAGGGAGAATTTAATTAATATATTAATTGTTTAATTACAAAAATGTTCGTACTTACCTCTTACTATACCACCAGAATATGCGTCTCTATGAGTAGCATGATAAATCGCTCTTCTTCCTAGCTCGTATGCTTCTTTATCTGTTAGATCCCAACGATAACCAGAATCTAATACGCCGAAGGCATAGATAGAGCCAGAGCCTACGCTAAATACTTTTCCTGGTGTTCTAGTACCTTCTGAATCAATGTAATACATTCCAGGACCACGTTTATCCCAACCCGCAAGCATCATACCTGGAGAAATATTATATATCCAATAATTTTTATATTATCTTTTTGAGTAGAATTTGAATGTATATATATAAAAACCAAAAATTATTTTTTTGATATCTTACCCATGCTCAAACCCATCCCTTTGTAATTATATACCATGTTTGACAATAGTTTACTAGCAGCTGCAATTGAAATACGTTCTCTATTTCTTAATTCATACATGCGACATTGTTTAGCTAAAACACGATCCCAATAAACACAATCTGCAGCACCGCCAGCCAAAGTACCGAGAAGATAATCGTTGATCTCCACTATCTTTTTCATTGTTTGTGAACCTATGAAGACATGGAGTTGTAGTAAATGTACAAGATTCTTGGATCGATACTTTTGACAAGGAAATAGATTATTACCAATAAATTGCCCTCCAGTAGCACGAGAATCAACTGCCAATATAATACCGCCTTGGTATTGAAATCCCAACGTAGTTGTTCCATGATCAAATTGGATTTTTAAATGTTTCCCAGTTTCATCAGTACTTGCAGAAAGTTGTGCAAGATTTTCAGCAGGCTGATAATTGTATATACAAAACAATTAATATAAAAATTGTATAAAATTCTTTTACATGATGTAGCAAATTTCAGATACTAGTTCATTAGTATGATAACTCATAAGTCAATACTTACATTTATATATGGTGGTACAGCTAATTGAACATTATTTGTAAAGTTTCTTGTGTATCTCTCGATTTCACCCGGTAATTTATCTGTTTCTTGCAAAGAATTAAAATCTACATAAGAATTGAGACCACAAACTTCAGCAAGCGCCATGTTTACGTGAATACTGAACGCATATAGCATGTCATCTTGCTGTTTCTTTTTTAGCTCTGTAGGTGGCATTGGTGACTAATGAAATGAAGTTGGACTTAACAAATTTATATAATTTAGTTAATATTATATCATTTTGTTATCACTAATCATTCTTGTTAAAGAATTTCAACGATTAAACAATTTTCAGTATATTTTATAATCGATGATAATAAGTCCATTTATAAAGCGAACGTATAGAATGAATGGACCAATCACAGTTAAAAAAGGAAATAGCCGTTGTAGATGAGCCAATTAAATTCTTCGATATTCTTTCTACTCTAATTGGATTTTTTAAATATATACTCATAAAAGAAATAGTTCTTTTTTTCTTGTTATATTAAATTATTTTGTCATAATGATCAAAAGAATTTTGATAGACTTTATTTGCTTTATAGGATATTATCAAAAAAATAAAAATAATATATGTTATTTCACAAATTTTATTATATATCTTATCTTGTCGTGTAAACTGGTGACCCCTAACAATATACAGTTTAAGCTTTTAGTACAGCAACCGAGCGAGTATTTTTGAATAGTGGGAACAGACAGCACGTAAACATGTAAAAAGAGAACGAATGTTGGCAAACTGCCAAGAAATCAAAGATAAATACACAAACAGGTAAATGAATTTCTTTTATACGATAAAATAGCTCTTGATTTTTGTTTCATCTAACAAATTTAGGAAGAGATTAAATTTATTTTTACTGTTTACTTTTTAAATTTTTCAGTTACAATAATTAATGATTAAGTAACATTCTTTTTAGATCTATATTTGTTTATTATTTTATTCCGAATAGATGGATTTTTAATTTTCAATTAAAATAACACGGTACTGAGCTATCTTATTTCATGATTTTAATAAAATTTAATTATTTTTTTTTTTACAATGCTAAGAGTAACATTTAAAATAGACCTTGAAAAAATCACATTTTCGATTGGACATTTTGATTTGAATTCTGATTGGTCTATCTCATGTTCTCCAATACATTCAATTACCTTGAAAGAAGGAAACAAACGGAAAAAAATGTTTATTGGTTAATTTTTTAGCAAATCATTGAACAACCAATCAGATATCGATCGCCATTTTTTTATGCGATCAACTCTTACAGTTACTTTCAGTTAACGAAATCGTGAGAATGACATTTGCTCGTTCTAAAAAAAAGTAAAATTTTTCGTAATATTTAAGTTATATCTATTTTCAATCTATCAAATCTTGCTAATTACGTATCTTACTTTGAAAATATATGAAATGTGAAAAAATCTTGCGTAAAAAAATGTAATTTTCCTTTTTTACGATACAGCGTGCAGTGATCCGAATAATTGATTTGTGAATATTTGGCCTTAATGAGACAAGAAGGAGTACGATTAACGATTTTACGTAAATGATTGATCTACGATGACGATAATCAGGTAAGCTTAATAAATATATTAATTATTATATATCATTATTAGAATACGTACATATATAAAGGGGATATTATACGTACAATGTGATGCGTATATATGCATATGCATATACACATACATATACCATTATATATACATATACATATACATATATACATATATATACATAATCCATACATTATTTGTTTGTACGCATCAGTAAAGCACGTCTATCATCAGATAAATAACTTTTCTTTTTGTTATTTTAATGAAAAAACCAAATCATTGGAACACTTTCTCCGTCGAAATAATATCGAACGTCCATTAATCGAATTACGTAAAAGAACAAAATGGAGAAGTTATATTCGGTAAAGTCTACACTAGTAACGCGACAATGAAGATTTTTCTCTAGTTCCTGTAGCTTCTAATAAAGGCGTCCTTCGTAGCGCATTAGTACATCTAACATCCAAGAGGTCTATCGGCGCACGCGTTAACATTCCATCGTGCATCGTTCTATGAATGTATGGTGTGTTGTCTCATAATAATCTTCCTTTCACTCTTTTAACGACGTCATATACATATATATATATATATATATATATATATATATATATAACATATTATATATATTTATATATATATATATATATATATATATATATATATAAATATACACGCATATATATATGTAGATACATAGTTCTTATACATATTATCTATATAAATATCTATCATAGTATCATACTATATATAGGTACGTATATAACTAGCAACGGAAAATGCAGTTATTGACGTTATATAGTTGGTACGGTGCAAACTTGGAAAGATACGTTTCAAATAGTATTTTCATGAGTCACGGTAACACCTGCAACGGTTCAACGAGATTTCTAATACTTTTACTTATCTATTCGACTTATGCCCGTAAGGTACTCGAGAACATCTTAAGTATCTATTTTATCGTTCGACTGATGGATCGACGTAATATGAACTAACTTAAGTGCTCTCGACGTTTTGATCCGGTCAGAGGACTGCGTCTTTTGGATCTTAGAAAAAAAAAAAAAAAAGAAAAAATAAATCTTTTCCTTTTTGTTTGACAACTTCGTATCTGTTGGAAAACTTTGACCCTATAAAGGGTCTCTCTCTCTCTCTCTCTCTCTCTCTCTCTCTCTTTCTCTCTCTTTTTCTATCGTCACGATGATTACAAACGCATTATTTTTATATTATCGAATGTTACATAACTAGTTCGACTTACTCCTTGCGTATATCATATTTAATCGTTTGTAATAAAATGGATGAATGTGATTTTAAAAGTAATTGTATAAATTGTATGAAGTTACAAACAAGATCTAATGTCTTCTTCATGCATTATATGAAAGTTATTCGAATGACAAAAATTTCTTTAGCATCTCTCGTATTATATTTTTGCTTTATATAATTAATAGACGGGTAAATTCTTCTCCGTCGCAGGCCTTACGGTCTCCATCATCGAGCAATTAGTTCCTTCGATATTTGAGACTTTTACTTACACTCATCGATGTAAAATTTAATACGTAAGTCGTAAGGTAGAATTCACTAATCAGAATATGTTATGCATTTGTCGATTGCCAAGACGTAAGCCGTTGGCTGTGAAAAATTTCGTAAGGATAAAATCCTTATGGTTTACGTTTTACCTATTACGTAGATATGCGTGCGTGTGTGAAGGTTATTAAATTCATCGGCCATTACACCATACTTGAAAATAAAAGTAGTGCATAGTTCACGCGTAGGTTTTCTCCTCGCACCTTACTCGGTATATAGGATAGTCGATAGGTAGAATATCGGTATTATAATCCTATATTTGTATAGTAAAATGGCGTATGTCACTTTTGAGACATTTTTTAAACATTATTTTAAAGATATAACTGTTACTTGGATATTCTCGCGAACTCGTAAGAACATATAACGAATATTCTTTTAAAATCTCTTAGAAATCAATCACTTTTCTCGTTTTGGCAGGTAAGATTGGAGATATCATTTCGCGTGTCATTAAAAATTTAACACGATACGTGAATCGACGAATTATTGATTTATATCATTAAAATATTTATAACAAAATGGACTCTATTCTGGAAATAATCGAACAATTTTGTTGAAATATTAGATAGTATTTAACATAGCGATAGACGAAATGTGTGTGTTTAAAATCTCATTAGATTTAGCCGTGCCAATCTTTGTGATAATAATTAAGGTAAAGTGTACTTGAGAATCCAAACATTTAGAAAACTATAATGATTCGTTCAAAACTTTCATCAAAATTGAAATATTCTATTTCTATCGAACGTTACAACGAACTAACTCTTTATACGATGACGATTGGTAAAAGAGATTTTCAGCGGTTACGCTTTAAAAAAAAAAAAAAAAAAAATGGATATTTACGGAGAATTTAATCGCAAATATTATTGTATCGGGATCGTGGTACTGACCGAAGCTGAAAAGAAATCGTTGAAACTAATGTCTTCGACACGCGCCATATATTTTATCTCTTTTTCTCTCTTACAGTTTGTATAAATAAAAAGAGAGAAAGAGAAAAGGAGAGATGGAGAGAGGGAAAGGAAGAGAGGGAAAGGAAGAGAGAGAGAGAGAGAGAGAGAGAGAGAGAGAGAGAGAGAGAGTGAGTGAGTATGATAGTGGGAGAAAGAGAAAGAATGAGAAAGATTTGTAATAGGTATCTCGTAATTTATAGTAGGCTAAGATAATCGATTATCCAAGTACGTCACTAAAAGATACAACAGACAAATATGTTGGTATGTTTCGAATAGGAAACTGTTATTAAGTATCACGTATTATTCTCTTCTTTTGTGGGGTCAGCGATATGACGTATTTCTTATTGGTGGGGTCACGTGTACGGGGGTAAGGCATCGAAAAATGCCACGCTATTGGTCAATTCCCACGTCGAACCACCCATAAACGCGAAAGACGTTATCCGCGTCTTTGATAACGATGTTATATTTTCTTTTTGATTCCGTCCTCTCGAAAGATCGCGATGTTTGCCGAACGTTTTCAAACGTTGATAACGATAACGAGCCAATCGACTCCTTCACCCCCCCCCTCCTCTTTCTCTCACTCTCACTCTCTTTCATTGTTTCCTTCTCTTTTTATCTCTCATCTAAATTTTTATCTTTCATATATTCATAGGTTTTTTCCTTCTTTCTTTTTTTCTCTTTTTTTTTTTTTTATCTTTTTCCTTCAGTCAGATAGGTGCACAAAATTAATTGCTCAGCTTTGAATTTAAAAGATTAGATTGGATTCTGATCTTGATCAGTTTTTCATTATACAACCGGTGGGAGATTTAATAATGTATGATAGAAGGGATTGAAATTTGATTTAGCATGTATAATAAAGCGGATGGAAATAATGTGTTTTATTATGATTCTGTATGTATTGTATTAACATTGAGCTACGTGTGGTTTATAGTGTGGCTTATAGCTCCTACTAATCAATGTGGCACCAGAAAGCAAACAACGTAGCGTTGTTTTCATCGTGATTTCACGTTGTTTTCTATTTGTCTATTGTATATTGCGTACTGTGTACTATGTATACGTGTTGTACGCTATAAAAAATTGTCGATTGATACGGAAATAGTTGTTTCATTGATTTCATGCTTTTCGTTCCAATTCGTGAACTCGTTAAAAAAGAAAAATTACGAATACCCAAAGCGTTGACCTGAATGACATTGCGAGTTTTCCCCTTTTGTAAAATCTCAACGCGTAATCGATAAACAATTGCGTTGTTTGTATAGGATGGTTGGGAGATCAATTTCCATGGATAGAAATACTTTAGATAGCCTCGGTTATCCTAATTGACACGGTTATCTTTCGAAAATTTTCCGATAATTATTTTTAGAATCTCTTTTTAATGACCAGCGCGAGTCGTACTTTTTATTTTTTCCTCGATGAGCTCGAATTAAGTGACTCTGATTTTTCTACAGCGACTTATTAACCCTTAACTCGAGAATTAAAACATATTGAATGTTAATCCTTTGCGATATAATTATTTTTCTAATTTGTTCACGTCAAATTTTGATTTGATTTGTTTTTTTTTATCTTACGCATAAATACATACACATATACTTTGAAAAGAATTTTTAAATAAAATCGTTTTTTATTAATTTGTCTCATTGAATAAATTTAAACGTTACGTGTCTCAGAGATGACTTTAAAGTTTTATAAGAAAAAAATATATAGTGTTATCACGTCAGCAATGACCTTGTATTGCAAAGAGTTAATAATATAAAAAAAAAAGTACTTAATTCTTGAAATAAATTTATCACAATGTCTTGTAAGTATATTTTACGATATTGTTAAGTCAATTTTCGGTCTGTCTAATATCCATGTATAATATTATTTTCTTATAAATTTCTAAAAATATTTATAAAAATATATTATACGTTAAAAAAATTAATTTATTTTCTGTTTGAAATCATATTTCGTAGATAGGAAAGTCATAATAATAAATAGAAAATAAGAGAATCTTTGGGATAGATATCTGAGAGCACATGCATGCGTATGTATATATGATAATGCGTAAGAAAACGTAATTAAAAAAAAAAAAAAGGAATGCGAACATATTCGAACTTCTTTGTTTAGATTCCGCTAGCTTTATCGGGTTTGGAGGGTCGTCGAGGTCAATGGTACCACGCAAGATTCAATAAGATATTGAAATCGTCATTCTCAGCTTTATTTACGGGGTAGCAATGTTAATTTAAAGACCAAAGTGAAAATTAGTGGAGACTTTTAATTCACGTATCTAACGAATTAATTATAATAAAAGAAAAAAAAATTATAGAAAGTAACGTTACGAGAGAAATTCGAGATTTTAACGAGTCGACGTGCGATTGAAAAAAAAAAAAATGACAAGGCCAAGTTCTTGGCAGTTGGTATCTATCCACGTGTTCCTTCATAGATTTTGTTTTGGTTATCCATTGGTTATTTAAGAACACGTTTGTGAACATACAGGAAAGAGAAAATTAAATTTGACGTAATATTATTTTTTATTTAGTTTCTTTTTTTTCTTTTCCCCCCCTTTTTTTTTTTTAAATTTTATAACACGTTATAGTAATCATACTCATGGCTTTGGAGAAAATACTCGTTGTGTCTTTGTTTCAAGGGAAACGGAAGTTCCTCTTTCGCTGACTCGCTTCTAGTTATTATGTAATAAGTATATACAGTGAGAAGCAGTAACAACGTATGTGAGGTTATCCCTTTCATTTTTTCGAATTTCTCTTTTTGCGTGTATTTTCTTATGCGTTTAATCATATTCTATAACTTAATTAATGTATTTATGAAAGATATCATTTGAAAATATAATAACATCTATGGGAACGCACACAAACGTTCACTAGAAGAATGTGATACTAGATATTAGGAATTTAAGTGGTCGATAAATCGTGCTATTAAAAATGCCATTTGTACGTAAATTTAGAACAATCCACGATTAGAATAGCTTGCCTCTCAAATAAATGCGTTTGCAGAATTACAACACATTAACGTAATCCAATGATCGAACATATCCGACAGTTTAATTGTCCGTTAAATTCTTCGTAAAAACAATTGTTTCCATTATATTCAATTTAACATTTATTAAATAGTTATTATGTAATAATATTAACAAGGACCAGTTAAAAAGTTCGTAACTTTCTTTTTTCCTTTTTTAAATACGGCTATACGTTTCATTCTTAGAGTGAATTAAATCTTAAAATTAATTTTAACGAAAAATAAAGAGAAAGAAAGAAAAGTAAAAATGAATGAATGAATGAATAAATAAATAAATAAATAAATAAATAAATAAATATAAAGTGACGAACATTCTCAAATGTTTCTAGTACTTTTCTCAAAATTTCTAAAAATATAAAATCGTGAATGTATCAATGAATCAACATAATTATACAAACATGGAAAAACATATTAGCCTCGTGCAGAAAAGAAATCACAAAAATGATGATTTCTCTTTCTCTTTCTCTCTCTTTCTTTTCTCTCTCTCTCTCTCTCTCACTCTCACTCTCAATGTGTACAAGTGTAAATATAGACACATGTATATATACGCATAGATAAATATATATGTATATATGTATGTATTATATGTATGTGTATACTCTGTGGAATCAAACAAAGAAGCGTGGCACCAGTTTCGATTACCTTTCGGAAACTTGGCACTTTACGTGGCGGCCCAGCCACGAACGTTAATGCTTCGATAATGTCTTTTACTCGTACGCACACGCACTTATTCCACTCGAGTGACGATTCGACTCGATAATGATCGTATGCCGCACTGTGATTACGCAACGGGAGTAAAAGAGAGAAAGAGAAAGACAGAGAGAGAGATAGAGAGAAAGAGAGAGAGAGAGAGAGAGAGAGAGAGAGAGAGAGAGAGAGAGAGAGAGAGAGAGAGAGAGAGGAGACCCGATTCTCTTCGTCGGTGATCGTTGAGTAAGAGACGAGGTGAAGGTGAGCGGTTAAAGTCGAGAGTAGTGGTGCACAGAGAGTGTAAACTGCAACCACACTCTCTAACTCTCTAGCTACTGAACTAAACATCATAGCAAACTTTGTATCAAACGTCCCATCGAACATTAAAGTTAAAGATGATAGACGAAGTACGTGGTCTCGTGAAACACTGAAAATTTCCTCAGATAAAAAGAATGAAACTTAAATGATCAGAAAATAACTCCTCCCTTTTTTCTTTCCTTTCTTTAACACACACACATATATATATATATATGTATGTATGTATGTATGTATGTATATATGTATGTATGTATGTATGTATGTATGTATGTATGTATGTATGTATTTTATGTATGTATGTATATGTATGTGTATGAATCTGAACAAGTTCAAAGATATAAGGATGAGTGTAGATAAGCTTTTTAATATTGTCAATATTTTCTTCTCAATTAGCAGACGTGATTAAAATATGGAATAATAATAATAACAACAACAACAACAACAATAATAATAATAATAATAATAATAATAATAATAATAATAATAATAATAATAATAATTAATGAATTATCTGAGCGTATAAAAGAGCTTTGAAACAGAGCAATTTGAGATTAAATATTTTGCGATTGATCAATCGCAAAACATTTATAGTATTATTTAGATCTATTTATTCTTAGATAGGCAATAAATATTGATAATATTCTTTTCTTTTGAATAAGCAGGAATGGAATAATAATAATAATAATGATGAAGATGTTGATGATGATGATGATGATATAATAATAATAATAATAATAATAATAATAATAATAATAATAATAATAATAATAATAATAAATTGTAAATTATTTGAACTGGTACGTTGCAGTTTGAGTTCAAATATTTTGTGATCAGTTGTAACATATATTTACAGTATTTGTTAAGTTTGTTGTTAAATGTTTTTTTTAACATTGTCAGTCTTTTCTTTTAAAAAGCACCAAGTGAAAAATGCGAAAGAAAATATAATCGAATTTGATCAAACATGTTTTAAGTATCGCAATTTATAATATTCAGATCATATAGATCAACGTGCCAGTTGAAATAAAGCTATCTATATATCTATTTCTATATCCATCTATTTATCTACCTATCTATATATCTATCAATATTTCTTTTTTTGAATTAGCAGAAATGATAATAGTATGGTATAGTAATAATAGTAGATTATTTACGAATTATCTGTACATCGAAAAGAACTGAAATATAAGGTTTGCAATCGAATACTTTTCGATCGATCGATTGCAAAGGTTTCTTTTTTTCTTTTTTTTTACAGTATATATTGTTGGGTTTATTTTATTCATAAATAAACTTAGAGCGATTCGGAATAAAACTTGATGTACTTTTACGAGTTTCCAGAATGACTCGACTTTTATTATGCAATCCTAGCTTACTAAAATACGTTAGGTTTAGAATGAAACGTTGAAATAAGTCGAGTAGGTCGATACGATTTGTGTATCGTTCGAAGAAAAATGGAAGACAAAGGAAACGACTTTAAAGAGATACTAAATATCTTTAGCTCGTGAATACTTTGTGCAGTCTCGTAAAGGAGACACGAAAGCAACCTACTCGTCTAAGTTTCGATTTATTTTTATCTTCTCTGTGGCTCGTAAAATCTCGCGAGAAGTGCTACAGGTACTTACTTTAACTCTTCTTTTCGTACGGAATCGTTCAATTTATTTAGAAGAAAATAGATATCGTAGTACTTTGCTTTTATTTTCAAGAGATACAAAAATGTTGAAGGAAACATTTTTTTAAAACTATATTATATTATATACTATATATGTGTGTGTGTGTGTGTGTGTGTGTGTGTGTGTGTGTGTAAGAGGTATAATAGCAGGTTGGTGCAACGACCATGACGTAATTCTCGTAATGCGTTTTCCCGTAGCATGGAATATACGTGAGTCGATCGAATGACGACCGGTTGCTAATCTTTTGAATCAATCGAACGTTTCTAAACATCGACTAGGTACGCAGGAGGAAGACGAGGTCGACATGAACGCTTTTCTCTCTCTCTCTCTCTCTCTCTCCCCCCCCCCTTCTATTTCTATATTTACGAGAAGCACCCGATTTCCAGCATTTTAATGTCGAAATCTTCATGAACCTTCTTCGATCTAATATTTATAAACGACACGTGTCTCGCACGTAACGCGTAGTAACCATGAGTTTTAGAAATGTAGGAGCTAACAATGGATAAGTGGGGATTCACACGTGGAAGAGTTGAAAACCTTAACTTATTTTGATCGTACCATGATTTTTGTTTGTTTTTATTCCTTAGAAATATCTTTTTCAATATTTTGTTGTCTCGCGAATTTTGTTTCCTTTTCTTTTTTTTTTTTTTTTTTTTCTTTTAATATTATCGTATCGTATGAGATAAAAACGTTTCCCGATTGTATTTATTTTTGACACCATATGAATCTTTTTAAAATCAATTCGTTTATTTCTTTTATTTTGGCACCGAATGCTTTGATGATTAATCTGCTTTTATATATTTGATTTACATTTCGAGTGTTGCTTTAATTAGAGTTACTTGATTTTACGATTTATGTAATGTATCGATTACGTCTATGGTTTCATTGAATTCTCATTTTAATTATGTATTACTTTTTTAATTAATACACATGCCGACAATTATGGGTATCTACTATACGAAAAGAGAAAAAAAGACGTATAGACATATTGGTAACAACTTAATTATTTTTATATTAGTTTGGGGAAAAAGAAATCCATTATTTTTTCGTTCACGTTCACGTAAAATTCATGGATTTCTTTTTCCCCAAATTAACATAACATACGTTAAAATTGTTCTCATTTACGACTGCATTTATTTTTATTGTTGCAATAATTTTCATGGTCATATTTTCTCTTCTGTCGACTCTTCTTTATCTATTTGTTTTTAGACCTTGCGCCTAGAAACTATGTTATTTTTCTATTTATTTATTTATTCTTTTGTTTGATTTACTATTTTATATTTAGCAATATATATTATAGTATTTTGTAAATACTTTATAATGATTTCAATTGTCTATGGATTTATTCGTTAAAATTTCTTTTATATTGTTTTTTAATGTTTGTTGTATCTATTCGAATTTTGGTCTTTTTCTTTTTATTAAAATTTCATTTGTTACATTAGTATGTTTAATATTAATATTTGTTAATATGTATAATATTTGTAATTTTAATATTTGTTCATTTGATACTTCTTTCGAACAGTTTTATTTACATAGATTTTTAAAAATCGGTGAGATAAACGATTAACATTAGAAACATTAACGAAATTTTGGTTAGATTAGTCTTTATAACGTAAAAAAAAAAAAAATTAATATACAGTCAATAAAGAAAAAAACAATAATTAATCTGATAAATGACACATACAGTACATATTATTTCAGATTTTTATTAAAAACGTTCTAGAACCAGTTTTAGAAAGAACAAATTTTCTTTTCCTTCGACAATTTTTCTGCCGTTTGTCCGATGTACCCGAAAGCTTGATTTGCTTGACCTTTAACATCCGGTCGTCGGGTCGTATTGATAGACACGTTGAGTTCAAGGCACGATGTGAGAATATATAACTTACCGTAGACGTGGAAAAAGAACACGACACGGCTGATAGTAACGTCAACTTGTCGATTGAATTCTTTATTTAAATAACTCTTTAGGTATCTATCAAGCCTGAGGAGACATTTATAATGACTTTGTCTTTAATCGTTCAAAATAGTTTGTATTAATTTTGTACTAATCATTTGATATCGACTATTATTTGTCTATTTGAAGAAATATATTAGGAATCATTATTCGATTTCAAAGATACATAATAATCAATTGACGTGAATTCATAATAAAAGTCACACTAGTTCTGACATTGACTTTTATGTTCGAAGATAATTAAAGGGAAACAATACTATGGAATATTTTTGACACTCGTGTGTACTCGCATGAAAGTGTATCATTTTATATATACCCTTTGCTCAGTGCAATCATTCTCGCGGTTAAAGTCTACCAGCCGAGCGATTATATCTTCTAATTATATTGTTTTACTATATTATATATACATACATACATACATACATACATACATACATACATACATACATACATACATACATACATACATACATACATACATACATACATACATACATACATACATACATACATACATACATACATACATACATACATACATACATACATACATACATACATACATACATACATACATACATACATACATACATACATACATACATACATACATACATACATACATACATACATACATACATACATACATACATACATACATACATACATACATACATACATACATACACATGCAAACATATATACAAGATTTTTCAGAACGTGTGGGCATGACTTTACTAGAGGATTGAACACATTTAAATAAGAAAATAAGAAAATAAAGTAAACGAAATATTTAGCTGATATGACTTTGTTTTTGAGATACTACCGTATTTGTATTATATCAATTGTTTACCTGTTTTTTTTAGAAATTACTCGAAGTGATCACCTACGGCTCGAATACAAACTTCCGGACCTCTTATCATTGAGATTCTGACTCATTCAAAGTTAAGTCGTCTGATATCGTTAGAATTAGTTGGCAACCCCGAATAATACGTTAACGGATTATCTTAAAGTTATCTAGTGATATGTTATAAACTCTAATTGCTTTGGGGTCTTCGCAGATAAAAATCTATTGGATTTAAGTTCAGTGATCATGATGGTCTATTACGTAATCATATTGATCCACCACGGCCTATCGATTTATTCGGGGATCGTTCGTTTTTATGAAGAACTCCTTGTCAGTTTACCAATCAAATTATTGGAAGGTAGAAATTCGGCTCTTAGGGGGAAAAAAAAAATTTGGATCTTAGGGACAAGATCATGTCGAACATGTGTATGTTTATATGAATTTAATTTTCCTATTTTAATGTGCCGAATGTACCGTAAGTGAAGTTACGTTCACAATTTCTAAAACAGCCTGTACATCAAATGATTGTTGCGTCAGAATAACACGGTGAGTCCCATGATTTATATTTATAGAAAAACGTATGCTAATCGATCTATCGAAAAGATAATGTCTAATTGCGTATAACGAGATAAAAAGATATTTCATTTCAACGAGATATTTCATTTCATGACAAGAGACGATTCAAACTTATCCAACGTTTACAATTTTTTTCTTTTTTTTTTTTTTTTCAACGAAGAACTTTTAAGAGTTGACGTTATAATCGATCCACGTAATACATTCTTCGATCCTTTCGTATTTCGACATTCGAAATGTCGATATTTTGATGCTGAACAAGCGTTCCACTTTAAAACAGTCTTGAAAATACTCGCGATTCGTATCATCGTATTCGTAAGACTTTTAATAAATAAATAGGTACAATAAACTGATAGATATCTCGTTTAATCATAGAATCGTTATAATTAAATCAACTTTGAACGATATTAAGGACAAATTTATAAATGGTTCATTTCGAAATCATTTTCAAAGAAATTTAGATTATTATAATATTAAGAATAAAGTTTATTTTATTTATTTACGAAAAGGGGATAAAGTGAGGGATGGCGGAGGGGTGTATTGAAAGTTGAAAGGGGAAGATTTATTTGTAAGATCGTACGCTTTTGAAATAGATATCATCAACGAGAATTATCGACATTAACTTATTGACGACAAAGTTAAAAGAGGAAGACTAGGAATAATAATAATAATAATAATAAGAAGAAGAATAAGAAGAAGAAGAAGAATACGTGCGAGAAGAGGAAGAGAAATATATCATGAGAGTTGGAAAGAGAGAAAGATATCGTATCGATAACTCTTAAGTGCGTCAGGTCAGGCTATTTCTTGGGGGGGTGTTGCAATGGAGAAGAGATATGAGTCGCAGGGGGTCTACTCTTGTTATTGTTATTTTCCATTTTATATGACGCCCTTCTTGTCAATATTTCCTCTCTGTCTCCCTCCCTCTCCCTCTCTCACTCTCTCTCTCTCTCTCTCTATCTTTCTCTTTCTCTTTCTCTTTGCCTCCCTACCTCTCTCTCTTTCTCTCTCTCACTCTCTATCTTTCTGCTTCCCTCTCCCTCCCTCGCCAAGATGTCACAGTTTCTTTTACTCATCATTTCAATACACACAAGCATAAAATAATCGCGAGTATTTTGTTCGATGACGTCATATTTGCATATATATATATATATATATATATATATATATATATATATATATATACACATATATGTACGTTATTTCTGGTCGGAATACTTCGATAATTTCATCAGTGGCATCCTCCAAGATTCACGATGATGAAATTCACTTGTTCGTTTACTCCAGCAAGAATCTCCTATCATTTTGGAATATCGGAAGAAGAATTGATACGGGTGATCGTCGTATCGTAACGAAACTATAATTAAAGTACAATATACATATGTGTGTGTGAATGTATCAATTACGTTTTTATCAGAGTGGTGTTATTGTTGAACTTTGATATTATAGGTAGATTTGTGAGAGATTGTTAAAATATAGAGAAAAGGATTGTTAAAATGGTGTACGTGTACAGTTATTTTGGATATATTTTGTGTTTTGCATAATATATTTAAATTAATAGAATAATTAAGGGGAAATAATAATCGAGGAGCAGCGTTTAGAAAAAAAAAAAGAAAAGAAAAGAAAAGTAGAATTATGCTAAACAATAAGTCTGTAAGATTTCATTTAGGTAATGCGATTAGAAATTTGATACGTCCTTTGTAAAATGCGATAATTTTGTATATGAGAGAAAATTGTTAATTACCATGTATACCAGTATTATACAGTATTCTCTACGTCTCTCTAAAATTTATAGACATGATAGACGAGAGAAATGATAATTGACAAGCATCAAAGAAACCAAGAGCACGGTAATCCATGAGATATGATCTAGACGATATGAATCGAAATGATGACGTCATCTTTAAAATACGATAATTTATATATTGAAAAAGAATTGTTAGAACAATGTGTCTGTGTGTGTATATATATATACATATATATTATATATCATTCTATGTTTCTGTCCATATAAAATTAATGGACGAGACAAACGACAGTCGATAAATACCGAAGGAAAACATAACTACAACGATTTATTATAGTTGATTTCATTTAGGTTTTAGAAATTAATCGAATTTCGTTTGAAATATCAACCGTTCACAAACCAAATCGTTCAACTCGACTTTTTGATTTTTTCTTTTTTTTTTTTTTTATATTTAAGCGTCAACCCAACTTGATGGAGACCTCACTTTTTACATTCATAATAAAATTCCCTAATTTGTGTTATTTAATACGATTAAATGACAAAATTTCTTTTTAAACCATCGAATAAAAATCTAATTTATTTCGGTAATAACGATTATTGTACAATATATTTCATCTTATTAAGTTTATATATAGTCAGATGAAATCTACTTTTGCATTTATATATTCTGCAATGTTTATTTGAATGTATATTTTAAATGAGAATTTTAAAAAGCAATCTATATTATTTCATCAGATTTCTCCAATTTTGTTCTTTTATAAAGTCAAGTCAATTTGCCAACTGATCGGCTCATATTTTCAAACTATAAATGACATAATTAACAATGCACACATATATATATATATATATATATATATATATATATATATAAATATATAAATGCCATCAGGTATACGCTTAACATAAAGAAAAATTCGAATGTTTCAATTCGTGTTCAGATCGTTGAACTAATAAGTTCGTCTCGCGGAAAGTACGGAAACGTTTACCTTGTTCCGACTTTCTCGAATTCGCGACAGATCGATGAGAGAGTGTGGTCGTGGGAAATGGTAAGAGTATTACATTGGATGCACCGGGAACGCGTTCGTCACTGGGTCGTTCTTAGTGCAGCACGCGGCTGTGCACGCTAATATTAGCGGCGCAACATGGTAACCGAGCATCGAGCTTATTCCTGGCCGAGCAGCTGGCTGCTCGGCTAGTCAGAGTCAAGGTCACGGTATTACGGAGCGCGACTCGTCGTTCCGTTCGTACTTGCGGATGTCTTGCACCGTTCTTGCATCCTCCAACATGCTCAATTAAACATTCGTATTCGATATTACGAGAAAATTCCAATTCGGAAGTAAGATAAAATATATAGATATTCGTTTCGCATTGAATTCGATTGAACAAATTTTATTGCTTCTTGGGTGTATGATTTTTTATTTTTTTTTTATCTTTTTTGATAGTGTACTCGACACTTGTAACGTTTTAATTAAATCGCTCTACAAATGCATATGTATTATTCATTTAATAGCTCCTTCATAACGATTATGATAGACGGAGAAATATATAGAAACAATTTGTCTTTTATTTTTCTTCATTGGAATTAGTTTTTCTATTGAGAATAGTTTTAGTCTTTCGATTATCGTACAACGAATGTTAAAAATGTTTTAAATAAAGTTCGCAAAATTTTGCGATAGTTCGATATGACCACCGTAAGATTAAACGTGTTAATATTTAATCGTTTTATATTATCTTGTAAAATAACGTGATAGATGCATTTCAATTTTACTTTTTAAACAGGATAAAGTAATTATGATGATAATAGTTATTCATTAATTATTTAAAAATGGGAAATAAACGTCGTCTATGTATGTATGTATGTCTGTCTGTCTGTCTCTTTGTGTTGTGTGTGTGTGTGTGTGTATAGCATTTATTATGATATTTATTAATACCCAAGCTAAATTCGTGTCTGTTAAATTCGTATTTGATTTAAAGGATACTCGTTCTATTAGGAAAAAAAAAAATATTGGCACGAAATACATTTAAAATTCGTTATTTGTTAGAGTAAGAGAAAAAGAGAGAGAGAGAGAGAGAGAGAGAAAGCTTCGGTAAATTCGAAGCTTTCTCTGACGTGTCCTTGTCTTTCAGACGACCTTGGCCTTCGTTTTAGTGATGGGAAGTATTTTGCATAGCCAGGAGGCAAATCGTGATGTGTGAACATTCAATACGCAAGTATACCTTTTCTTTTTCACTTCTTCTTTTTCTTTCTTTTTTTTTTTTTTTTGATACTCGTACTACTTTTCTTTTTTCATCGAGTTGTTAAAGAAGAAAAGAACGACGGGGAGACGAATGATGGAGACCGTCTTCCACTACCAATAGCCATCTTACGTACCCCGTTATGGAATAGGCGCTCTCATTCGCTGTTGACTGACTTTATCCTAAGCATTCGTAACCAAAGGCCAAGGTAGTCAACTTACGTTACTTTCACCGATTATGTCGCTCTTTCTTGAGACGAACGCTCTCACTCGCACAGTTACTTTGTCTTTTTATTATCCATATCGATACTATTATGTTGGCATACTGTTATTATATTCTCACACTATACATAGTATTATATACATTATATTATTTACTTTTTCTGTCTCTCTTTCTCTATCTTTCTTTCTTTTTCTCTCTACGTATCTTTTATTACATAATTATTGTACAGTACGTCTAAAATATATTCCGCATACTATCTATTATATCGATCTATCTATCTATCTATCTATCTATCTATCTATATACATATATAAATATATAGATACTTATACTTTACGTATATAAGTTACTTTAAGTAAATTTACGTATACGCATTGCAGGTATAAATATATTTATTGCATCTATTGTACTTACAGTGTACTATCTGTTATATCGTTTAAAGATACATATAAAACTCTTTTGAAACGTTACCTAAATGTGTTGGAACTGTCGTTTTCGTATTTTGGTTATTCACGATTCTCTTTCTGTCGATCGGATTTCGTCGCAAACGTTGTAAATCTGTTAACTGACAGGAGTATTAAGCGTATTTGGATTCGGTGATCATTCTCGTCGAGTATCGTTATTTTTGCCGTTAGTAAATATTCACTAGAAATCACGAAGAGTGAAAACGCTTTGATGCGTTCTTCTTATATGGGTAGGTGTATATTTATATATAAAAAAAAATAATAATAATAAAAAAATAAAAGAGAACAAAATAAAAAAAAAATATATATATATATACGTATGAAAAGAAATTCTCTCTTAGTTTCTCTAATAGTATAGAGTTTGATTGTCGTTAGACTTTATGGTACGACTCCGTTCTTTTCTTTTTTTTTTTTTTTTTTTTTTTTTTTTTTTAAGAGTATATAAAGTTCGTGTCAAGTTTATTTGGTACAATTAATTCGTTAAATTTTTTCCTCTTGATCGTTGTGTCGTTCTCACGTGACTGACCGTAATGAAATAAATCGAATTCGAATTCGAAATTTTTTTTCCCCTTCCCCGATTTATTCTATCTCTTTCTTCCTGTGATCATGCTCTAATTGCTTCGAGGAAAACGTGTCAGCGAGGATGTCGATCGGAGTAAATACGCGAGGCACCTGTTCGCGTTTACCTCGAAGCTGAGAAAAATCTTATTCAACCTCCTTTCACGCTTGATGCGTTTTATCGGTACTGCAACCGGTATAAAGCGAAGCCGCGTTGTTGATATTGATTTACACATACCTATATATTATTGAAATCTACGTTCATTTGCATTAGAGTGAAGGAATATTCGATTACAGATAATGATAACTGTTTGATATAACACAAACCGCTAAGGATCGACTATGAACGAATCTTATCTCTTAGATATCAATTACATTGTTTTCATATTAAACCAATATCGACTTTTAATAAAATCTTTGTATTTCATTTAACGTGTTATTTTATGGAGAGAAAGAAAGATTAAATTAAAAGATTAAATTTGTTAAGATTAAACAAGTATCATTATGGAGAGAAAGAAAGATTAAATTAAAAGATTATATTTGTTAAGATTAAATAAGTATCAGGTATATCAAAAAAAAAAAATATATATATATATATATACTGTTCGATTTTTCTTTTTTTTTAGGGAGATAAATGTTTGTACTGTTTATTAATATTTAATTAACAGACTCAATGTAATTTCCATTAATATATTGTTGACCGGACGAATTATGGAGAAACAAAGGTCTGTTGAATGAAAAAGCTGATTATTTTTTACAAAATATTCAACACTAAAGACCTTTTTAAATTTCGATATTCTCATAATTTTGAAGTATAACTTAAATTTGTCAATCTCGCTAAAGACGAATGAAGTCGTTGTTAGACGATAAGTAAATGATGAATGGAGAATGAATGGAAATTGATGAGTTGATTCGTCATCGGTCAATAATGTATTCGTATTAACAGCTTCTCTATCTTGAGATGGGAGCTTCTAGAATTTCTTTTAAGATAAAGCGACTTGTCTTTGTATAAATAATTATGTGTTAAACGGATGGAACTTTTTGACTATTTTACGAGTCAGGAGGAGGAGGAGGAGGAGGAGGAGGAGGAGGAAAAGAAGATGTTCATTTTTCTCTCTCTTTCTTTTCTTTTTTCATTTGTGTCGTCTCGATCGCCGTTCGATCAATTTTTATTTTTAGATGGGTTTCTCAAAATCCGTCGGTTTCGTAAAATTGAATTGGCGATCGATTAAAAATTTTTGTCCATTTTCGTTAATACTGCCTACTTAAAAATGAAAATTGGATCGAATCAAAATTATTTATTGATCCTTGGTTGGATGTTAACTTCATTTTTGATATAAATTTCAAGCCAGTCCGTTCGGCCATTTAAAATAATGAATACGAACGTACGCATAAGAAGCATTTTTCGATTTTTGTACGAAACTTAAAGATCGCAAAACGCTTGTTTTCTCTTTATTTTTTATTTATTTATTTATTTTTTTTTCAGAGATAAACGCCTGTTACATTTCTCTCTATTTTAAGATCGTATGAAAAGAAAAACAAAGATAAACGAAATGTTTCGAAAATGATATTAAACGATAAATTTATAATAATTTTCGAATGTATTAACAAATCGTATGAGTGCCAAATCAATTTTGTACAAATCGAATAATTAACGTTTCTAATACGTCTTATATATATATATAAGATACGAAAGTATTTATTGTCTGTAATATTCGATTTTATACATCACTTTAATTTCTATGAAATCTGGTCTTTTAAATGTCACAAAAGACATCTTCGGATTGAAATTGAAATAATATTTGTAAAAATTATGGAACCATGGATGACCTTTACGGAATTCAACGTATTAATGACTAATGTTGGTGATATACGAGTGCGATAACATTAAAAGAGGATCGTGATTCTCAAGTTTGCAGGATGCAATCTCGATGGCGAATTACGCGTTGTGGACTATACTCTCTGCTTCTTACGCAATCGATTTATCCACGGTATTCGTTCACCCCACGAGCTAGATCGTCTCGTAAATCGTACCGCCGTTTCGCGGCGTACTCGAGGCCTCTCGAGATTAACTTTCGATTAATTGCCGTTTCCTGGTCGTTCGAACGTTGGCGCTTCAAATTTGCGCGGCATCTTTGATAAATCGTGTTATCTTTTCTTCCGTCTATCGAACATGAAAAACGACCGGAACGCGTTCACGAACGACGCGATTGTTTTAATCGGTCGATATCCCAATTTAAAAAAAAAAAAAAAAAAAAAAAAAAAAAATGATTACACGAAATTAGTGCATCGTTCCGATTTTTTTTTCTTTTTTTTTTTTTTTTTTTTCGTCGAATAATCTTAAAGGTTAATTAATTACCTTTTTTCTTATTCGTTAAAACATACTTATCCTTATTCCAGTCGCGTATTTTTTATATTATCTTCGTTTGACGAATCGAAATAAATGTTAATTGTCGCCGATAACAAATTTTAAGTTTCATAATATTTTATCATGTATCCAATTTTCCATTCTATTTATCTTAACTCGGTCGCGTTAAGGCATTTCCGCAATTTTCAATGTATTGACATATATATATATATATATATATATATATATATATATATATTTATATTTATATTTATATATGAAATATATATTACTTTGTTAATATCGATAGAAAGAACGCGTATATCCGTGTAAGGACGATCGGTGGATGGTAATTAAGGTCAGATTAAGTCATTGCTTAAGTGTTTCTTCTATAAGTTAATTTATAAAGTTTATTTGTATATTTCTAGGAAAGGATATGAGAAAGGAATGAAAAAGAGAAAGAAAAGTCGTGTTAATGTAACGTCGTTCGAGTCGATTTCAACTCGAGAGAACATCGATAGAATATATTGTCGGAAGTTTTATATTATATCGGAAAAAATCTACGCGCGCGAGTGTGTGTTTGTTTTATATTGCTAGAAAGAGAGAGAGAGAGAGAGAGAGAGAGAGACCGTCGTTCTATCTCTCTTTCTCTCTTTCTCTTTCGCGTTCAAACGAACTCGAACGTTATTTTACGAGGACGTGTAATCTTCTTAATTATCTTTTAATGACGTCTCGCGCAAAGTAATTTGCGGATCGCGCTAAGCGTTCGCGCGCGGCCTCTTTTGCAATCTGCAATAATCGCGATATATATACCTGACTGCCGTTATTACAAAGAACGCGCTCCTTTCGCGAGGTTAAAGCACTTCATTCCGAGATATTAATTGCACCGTCTTTCCTGGAGAACAACTTCGTGCATTACCGTATTCGACCTCGTCTTTTCGTAATTTCATTTTACCGGAAGATGAAAGCTTAGGTATCATTGATATGAATTAACAGGAAATACTTTCGAATTTATTTTACCTCCCCGAGTTTATACTCAAAAGTATAATTAGTGGGTACATTCTTCGATGGTGTTTATTTACGATAATAGATCGAAATAACTTGATTATCCATCAAACTGTTATGTTTCTATACCAGATAATACGAATTAATTATCTGAATTTTTCTCGAACGTCACGTTTTGAAAATTCTATTATATCTACTTACCAATGTTGCGTCAGTGCGAAATGTTTAGATGACTCAACGTAAATTGGATTATTTCACATTATCTAAAGATTCTCAAGGTTGTCGGCCGTTATCTTTTAACTGTGGCATTAGAAAAATTTTAATAGCGATACACGTAGATACATAGGAAGGATCGTGTCGATTTTAAGCCGGTGAAAACAATGAGATAAATCTAAAAAAAACTATCTTCTATAATCTAATATAAGAGAAATCCGTAATACCGTATTCTATATCCGTTTAAAATTTAACGAGGAAACGTATATCATCGAATTTTTCATTCGTATCATCCAAGTTCTGCTAATGGAATTTATTTCTGAGTAAAGTGTATAAGATTCGGGAAGGATTTAAATGAGAAATCGATCGTAGTCAAGAGAAATAGCGAAAATTGCTTTGCCTTCGGAACTGTAAATACTTCGTCCCACGCTCGATTATCGTAGATAGTATTATAGTCTGACAAGCGAAGTAAGGAAAGGAGGAGGAAGAGAAGAAGCAGGAGGAGCAGAAGGTGGAGAAGGAGGAGGAGGAGGAGGAGGAGGAGGAAGAGGAGGAGAAGGAGGACTCTC